>LPNX010564556.1:501877-668118 GCA_001517045.1 Pseudotsuga menziesii | reverse complement strand
CCACGAATTAGCAAGGGCGCATGGGAAAGCTAAAGAGTGGTCAAATGGCAGCTCATACATGCTTTTGCATGGAGGAAAGAGTGGAGGAGGAAGAGGCAAAAAATTTGATTCACCTCACCTAGTCTTGCTTTCCTATGTGCCTTAAAACACTGAAAAAGCAGGCAATAAAGAAGAAAAAGCAGAAGGGCACCTAGGAGGCCAGGAATAAAGCAAATTTGATTCCCAAGGCTTTCCCAAGCGCTCCATGAGTCAATAATGACAAGTTTGACCTCTATGGATAGGCATTTATCAACTTGCACATGGTGGGACTCATGGACTAGGCAAATAAGACAAAATAAATGAAATAATGTCTAAGTGGGTAAATACTATGGGTTGATTATTCTAACAAAGAGGAAACGAGTAAAGACTTGCAAAGTAGGCTTACCAAGGGAGTATGGCATTGCCATGGCCTTGACCTCGTACCATGACTCACTCCTTTACTCACCCCTCAACAACCCTACAATAGAACGAAAGCATGATGAGAAGTAGGATCATGGTAATATGAGCTACAACAAGCAACTGATGTGAAAAACCAACCACATCTTACCTGTTTGATAAAACCAGTGAAGTCGTTCTCCTTCACCCAAACCAGAGCCGATAGAAAACAACAAGTGATGTTAAATGCCAAACTAATGCTTGGATGAAGCCCTAATATTTCTCACCACTTATCCCAATATGCATTGAAAGCGCCACTCTCACCACCATTAATACACACCAACCCCATATTTCGTATAGTCTATGCACTATGTTACAAACTTTCCACCCCATGTTTAATACAAGGCTTAATTTATCACATGCACCGCATACCTTATGCTATAAGTCTTAGGGATTAAGACTTAATACCATGGCATATGAAATATGCGATGGTATATCTGATTAAAAATATAAGGTTTTTAATAAAGTGTTACAAACTTCAAATTGAACATATAATAAAATATGTTAGGACATGAACAGTTCTTAGTATTTACACCATAAATAATAAGTTCCATGTACTTAACAATGCTGTGTCATACAAATAATAGGTGTAGTAGTGATCTCGTCACTAGCGCAAATTATGTAAAGAACAGTAATAATAAATAATGAATGTCACTAGGATAGATATGCAAATGTGAACATTGGTGATCAAATGCTTAACACTCTTTGACAAGATTTCTGTCACTAGGTATACCTCCACGTAATTGAACAAGAATGCATTGGTTCAACAGAACTAAGTAAGCCAGTTCTGTGAAGTAGAAAGTGTTACCTCTTGTGCAGTTACATGGGAGAAGTAGTCCCGCCTTTCCACCCACTTTGTTTCCAAGAATAAAGTTAAGTTAGAACCATGTATACAATAGTAAGCACATGATATAATCAATGAAGTACATGATCAAGAATTTAGCATACAAAGTAATATGTAACCATCATAATAATCATAGTAAACAACATTACGACATCATAAGAAAATACCATAATAATCATAACTGAAAGGAAGGCAATAGGACGTAAGAACATCTTACGACAAAACAGTAGTACAAATAGAGTACAACACATTCCGCAAGTTCGATAATGTCTAGCCTAGGTAGTTTTGAATAGCCTAATCTTTTTTTTCCAATTTTTGGGGACAATAAAAGTGTTATCAGAGCCCAGTTTCAACACTAAGAGACCAATGGGAATACCAAACCTTCGTTGCAAAGAAAATAAAATGTTTTAAATTTTTGTTAACTAACAGAAATTTTGTTGTTATTAAAGTTTGTAATCTTCAGGAATTTTTACAGAACAGTTCAAATTATGAATACTGAAGAATACAATAGTTGGCAAGGGAAGATGAACACCCCCACCTAGGAAGTAGAACTAGTGGTGGAGCTTAATTCTGATATTATGAGTATTCAAGAAAAATTACAAAGTTTTAGAGATTATAGTCTGAATGAAATAAAGGAACAACAAGCTATTAATGAAGCATTGCTGCGAAATATGATGGGAGGAATCCTGCAGGGAAAACCCACTCATTCCACAAATAGGTTCAAGGAGGAAGCTTATCATAAACGGCCCAGCAGCCCAATAAAAGAAGGGAAAGAGGAACATACCCCTAAACCTCAAGAAGAAGGTTATCACATTCCTTCCATTGATAACTCTCTTTCTCCATGCAGAAAGAAACAAAGAAGCGATGATAATATTCAGGGAGAGTTCAGAAAAATAGGAGCCCCAACCTATGAAGGTGAAGTAAGCATGGGGGAGAAAGATGAAGAATGGTTGTTGGGTATGAGAAAGTTTTTCTCAGTTTATAACTACTCAAGCAAGATGAAATCTCATCTTGCCATCTATAATTTAAATGGAAAAGAAGTGAGATGGTGGAGAGATTTGAAACATACCAAGAAAGATGAGTTCAGAGAAATAAGTTGGAGTAACTTTCACAAAAAATTTCAAGAAAAGTATATGTCGGAAAGTTTCTTCAAATAAAAGTGAAAGAGTTTCACGAGCTACGTATGGGATCCATGACTATGGATTATTTTATTAATATATTTATAGATCTATTATATTATGTTCCATACATTAAGGATAAAAATATAAATATCCAACAATTTTTAGGATGTCTTCCTCCAAACTTTCAGGAAAGGATTGAATTCGACATGCTAAAAAATTTGGACACCACACTACACAGGGCTAGGCTCTGCTATGAGAATGGGAAGCTATGGAAAGAGAACTTAAACCGAAACATATATAGGAATAAGGATTTCTTTGATAATTGTAAACTTGGGTTTAACCCACAACCATACCAAAAACAGAATAACAGTTTTCCAGCAAATAAGAACTTCAATGAATCAGGTACAAATCCATATGTACCAGCTCCAAATGATAACAACCCAGTAGCAACTGGGGGAGCAAATTCTACCCCGCTACAGATCAAGAGCTGGAAATTTAGTGGGCCTCATTATGCCCGAGATTGTAAGAACAAGACCAATGGGGTCTTGCACAACTTACAAGAAGAACCAACATTAGAAAACCTAGTTGGAACACCCCGTATTTATGCAGCCTTGGATGGCCAACAGGCATACCATCATGATACCATGGTTTAGATAGAAGGTAAGATCTTGAACACTTATATTTCAATACTTATTAACCCCAATGCTTAGCGAAACTACATATCGCCTATAATTGTTGATGTATGCAAACTAGGAAAAGTGAGACATGATAAACCTTGGCTGGTTTAGTTAGCCATAGGTACGAAATGAAAAGTTTCAGAAATAGTAAAATATTGTGAGGTAAACCTAAATGGTTTTCCAACAAAAATAAACCTGAACATCCTACCCTCAGGATCGTATGATATACTTATTGGCATGGACTAGTTGGAACAACACCATGTCATGCTCAATTGCTTACACAAGTCAATCTTGTGTACATATATCCAAGAGAATCAAGTGAATATTCAAGGAATTTCAAAGGAATTTTATGTAAGACAAATATCTACCTGACAAGCAAAGAAATGCATTAGGAAAAGGTTGCAAGTTCTTTGCAGTAAACATCCAAGACATAGACTCTCAGAGAGAAGAGTGCATAGAAGACCTTCTCATTGTTGTAGAATTCAAGGACGTGTTTCCCGAGGAAATCACAGGATTACCTTCGAAACGATACCTAGAAATTTCCATAGAACTGACACCAGGATCAGTTCTGGCTTCCAAATCCCCTTATCGCATGAGTGCACCAGATTTGGTGGAACTCAAACTGCAACTGCAAGAGTTGATAGAAAAAGGGTTTATCTAACCAAGTGTGTCCCCTTGGGAGCATCGATACTGTTTGTAAAGAAAAAGGATGGTATGATGCGAATATTCATTAATTACCATCAGCTTAACAAAATTACTATCAAGAACCAATACCCACTCCCTAGGATCGATGACTTGTTCAATTAGGTAGGAGGAGCCAAAATATTTTCAAAGATTGACCTGCGATCCGAGTACCATCAGGTATAGATTCGTGACAAGGATATTAACAAAACTTCCTTTCATACAGGGTATGGGCACTAGGAGTTTGTAGTGATGCCATTCAAGTTGACCAATGCACCCGCGAATTTCATGTGTATGATGAACAGTATATTCAGTAAATATCTGGGTAATTTTTTTTTGTCTTTATGGACGACATCCTAGTTTATTTTAAGAATAAAGAGGAACACGTAGAACACCTTCACATAGTAATACAAGTGTTACGAGAACAACAAATTTATGCTAATTTTATTAAATATTATTTTACAAACCATAGATACAGTACTTAGGTCACATTATCTCTGAGACAGGAATAGATTTGGACTCGAAAAACATTAGAGCCATAAAATATTGGCCTACCCCTACTAGTGTCATTGACATTAGGTCCTTTTTGGGATTAGCCGGATATTATCGGAATTTCATTGAGAACTTCTCAATAATAGCTTGTCCCATGACTGCTTTGCAGAAAAAGGAAAATAAGTTCCTATGGAAAACCAAGTGCGAGGAAAGTTTTCAAAATATTAAGCAGCTTTTGATGACCACTCTGATACTACGAATTGTGAATCCCAATGGGGATTTCATTATTTGCATGGATGCAAGCAAGGAAGGAATTGGAGGAGTCCTCTTGTAGAAATATCATGTGATCTGTTGTGAATCATAAAAGTTAAAAGAGCATGAGTAGAACTACCATACGCACAATCTTGAATTAGCATCCATCATCCATGCCTTCAAGGTGTGGAGGCACTACCTCATGGGAAGGAAATTCCTTCTGAAGGTAGAAAATATGAGTGTGAAGTATTTATTTGATCAACTGGATCTGAATGCAAGGCAAGCCAGATGGTTGGCTTTCCTTATCGAGTACCATTTCGAGCTAAATCATATTAAGGGAAAAGAGAACAAGGTTGCTGATGCTTTGAACCGATGAACTCATATGATATATGAGGTGACTTTAAGTCAAACAGATGTGGATTTTCACGTGAGGATTATAACTACCAATATATTTGACCCTTTTTATGTAGAAATCCTCAAGAAAGTCTAAGACGACAGGTTGTTTTAACAACCAAAAGAGTACAAGATAGAAAAATTAGGACTGCTATGGTCCAAAGAGATGTTGTATATTCCAGAAGGAGGGTACATTTGGTCCAGCATCCTCATGAAATTTCATCGGGCATCCGGGTGTGGAAATTGAACCAGGTGATAGATTAATTTTACTCACAACAATTAACAATTGATCATGCAAAATCACTCACAAAGAGACTGAAAATTGGAGCTGAACACTAAACTGTATTAAATCAGTGTACAATAGCCAACCCTGTAATAACATAGGTTGCTGAATAAATAACATACATCATGGATTCAAATGCATGGTGAGCAATTCGAATCTAGCATAAATCAGGCTTACTAAAAATAAGCAAATCCCCCATAGGTGTAAAAAGCTGATCCCAAATATGTCATGGAGCTCATGAATTGGAAAAATGGCTTAGGCAAGATAAAGAGTGGTGGAATGGCAGCTCATACATGCTTTTGCATGGACAAAAGAGAGGAGGATGTGTAGGAAAAAAAACTAGTCAACCTCACCTAGTCTAGCTTTTCCTTTTGCCTTAAAACACTGAAAAATTAGGGAATAAAGCAGAAAAAGCAGAAGGGTGCCTAGGAGGCCAGGAATAAAGCAGATTTGATTCCTTGGGCTTTCCCATGCGCTACATGAGTGAAATAAGGCAAGTTTGACCACTATGGATAGGTAATAGACAACTTGCACAAGGTGGGACACATAAACTAGGCTAATAAGACAGAAATAATTAAATTAATGTCTAAATGGGTAAACTATGGGTTGATTATTCTAACACCTCCCCTTAAGCCTGACTTATGAGTAATATATCAGAAAATTATAGGGCCTAGAAACAAGGCTTAGTCACCCTTTACATACTGCATGTCCATTTAAACAAGGAAAGAGGAAAAACCAACTTGGGAAAATCCTCCCTTGAACATGGACTGTAAAACAAAATTGTAGAATCTTTTCTTCACTCATGCTTTCACAGCATGATCAGCAATCCCCAGCAATGATTTGAGATTGCTGAAGGTCTTCTCACTAAATGCTTTGGTGAAGATATCAGCTACTTGTTCTGAAGATGAACAGAAGAGTAGGTGAATGGTGCCATCATGCACAAGTTCTTTGATGTAGTGCATATGGATCTCAATGTGTCTGGTTCTCTGCTTCTGAACTGGATCTTTGTAGATTCAAATGGTACTCTGGTTATCACAGTATATGGTAGTTGATTACTCTGGTTCGAAGCCACACTCTCCAAGTAAACCCTGCAACCATAAACATTGAGTTGCTGCATTAACAACTCCTCTGTACTCTGCTTTTGTAGATGAGAGTGCAATGGCACTCTGTTTCTTGCTTGACCAGCTAATTGGCCCTACTACAAGCATGAACACATATCCTAAAGCGGAATTTATGTCTGTGCTATCACATTCCCAATCATTGTCAGTAAATCCAATCAAATCAAGATCAGATTTTGCTTTATAGAAGATCCCATGTGTCCTCGTTCCCTGAACAAAGTTAAGGATCCTTTTGGCTGCTTTCCAATGGATGTCATGAGGCTGATCCATGTATCTAGAAGCCACACTTACTACATAACAAATATCAGGTCTAGTATGTGTCAGATACAATAAACATCCAATCAATTGCCTATACAGTGTATTGTTTACCAGAGGTGAAGAATCAGCTTCTTCTAGCTTCACTCCTGAAAGGAAAAGAGTTTTGCTTGCTTTGAAATCTTTCATTTTGAATTTGTTCAGTAAGTCCAAGGCATATTTGGACTGGTTCACCTTGATTCCAGCTTTGGTTTGAGCAATCTCAAGCCCCAAAAATTGACTTAAGAGCCCCAAATCTGTCATGGAGAAGGCTTGGTTCATAGCTCCTTTTAAGGAAGCAATATCAATCTGTGAGCTTCCTGTAATGAGGAGGTCATCAAAATATAACACAATGATCATTAATGAACCATTAACTAACTTCAAATATACATTTGGATCTGATTTGCACAGAACAAAATTCAGTGATAGCAAGAAGCTATCGATCTTGGCATACCATGATCATTAAATTAATGAACCATTAACTAACTTCAAATATACATTTGGATATGATTTGCACCGAACAAAATTCAGTGATAGCAAGAAGCTATCGATCTTGGCATACCAAGCCCTGGGGGCTTGCTTTAGCCCATACAATGACTTTCTCAACCTGCACACAAGAGAAGGGTTAGTAGAAAAACCTTGAGGCTGATGCATATATATCTCTTTAGTGAGATCTCCATTCATGAAGGCACATTTTACATCCATGTGATGTACCTCCCATTTCCTTGAGGCTACAATGGCTAAGGCTAGCCTGATGGAATCCATCTTTGCCACTGGGGAAAAAGTCTCATTGTAATCTATGCCATGAACCTATGAATAGCCCTTGGCTACCAATATGGACTTGTACTTCAGTGGTGAACCATCAGCAGCAAATTTGTTCTTATAGAACAACTTACACTGTACTAGTTTTCTCCCTGGGGGAAGATCCACTAGCTCTCATGTGTTGCTCTTCTGGAGTGAGATGAACTCCTCCTTCATGGCTGTTTTCCATCTTGGATCTCCTGATGCTTCTTCATATGTTTGAGGATTAGACTCCACCATCAAATAGTATTTTTCAGCAAACATAGGATCCTTCATGCACAGACCACTCTCAAATTGAGATCTAGTCCTCCTTGGGTCATTGGGATCCCCAGCTAGCTCTCCTGCTGCATGTAGTGTCTTGGCTGCCCATTTTGGCCTTGTAGGGATGTTAGGGTCTGCAATAAACTCATCTCCATCAGACAAATCAGAATCAGCATGATCAACAAACTCTTTACTTACTTCTTGAGGTTCAGGTGGTGAAGAGGCTTCACCAACTTCCACTGCTGCAAGGGGTTCTTCTTCAAACTGAACACACCTTTCAATGAAGGATTTGTTTGTGCTCAAATTTATCAAATTGTACCCTTTTGAATATTCAGAGTATCCAACAAAAAGACACTCTTGGATTTGGGGCTGCAAAGCCTTCCTCTTCTCTGTCGGGATTCTAGCCCAAGCCTTTGAGCCAAAAATCCTAAAATGGGTCACATCTGGCTTGTGCCCACTCCATGCTTCGAAGGGATTCATACCATCAAGCTGTTTGCAAGGCACCCTATTCTAGATATAGGCTGCATAGTTGATAGCTTGGACCCAGTACTTTGGTGGCAAAGTTTTGGCCTCCATCATGCATGTTGCCATCTCCTTCAGTGATCTGTTCTTCCTCTTAGCAACACCATTTTGATGTGGTGTGTAAGGGATAGAATACTGCATCTGAATACCTGCATCTACACAATAATTAATAAACTCAGACTTGACATACTCACCACCATTGTCAGATCTGAGGGCCTTGAGTTTCCTTCCAGACTTGTTTTCAACCAAAGCCTTAAAGACTTTGAATAGGCCAAAAACTTCAGACTTGTGTTTCAGGAAGTGAACCCAGCAATACCTGGAAAAGTCATCAATAAAATTCAATGCATATTTGGCCTAACTCATGGACATACAAGGAAATGGGCCAGCAACATCACTGTGGATCAGCTCGAGGGGTGCAGAGGTTCTCTCATGACTAGCTCTCTCAAATTTGTGCTCTGGGTGTTTTACTAGGATACAACCTTGGCAGACTCCTTTGGAATATTTTATCTTGGGAAACCCTATGACCATCTCTTTTTCACTAAGATCAAAAATATACTTGTAATTTAGGTGGCCAAATATTTCATTCCACAGCTTGCTGGCTTCATTAGCATGAATGAGAAGAGCAGAGGGGTTTGAGTAAGGTAGGAAGTGTGAGAACATGTATACCTTTTGAGCATGATTTGCAACTCCTTTTGCAATGACTCTACCAGTTGAAATCTCTATGATCTCAAATTCATCAGGGGAGAATATGACCTTCTTAGGAGACCCAGTGTGGGTCATCTGGTACACTGACAGAAGGTTGGAGGCGAGACCAGGCACATACAACACATTGCTGAACTGACCATGATCAAGATCTATCCTTCCTTTGCCTTTAATTTCAGTGAGAGAGTCATCTCCCAGTATAATAGATGGTCCTTTCGACATGTCTAGTGAGGAGAAGGCATCCTTAGTCGAAACCATGTGTCTTGAAGCTCCAGAATCAATGATAAAAATGGGTGATCTTGATGTGCCAGCAACAAGAGCATGAACTCTCTCTCTGTCATCTGAACTTGATCCTCCTTCTCTCTTCTTTGAGATTTTTGGAAGGGAGATGCCATTCCTCTCCAGGAGTTGGGTCAGCATGTCTATCTGCTTTTTCATACAAGAGCTTTCAAAGTGATTTCCCTTATTGCAGTATGCGCACTTGTTCATTTCACCTTTGTTCTTCTTCTTCTGGTAATTCTTCTTGGGACCTTGTGGATCCTCCGAAGACTGTTTCTTGTCTCTCTTTTGCTCAGGTGGATTTTTAGCTTTCTTTTTTCCTTTTGAATCCACCTTCGAATCTCCAGCAATCAAAGTTTGATCTTTGGATGGTTTGATGGTGCCCATCATCACCAGCTTATCCTGTTCTTGTGTGAGAGATTCCATGAAATCTGCAAGGCTAGGCATATTCCAGATTCGAGCTGTCAGTTTTGTGGCATAGAAGGTCGAAACAAACACTGAATAATCAAGACCCAGCTTCGAGAGGATGGCTAGTACGAGCTGATCATCTTTCTTTTCGATACCACACTATTTCAGCTGCAAAACTAGTGCTTTGAACTTGGAGAAATATAGCTGCAGAGATTCAAAGCTTGTTGGACTTAGAGAAATCAGCTCATTTTCAATTTGATGTCCCCTCATCTCATCTGTCTTTCCAAAAAGATTAGCAAGATTATCCCATACTTCATTCGGTGATTTCAATCCATCAAGATGGAAAAGGAGGTCTTTGGAAATACTCAGACACAGGAGGCCATAAGCCTCATCCCTCATGTTGTGCCATTTTATCTTCTCTGCAGCTGCATTGGGCTCTGCTTCTGTTGCCATAGTCACCCTGTAGAGGCCTTTCGCTCTCAACAGTATCTCCATCTCTGCTTTCCATTCAAATAAATTGAAGCGAGTCAAGATAGTTTTGTGTGATTGATCCATAGCTTAGAAAATATGTCCCACCTGTCAGTAGAAGGCTCCCAGTCATTGATGTCGAACCTGCAAAAAAAATTTTGAAGGAGAGAAACAATCTACAATGGATCTGATACCATGTGGAAATTGAACCAGGTGATATATTAATTTTACTCACAACAATTAACAATTGATCATGCAAAATCACTCACAAAGAGACTGAAAATTGGAGCTGAACACTAAACTGTATTAAATCAGTGTACATTAGCCAACCCCGTAATAACATAGGTTGCTGAATAAATAACATTCATCAGGGATTCGAATGCATGAGGAGCAATTCGAATCTAGCATAAAGCAGGCTTACTAAAAATAAGCAAATCCCCCATAGGTGTAAAAAGTTGATCCCAAATATGTCATGGAGCTCATGAATTGGAAAAATGGCTTAGGCAAGCTAAAGAGAGGTGGAATGGCAGCTCATACATGCATTTTCATGGAGAAAAGAGAGGAGGATGTGTAGGACAAAAAACTAATCAACCTCACCTAGTCTAGCTTTTCCTTTTGCCTTAAAACACTGAAAAAACAGGGAATAAAGAAGAAAAAGTAGAAGGGCGCCTAGGAGGCAAGGAATAAAGAAGATTTAATTCCTTGGGATTTCCCATGCGCTACATGAGTCAAATAAGGCAATTTTGACCACTATGGATAGGTAATAGACAACTTGCACAAGGTGGGACACATGAACTAGGCTAATAAGACATAAATAATTAAATTAATGTCTAAATGGGTAAACTATGGGTTGATTATTCTAACACCAGGATATCAAAATATGATATGAGCCATTAAGAAACACTTTTCCTGGCCTAATTTAAAGGCTGATATTGTGTTGTTTATCGCGAAATGTTAGGAATGTCATATAGTCAAATATGAGCATCAACATCCTTCGAGATTACTACAGTCGTTACCCATTACATAATGGAAGTGGGAGGTCATTAGTATGGATTTTATCATTGGTCTACCAAAATGTAAGAAAAAAAATGATTCTATCTTTGTAGTAGTTGACAAATTGTCAAAAGAAACACACTTCATTCTAGTGAAGTCGACCTACAAGGTAGTACACATTGTCGATATCTTCTTGAAGGAGATATTTAGATTGCATGGGATACCCAAGGAAATCATCTCAGATCGAGATGCTAAGTGCACAAGAAACTTTTGGAGATCTTTATTCTCTAGGTTAGAAATGTAGTTGAACTTTAGTAATGCTTATCACCCGTAGAGAGACAGAAAGACAGAAGGAGTAAACAAGATTGTTGAGGAGATGCTTAGGATGTATGTCATGAACAACCCCACCAAGTGGAAATATTACCTGCATATTGCAAAGTTTGTCTATAACAACTGATACCAGGATTCCTCCAATATGAGTCCCTTTGAGGTACTCTATGGATGTAAGTGTGGAACACCGGCTACTTGGGATATCTCGATGGATCAGCTCATGTTAGGGCCTGACTTGTTGAAGGAATTAGAACAATTTGTTAGCAAGGTCCAGGTAAACCTAAAAGAAGCACAAGACCACCATAAAATCTATGCAGATAAGAAAATAAAAGATAAAGACTATCAAATAGGCGATAATGTCTACTTGAAAGTAAAATAAAAATGAAGCTCGTTGAGCTTGGGTAGGTGTGGTAAGTTAGCACCTCAATTTTGTGGACCCTTTGAAATACTGGCCAAGAGAAGGATAGTGGCATATGAACTAGCATTAGCCGCTCACATAAGACTCCATAATGTTTTCCATGCATCTTTATTAAAGAAATATGTTTATGATACTAAACATGTGATCAATTGGTCCTTATTACAGGTGGAACTTGAAGGGGTGTTTTCCCCTAAACCTATTCATATATTGGACAAGAGGGAGGTGCAACTCAGGAAGCACACCATAGTCCAGTTAAAATTGCAATGGAAGCACTTCAAATCCAATGAGGCTACTTGGGAGAATGAAGGCACCATGAAAAGGGATTACCCTGCCTTGTTTCATGATTTCATTTCGAGTCCCTAGAACAATAGGGGGTGTTTTTCTAAGCAGAGAGGGATGTAATATCCTTAATTTTGGACATAAGACTTATAGGCATGAGCCTATTAATTATGATGTTATCTTCATGGTTTATTTTGATATACTGGGTCGAAGACCCCACTGCATATGAACATGATGATTTGTTTTATATATTGGTCTTAAGCCAATTGTTGATAATATATATATGTGTGTGTGTGTGTGTGTGTGTGTGTGTGTGTGTGTTTGTGTGTGTGTGCGTGCTTGTTTTTTGTTGGACGTGGACCTTGAAGCACATGATTGATGATATGTTTTGTGTTGAGCGAGGAGCTCTGGAACACATGAAAAGATAAATTAGAAGTGTTTGGAATAAGCCCTGCCTCCTTCCATGTTGATGTTGAGCATAAGCTCTAGAACATCGGATCCTTGGCCAGTGTATTCTTAGGTGTATCTTACAAGTACATACTAGAATTAGCGTTGAGCGAAGAGGTATAGAATCACACTAAGTTTGTAACTCTCTGCTTTTAGCATTCAGTATGGGCTCTACTAAGCGCTAGGAGTTACTAAAAATAATTAATGATTCCTGAGTGAAAATGACTCGAGAAAATTATTGATCTCATCTAACTTATTTATAAGCGATTAAATGAAATTTCAAATTTCTGTATACTCATCAAATACTGAAGAACTACCATGTTTTACGAGGGAATCCAACATCAAAGGATCTTTAGAGTTGCCTAGCCTGGTAGACCTAACCATCTACCTGATGACCTTCATGAAGAAAGTGTCCTAAGTCTAGGGATCATAATACATGATGCCCAAAGACAAATGTTAACAAATGTTATATCATTATGTATTTTATACATAGTGTGTATAAAGAATAAATATAGTAATAATATTAATAATATAAGAAAGAAGGAAAAGCTTCATCTATTATTATATATTACTAAAAGATAATAAATAGTATAATACCTACAAAGTTCTAAATAGGAACTAGTTAAAATTACCTAACTTAATGTCCTAAAAAATACCTGAATTTAATAAAAAGGGTTAAATCAAGGATTCTTGATTTAAATGCCCCTTTGACTGAAAAGTCTTTCTATAAAGTCCCAAGACAAAGAGAGGCTCAGGGACCTCATTTATCTTTTTGGATTCATTATTCTGCCTATTGATTCTCAAGAGAGTTCTTGGAGAACATTTTTCCTAGAATGAAAAAGGAGAACTGATCCAGGCCTGATATACCAGTTAGGGAAACCTTACCTTAGGAGCTCTAAGATACTTTCATGTTGGAACTAGCTCAAGGGGATTCGGATTGAAACCAGGAAAGGTTCTGGGTAATGGTTGGGTGGAACGTGGTAGTTCCCAAGTGAATAAGTCATCAAATACATAGGTGAGATCTTCCTATGAATGGTTAATGTTGGTTAATTGAGTGTGCAGGTTTCAGCCATTAAAGGAGATTCAATCTTTAGGTATGAGGTTCTAGACTCCCTATTTCATTTTCTAGAATAAGTGCTAGATAGATTATGCAATGGTTTTCAATATATGTTCTAACCCTAGATTTTTTTGTTTTCCCTTTCAAATTCTTTTAAGGGTTTACATTTTAAATTATCAACCCTAGGCTGTAATTTAATTCCTGTGCTATATTTATCCAAGGTTTTGTTAATTCAGTTTACTTCTATGAATTAATTCCCATTTAAAAGATTTATCAATGGTTTTTCACTTTTAGTTTTACTAATGTATTGTCTTTTACTGTTTAAACCTTGTTTTCCGACAAACTAGAAATTATATCAAATTAAATACATAGTTGTTCATTTANTACAAAAAAAGGATATACTTCTAAAATATTAACACTATAAATTACATCTACGAATAACCATAACCTTCAATTACTAAAGTTAAGATAAGAACCAACCAAGACCTCTCATGGTCTACATAATAAACTCATGCTAATAACCAAGATAAACATTATAATGCGTCTGAAAGAAAACATTATCAGAAACCATTTAACGGTCCAAGTATCGAGACCATATAAATGGTCCACAATTTCTAAACATATATGCTAGCTACATCTACAAATAATAAGTAATAATATTATTATCATCATCCTAAAACTATTGCATAAATAATAAACCAAATGATCGAAACTTTATTATCTGCATAATCAAAATTGTATGCCATAAATTACAAGGCCCAACATAATAAAACCACAATATTATTACATACACAGTAATGAATTAAAAACTACGTATTTGTACCAAGGTCGCAGGATCGAATCCTATGGACACTGATCAAATTCCCAAATGGCACCCATATTTATAAACTCCTATCTCAGAGAACAACCCAAGATTGAATCCTATAGAGTCTCGTTACTTTTTACAAAGCCACGCTATACACACTTATACACAAGTTGTAAATAAATTAATTACATTCTCTGCACAGAGGTCGTAAGACCCTTATAATTCATATACATTGTAATGAAAGGCCTCAGCCCCATACATAACCCAATCATCAAATAAAGTAACTATTCAAAGCCGAAAAACCTGTCAACGAATTAACCTACAATAACCACTGCCAACATAGGGTTTACACGACAGACATAATTACATTTTATTTACTCATTATGAAAACAAACTTTAAAGTATAAATCTATTTCTCTATTGCAGCTACAATGGTGAGTGCCAATGCCATTCACAGCGTGGCCCAAATTCCATCAACGCTTACTATTAGTCATTATTTTAACCAATACAACCTATGAAGGTGAATTGCACATAAACCACAAGAATAATAACCATGGAAATAAACATTGACTTCAATTTGTGGATACATTACGCTTGTCGTAGCTCGTGGAGGATCTGCTATGGCTTCAGCTCCTTGACAGCTCCAGCCAGGGCTTCAGCCTGATGGCCCTTCCCGGTCGGCGGCTCCCTTGCTTCTCCTCTCGGTGGACCCTCCATGGCTCCTCTCCACCTTGCTTGCTTCCCCCCATGGCTCCTTCTGTGGATGTTCCTCATTCTTTCAGTGAGATGTTTAAGCGCAGCCTTGGTTCTGGTCCTCCTTTTCTAGTGGTGCATGAAGCCCCCGCTCTCACCATTCCTATCATTCAAGATGCTATGGATCATGCTGTGCACTACTCCTCTCATGATTTGGTTTGCAGTTTTAATGGACTCTGGCCCAGGTTATCAGATCTGCACTCTTGGGTATCCTCAGAATGGAACCCTCTCTTAAAAGAGGGAGGCATCATTTTCCCCTGTGAAAAAGGGTTTTTTGTTGTAATATTTGTTTCTGTAGAAGATAAGGATCTGATCTATGGCTCTAGGCCATGGTTATGGGGTAGGTCGGGTCTATCATTGCAACCCTGGTCCCCATCCTTTGATGCTTCAACGGCTGTTATCTCTTCGGCTCCGGTCTAGGTGAGGCTCCCAAATCTTCCTCTCAGTTTCTAGGGTCTCTCCTCTCTACAATCCATCAAGAATTCCCTCGAAAATTTTCACAGCAGAAGTCAAGAAACTGAGACTGCCTTCACCTCCTATGCTCGGATTTGTGTGGAAATGGATTTCAATAAAGGATTTCCAACGGAAATAATCTTGGATGGCGAGGGATATTCTTGGACTCAAAATTTAGATTACAATCAAATCCATTTCAGATGTAGAGCTTGTTATGAGACAGGGCACTTAGCCCTCAACTGCAAAATATTTCCAGAGAAAAATAAAGGAAAAATCATCGAAAGCCCACCTGGTGGATCGGTGCAAATTCTAAACACCAGTTAATCTGCAAGGACCCGGATCTCCCAAAAGGAACTCCAGATGATGAAAACAATAGTATCTCATCTCACCTTTTGAAGGAAACTCCAATGGCTGAAATCAATAGTGAACCAGTTCAGCATCCCACGCAACCCCTCCCTTCCAAGGAAACCATGGAGCCACTAAAAAAACTTACTGCATCAAGTTGGGTTGGGTAGATCAAGCTGATGAAGAATACCCTCTAAACTCTCCTCATGTTAGCCAAGTAGCAATTAAAGTCCAATAAAACACCAAAGAATGGACGAAAGTATCAAAAAATAAGAAGCCCCCTCATTCAAGGAAACCTGTAATAACGCGAAGCGACTACGGCACCGTGAGAGAGTTCTCGACTTAAATTTTGTAAAGACAGTAGTATCAATCTTTGACAACTATATTTAAAAAGCAATATGAACTATGTAGATTTCTATTCAGTGGTTACGCCACTGCTCTTTTAATTCAATCCATAACTGTTTTTGTCTAAAAAAATAACCATGGAAATAAACGCAGTAATTGTATATTAAAATCAAACACAACATATATTCACAAACTCATTTTTTATAATCCATTAATAGTTTACACATTAGGTTTCTTACTGCCTTGCATCATTGCAAGAAATGGTGTTGCCCATGTCCAGTTAATAACCAAAACATTAAATACCAAAATGAATAGAGCCTATCAAGGTATTTACCCAGGCCTCTTTTGATTAGACCAAGTGCCATTACTAAACCCCTATACATTTAATTAATTTAGGACCGAAGGTGAAATTGAAAACCCCAACATTTAAAAACCCCAATTTCTGTGGCATTCCAATGTAGAGTTCCTCTAAGTTACAATTAAACCCCCAAAACCAAAACACATCCATCAAACACCAAAATCAAGAACCCAACCCATGACAATAGGAAACTTAGTTGCAGCCACAATATCATAAGAGGAAATGAGTAAAGACTTGCACAGTAGGCTTACCAATGGAGTATGGCATTGCCATGGCCTTGCCCCCGAACCACGACTCACTCCTTTACTTTCCCCTCTACAACCATGCAACAAAACAAAAGCACGATGAGAAGTAGGATATGGAAATATGAGCGACAACAAGAAACTGATGTGAAAAACCAACCATGTCTTACCTGTCTGTTAAAACCATTGAAGTCATTCTCCTTCACCCAAAATGGATACAAGATAAAACAACAAGTGATGCGAAATTCCAAAATAATGATTGGGCCAAGACCTAAGCTTTCCCTCCACTTCTCCCAAGATGCATTGAAAGCGCCACTCTGGCCACCATTAATACACACCAGCCCCATATTTCATATAGTCTATGGACTATATTCCAAAATTGCCTCCCCAAGTTTAATACAAGGCTTAATTTATCACATGCATAGCATACCTTGGCTATAAGCCTTAGAACCATGTGCATCAAATTCTTTAGGCTTTAAGCCTTAATACCATGGTATATCTGATTTAAAAGCTAAGGTTTTTAATAAAGTGTTACAAACTTCAAATTGAACATATAACAAAATATGTTAGGACAGGAACAATTCTCAGTATTTACACCATGAATAATAAGTGCCACGTAAATAACAAGGCCATGTCATACAAATAATAGGTGCGGTAGTGGCCCCGTCACTATAGCAAAGTCTATAAAGAATAGTAATAATAACTAGTGAATGTCACTAGGATAGGGATGCAAATGCGAGATCAAACATTTAACACTCTTTGACAAGATTTCCATCGCTAGGTATACCTGCACGTAATGGAACAAGAATGCATTAGTTCAACAAAACTAATTAAGCCAGTTGTGTCAAGTAGAAACCATTGCCTCTCATGTAGTTACATGGGAGAACTAGTCCTGGCACTCCACCCACTTTGGTTCCAAGAACAAAGTTAAGTTAGAACCATGTATACAACAATAAGCACATGATATAATCAATGAAGTACATGATCAAGAATTTAGCATACATAGTAATATGTAACCATCGGAAAAAGCATAGTAAACAACATTACAACATCATAAGCAGATAATGTAATAATCATAATTGAAAGTAAGGAAGTACGACATAAGAACAACTTATGACAAAACAACACTACAAATAGAGTACGACACATTTCGCAAGTCCAATAATGTCCAGCCTAGGTAGTTTTCACTAGCCTAATAAAAAAAAATCTATTTTCAATTTTTGGGGACATTATAGTTGCATGAAGAATTGGTGATGGATTCATCTCGATTCAATGAATTACTTAACCCCGAGTATTTATAATTTTATAAGTAAATAGCTTAAAATATTCTACAAGAATAAGAAAAATAAAGTATGGCAACACTGATGTTGTAGATTGTAATTCTTTTAGCTAGATAAATACTACATGATGTGATAGTTTTGTGGACGTAAACCACGTACATTGGTATCGATCTTATGGACTCTTATTGTATTCTATGTTCTCTTGATGTATTGTATCTTATGTTTTCTTGATGTTCTTCTTATGTACTTCATTCTCGTGATAATGATGATGTAAATTGTTGAGTGATTTCATATAAGTGTTTTACATACAAAAGAATATTGTTTATTCGATAATTATAATATGTTAGATGGTCAAGTTATGTCGAATAAAAGCTAGAGTTATGGAAATGGTTGACTTAATGTATTAAGCATTATAAGAATATTAAATCTTATGTAGGATTGAAATGGTTGGCTTTCAGTTGAATTATGATGTTTCAGAGATAGCAAGCTTCCTCATAATTACCAACACCCTTTCAGTGATTGATTTACTATGTGATTTAGTTTTTATATTACCATTCACAAGTATTAAGGATAGTTGTTCGAAGGTATACGGATCCTTTTGTGATGTCCCTAGTTTTGACCCCAGTTACATTAAAAGGTATATGATGTATATATTGTAATTAATCGTGGTGAGGAGCTAAAGGCAAAAGCCCCACCATCGATTTGGTTGTGTATGTTTCAGCAATAGGGATCATTGCCGATGGTATATCGTGCTATCCAACACATTATAGTTTTTACATCATGTAAATACGCACATCAATTAAAATAAACCTACAGCGAGCTACGACGGTGCAATGTTGAATGAAAAGGACACGATTCCTAATATTAAGGCCGGGAAAAAGAAAAACAAACATTCCACTCTTCCACAATCCCACTTCTTTGGAGGTTTTGGGTCTGGCTCACTCTCACGTAGAAGGGTGCTATTTTTCCTCCCACCATGAGTTGTTCTGGTAATCCTCACACAGAGAGCAAGGGTGTGTCGATTCGGCCATTACCGTTCAATCCAGGGTGGGTATTGTTCCTACTACTGGTGCCAATGTGTATGTTCTTCTCAGGAATGGTTGAGAGTCTGTTTACGCCTCCATTGTTGACTGTGTAGGTGTATTGTGGCTTCATTGTTGAGAATGGGCTATTGTTTTCCCCACGTTGGTTGACTATGTCTGCCCTTATGTTTTGGGGGTCTGCGTATGTGTTTCCCCTGTCCAGGCTGAGAATCAGACCTTTTCCCCTCCATGTGGGATTTTACTGTGAGTTTGTGTTTCTCCCATTGCTGCAGTGATAAAAGCGCAGCTCTTGTATTCCCCTGGTTTTTGGGTTACTGCCGAGTTTTTTTTGCCACACTAGGGCCAAGAACAACTCTGAGTCATCTTGATGACTTGAGCTGTGTTCACCTTGTCATCTGGGGTTTTCACCCTGTTGTATTGATCTCTGCATAGAGCTGTGGACTATTTGTTTTACTGCGGTATGTAGTGGTTGGTATTTGGACTGTTGAGAGTAGGATTAGAGGCTGGGTATGCTTGAGAAAACTAGTGTTTGGAGCCAATCAGATAGAGTTAGACTGCTAGATTTCTTCCCCACAACCCTTGAAGAGTATAGGAAAGGGAAGTCAGGGCCTGAGGGACTATGAAGTAGAGAAAGGATTGATTCCTGGTGTCGGGTGTGTGGATGTCTTAGAAGTCAGGTTAACTCTGGTGTAGGCGTCCTTAGCTCTTCAATGAGGCAACCAGCTTAGTATTTAGCCTTTCCTAGCTCCTTGATAGCCTGATAAACCCTACTGCACAGGCTTTTCTGATTTGTGTACCTTGGCTATGTGTAAGCCTGCTTTGACCCTTATTCCTTGAGAAATCATGCCTAGCTCGGGAGTGGCACTATTGTTGAGAGATTGATGAGCACGCTGGCCTATGGTTGGGTGGAACATTGCAGCGACGTAGCTGGTTGCGGGACGAATTCTATTTAAGATGAATATTCTTGACTATTCCATCTCTGCATTTATATTTACTGATTAATGAATATGATGAACATGTGGTATGCTTGAATGAATGTATGTTTGCTTCCGCTATGTATATGAAGGATTATGCATCTTAGTATTTTTTTATGTTTTAAGCTTTTTATTTCAGCATTTTTATGTATGTTCATGTTCATGGGGCTAGTTTCCCATATTTTTGATGGTTTGGTAGCATCCTCTTCGCTGGTCGGAGGGTTGAGGACGTTACAAAATGGTATTAGAGCAAAGGTTATAGCATGGATCTGAATGGGCCATGAAAGGTCAGCTAGCAGAGGAAATTTGCCTTCTGCCTAGCAAAAATCAGAAGGAATCTGTTCATGACAAGAGAATTTTGAGAAATTTGAAAAATTTCTCTAAGTATTGGAACCATTGGCCCATCGGAGGACTAAGTACGAGGGTCCTCCGACATAGCGGACAGATTAGTCTGACAGCCATCCGATACATACCCTAGTCATGGCAAAATTTAGTAGAACGACCAGCCGATGTTACGATGATGGAGGAAGAAAATTGTAAGAATTTTCCTAAGTGCCCGTCGACCATCGGAAAAGGTTAGTGGAAGGGGGAGCCGATATAGCGGTAGGTCCCTGAAGTAAATTTTGCCACCATGCTTTTAAGTGCTCGACGGGTCGTTGGCGAAGTCTAGCAGATTGGTCGGAGAAACTTAGAGGATGTGAGCGATGAAATGTCAGTGGAAAGGACAAGAGGATAGTGGTTTGAACCATAGACAGTGATGACAGGAAATTTGGAAAAAATTTCTAAGTAGCGAAATCATCGATGATCGGCGATAATTAGTTGATCGCATCGCCGATGCTTAGATGATGAAGTTGCTGATGAAATATGTCGGATAAAATTAGTTGATTGGGCATTTGCCATTGCAGCTGGCTAGTGGACTATCCTTCTGATGGATAGAGTCCCCGACCGCTGATGCCGCAGAGGATAGTTGTGCCGATAGCCGATGCAGCAGAAAATTTCCAAATTTTTTCTAAGGCAGAAGAATATCGGCGATCAGAAAATATTAGTTGTTGGAATCGCTGATGACTAGAGGATGGGATCAACGATGAATAGAG
The DNA here is from genome assembly GCA_001517045.1 of Pseudotsuga menziesii. Taxonomy (NCBI): domain Eukaryota; kingdom Viridiplantae; phylum Streptophyta; class Pinopsida; order Pinales; family Pinaceae; genus Pseudotsuga; species Pseudotsuga menziesii. Next base: position 646,832 of record LPNX010564556.1, on the reverse strand, counting down.
GATGAAGCTGTCGAGGTCTAGTGAAGTGGATCGATGAAACTTAGTTGAAGGAAGAGCCGATGCAAAGAAGAAAAATAAAATTTCCAAAATTCTTCTAAGTGTCAAACCCATCGGCGATCGCCGGATGTTAGTTGATGAGACCGTCGATTTCACAGTAATTAGTTCTTCCGACAGCTGATGGAGTATTGGGGTCTATGGAAACCATAGTAGGATTCCCACCCACCATTATGACTGCTTAAAAGACTAACCGCCCAATGTTAGTGCACCTGAGTTCCGATACTACGGAAACTACAGTTTTTGAAACTGCCAATGTGGCGGACAAGGAAAGAAGATTTTTCTGGAAAGAAAATTTTCTGAAAAAAAAATCGTCCAATTACCGAAGACGTCGACAAAACTTAGTTGTTTGGATCGCCGATGCAGCGGCAAAATGTCGGCAAAGTTTAGAGGATCAGACTGTCGATGGACGTCATTGAAAAATATTAGAAGATCGAAGAATTATAGTTGATGAGACCATCGATCAGAAAATATTAACGGTTGGTGAACCCGCCATTGTGGCCGCCTAAAATACTATTCATTCAATGAGTAGTATCTTCGATAGCCGACAGGGTTATGGTCATGGAAGACACAGAAGGTTCATTGGCTGCCATTGCGGAAGCCTAGAGAAATAGCCTTCCAATGGGTAGAGGATCTGATCACTGACGCGGTAGTGCTTAGAGGATCTGATTGTCGACATATTGGTATCGACGATAAAGATCGAAATCTTAGACCACTACAAGTCTGATACAGCAGGAAAACCTTAGCTGATGAAACCACCAATGCAGCAGAAAATTATTGTTGATAGGACCACCGATGAGCGCCGAAGAAATTTGTTGCTTATATCGTCGAAGTGTTAGAGTTTTAGATGGGATGAGACCCGATTTGAGCAAAGGAAATTTCAAGTTTTTCAAAGTGGAATTCTCAGCAAATTCCAGCTGTTTTTCAGTGGATTTTTTAGCAGACTGTCAGTAGATTACAGGGATGAAAAGGAAGAAAAATCCTAGGTGGTTGAAGTTGACATTTCAGACCAAAACACATTTGGTAAAAGCATCATTTTTGATGTGGTGTGGTTTTCACACCCGAGGTCGGAATGAAGCATGTGGATAGGCGCTAGAAATCTTATCCAGTAGGAAACAAGGGAGAGTCACCAGAATTTGAATGTGGAGCAACAAAGTGATAGTGATTACTTGAAAAAGAAATGTTCTGCTATTAATATCGACGATTATTTAGGAATTTCATGCCTAGGAGTAGCAATACCATGAAGTCAAACTAGTTGCTGTGTGGAAGAGGATTTCCATGCAAAGATGAGGGGCTTGAAAAGGGAAATTTCCTTAAACCCTGTCTTTATAATTACAAATTTTGTACATGAATTGTATGAGGATATGCCTTGCATGCATAGGATATTACATGTTGGTAAGAGTAGTAAGAAATATATATTTATAATGAGCCACTAATAATAATTATTGCATTGATGCTGGCATTAGTGGAAAAACCAACGACAACATAGACATGGTTGAATGTGTTGCTGATGCTGACAAATGTGACTAGCAACCCTATGGAGAAAGGGATAAGGCAACAAGTCCAGAATCAAAAGTTGGTGAGCAAATTCTGAAATCTCCTGCAAAGGACCAACCAAACTTGTAATGTCAAGGGTGTAAGTAGGACCCATAAAGGTAAGAGTTTAATTATGACAATTGCATGGAGTGGTAAAAGCAAAATATATCATACCATGTGGGTGTTTGAATTTTATACTGCATTTGTATAGAGATGTGTCATGCCTGTATTATGCTGTGATGAGCTTAGTAGCCCAAGGGAAGTAAGCACTAATGGTATTGATNCATGCATGGTATGTTTGAATGCATAGTATTCTTGAATCAATGCAAGGTAGCATTGAGTGGATATGCATTAAAAGATTTTATAAATCTTGTAGTTATGCATTGAATGGATGCATAGGAAGGGTGTGAGTAACTGATTACGTAAGTATGGGTGCAAGGGTTGTGATGTCATGCGTGAATGCATGAAGATAGTGCATGAGTTATTATGAATAACTAATGGCTGAAATGATGAATTGATGACAATTCTGGAACCATTTCGAGAGCTGTTATGAATGTAGGATGGTAAATGCATGAATAGGGTAGTCAGGATCAATTGGCTGCCGAAAATGCTCTATGGAAGGGAAAAGTGGTACAAATGATACGCTTGTGAAGTAAGAAGTATCTAAACCTTTCACTTAAATTACATAAATGAGGGGATTGTACCCTTAATTTAAAGTATGATAATGATTGCGTGAAGTAAACAAGTTTTTGTAGTATTGATGTGTTTAACAGCTGGAAGTATTTGAATTTTATAAATTCTGAAAATGATTCAGTGATGGTTATAGTAATGAAAAGATTATATGCAACCAGAATTACCAAGTGTTTGACTAATTGAAGTTCAGGTTTTAGGTAGATTGTTTAGATCATGGCAATGAGAGTAAAACCATGACAAATGTCGGAATCTACCATGTGAAATTGCCAAACCTCATGAGAAGAGTCTCATGGTTGTAAAAATAGTTTGTATGCAGAATGAGTTGTCAATTTGGGCTTGTAAAGTTCAGAATTGAGAAATTGCTGACAACTACTAATCACTGTTGGCTTGCCTAGAATTGTGTCAAGAGGGCGTGTTGTAAGCAGATGCTCATGTTATGCCAGGAAGCATAAAAGTATAATGGGAATAGTGGTTATGCTTACAATAGACCAACAAATGAGGATCACCTCATTGCTAAGCAAATCAATTTCTGTAGTAGACAGAGTTGCAAATCCCTATTGAATTTAATTACTAATGTCATTTCTTGGTATGGAAAAATCAATTTGGATTGTATTATCAGATAATGATTGATTGTTTGGCCACTTGATGAATGTGCTAGGGGTACACATTGCAGGAAGACCATGGGTGATGGCCTGCAGGAGCCAAACTTCATGGGGAGGTTTTCCCCTATCTTGGAAATGGGTTTCAGGTGAAACTCCATTGGACATTTTGGAAATGTCTCATCTACTCTACATGTTTGGTAAGCAACATGAGTGAGATGGTATGGATTATGTCGGTAAGACATGTGTGAATATGAAATGTAAAAAGGAGATGGGATGGAAAATCGAGGGACTATCAACTCAGAGAAGGGAGCCCCCATTCCTCCTTAACGAAGGAATACTGCTTCGGCAAATGGATAAGTGTTCTGTGACCCTATCTAAGAATATGCATGTCAAATTATTAAAATTCCATATGTAGAACATGTTTTGATTTTATTATCACCAATTGCTTGAGTATTAATAGGGCCTACATGGCACACACTAGAAAAAGGTGCATACTTTTCTGATGTCGGATCATGGAAGGGTTTTTCAATATTGATTACACCCTAGGGAGTGGTTGCACTCCTGGTGTCTCAATACTTAATAGTGAATAATGTGAAATATGATTACAGTTTAGAGCAATAACGCTAACGAATATGATTATATTGCTTGTGTTGTCAGGATAAACAGATGTAGTTTGGTATTGTACACTAAATGGACAATGGCTTGAGCTCATCCTACCTTCGAGCATAGAGAAGGAGACATTCCTAAGGGACTATCAACTCAGAGAAGGGAGTGGTCTCTTGTGTGATATGGGGTAGTGGAATTAGAGCTCACTAATGGAAATGAAACCTGGAAATGGTCGTTTATTGTTGATATAAGTGCATGTGTTATTGTTGATGGCCTAATAAACCCGATTGTGTTGGCTTGGCTGATGCTTGGTTGTTTATATAAGTGTATTGTTGAGATAAGTACAGGCAATTTGTTGACGGTCTGATAAACCCAACTGAAGGTTGGCTTGACTGTGCCTGATATATATATATAAATGATGTTGTGAAGTAGCCTATGTGTTGGCCTAACATCCAAGTCCATAGGCTATCCCAAGGCTTGCAAAGCAAAGTAGGATCCTGTGGACCAACGAGGAAATTCACAATATAGATAAGTATTGGATTATTTGCAATATCTTGCTTATGAATATATATGTGTATATCATTTGGTTATGATGTTTTAAGATGTTGTGTAGGCATCCTTAGCTCTTCAATGAGGCCACCGGCTTAGTATTTAGCCTTTCCTAGCTCCTTGATAGCCTGATAAACCCTACTGCGTGGGCTTGGCTGATTTGTGTACCTCGGCTATGTGTAAGCCTGCTTTGACCCTTATTCCTTGAGGAATCATACCCAACTTGGGGGTGGTAGTGTTGTTGAGATATTGATGAGAACGCTAGCCTATGGTTGGGTGGAATGTTACAGCGATGTAGCTGGTTGCGAGACGAATTCTATTTAAGATGACTATTATTGACTATTCCATCTCTGCATTTATATTTATTGATTAATGAATATGATGAGCATGTGGTATGCTTGAATGAATGTATGTTTGCTTCCACTATGTATATGAAGGATTACGCATTTTAGTATGTTTTATGTTTTAAGCTTTTTATTTCAGCATTTTATGTATGTTTATGTTCATGGGGATAGTTTCCCGGATGTATGATGGTTTGGTAGCGTCCTCTTCGCTGGTCGGAGGGTCAGGGACGTTACACCTTTCGAAAGGAAATTTTTTTTGCATGGATTTAGGTATGTTACAAATTGTATCAGAGTTGAAGTAACAACACTCAATCCTATTTGAGCTCAACATGATGTTATAAAGAAGAAATATGGTTAAACCTAACCAATCAAATGATTTTGTTTGTGGATGCATAGCAATGATGGACAAGGGAAATAAGTTTTTTGAATGGGCCTTCAAAGATTTAAAGAGGTAGCTAAGAGGATAAAGAAATGAAATATCGTGGCAAAGGTATGTTACTACATTATCGACAGATTAAAACCAAAAGTGTGCGAGTAATTATTTCGTCTTGTCTTAAAAGTTATGTTTATGTTTACACACTCAAAATGGGAGGTTGGACTATAAATTTTACTACTAATACATTAAGGAAGAAGTATAGTCATTTATTAGAATTGTATCTAACGATACATACATACATACATACATACATACATATATATATATAATAATATGGAAATGATAGACTCATACTAATAGACACCTTTTAAACATAGGGAACCAAAAAGATGGGTAATGAACTATGGGTTCCTTAGGAAAATAAAATGCATGGGTTGCTAGCAATAAATGTTATATGAAGGCATAAATGGTAATAAGTATTACTAGGAAATAATGGAAGCCATGTGTCTACTATGCTTTATGAAGAGTATTTGATGTTGTAAAATATTTGCAAAGAGTCCCAAAACCCTAAGTATTGGGTAATGTAGAAATCATCATTGCTTGAGGAAAATTTTAAAGACACCCTTCACCTATAAAGAAGGTTGTAGGCATGAGAATGTTAGACTTATCATAATATTGGTTCAAAATTAATTGTTCAATGTAGTTTTAAGAAAAATTCTTACACAGAATATAATTTAAAAGGGAAGCCTAAATTAAACGTTGACTTTAGGAAAAACCTAAATTCCAAATTGTTACCAGTAGAAGTAGAGTGGGAAACCTTGAAAAACGATACCCCTTAGGGCATTGATGTATTCCAGGTAATGTGTGATAACACAAGTGTAGTATCTAATACTGAAATTAGAGGATTGGGAAAATTACGTAAAGTATAAATATGTATTCTTTTATGATTTTGTCCTTGTGTTAAAAGGTGAGTTAGGTTATATTATTAACACCTTAGAAAGTATTCAAGATCTAATATATTAAATAATAATACATCCCATCGTGTTAAAACAATTATTGGCTATTTGAAACATGTTGGTTACAAGTGTGTTGCACCAACGTCAAAATTCTTGCGAAAAAAAGTGGGTTGATTTAGGAGAAATAGTGTTCTAAAACTACGGTTACCTTTAATGAACATTATCCATTATTGTTTTCTTATAAAACTTTTAACACGTGCGTATTCGTAGCTTGCATTACCTTGTTAAAAGGGGGTTTTACTCAAAGGTACAAAAGTCTCATCTAAGAGTATATTTTTTCCTCTGAAGACACTAATAGGAAAATAGAACTATATATCACTTGGGATTTCTACGTCTCTAGCTTACCACTCATTAATATTGTGTAGAATTGGAATGTCCCTTCACTCATAACTATCCAAGGACAGATGAGTAAAGATGTTTAGTTTCTATTAACATTTGAAAATGATGAGTGAATGAACGTAGTATAATTTTATGTACTAACATTGTAGGATTATGCCACAAACACTACCAATCGAAATTGACTATTAGTTACAAAATTCTTAAATAATAGAGTTAAACCACTCAAGAATGAGTAATGTTTTACTTTTTATCTTATTATAATTGTCAAATTTTGAGGTTTTTATGAACCAAGGATTAACCGTGCATTATGTTATTTATGTACTGACATTGCATGGTTTTTAACATTATTATGACCTTTGTCATGATCAACATACAACATGGATTATAAATTTACTTGTGTAAATAAGTTGAGCTCAATTTCTCAAAAATGAGTAAAGAGTTATTTTGGATGGTTTACAGGATTGTAGGAGTCATGAATGGTGGTAGAGGTTCAAATCATTAAAAATTATGAAATGTTGATGATTAAATTGATCAAATTATTGTCTATCGATAGATGATGATTATATTACAACTAACCGTGAGTTTGATTCATGGAACGGGGCAATGACAGCGAAATCACGTTAAGCATCAATGTCTGTGTGTCACAAATAGTCAAAGTTTGTAATTAACAATAAATACGAACAAGGAAAATATATGTTGTGGGAGCACAATGGTGTTAGGAAAATAATTGTTCTATGAGCACATTGGTGGTAGGAAAATGAACTGGGAAAAATTGATGATCTAACTCTACCTTGCTTTTCCTGGACTCAATCAGGAGGCTGGGTGGAAAAGGAATTACTGGACTCAGGCGAGGGGGCTTGAGGGGAATCATGAAATATTTTATGATATCAATGGCAAGACCTAGGAAAAATCTTGACATATGGAAGACAGGACGTTGTTTGATGACATTGAGGAGAAAACTTTTGACTAGCAATTAAAAGGGAGAGTAACCTCAAATATAGCCCATAAGTTCACACAGTAATTGGTAAAAGAAATCAAGAGAGAGTTTGATGATAAAAAAAAGTGTTGGGGAAATATTTTTCATCTCCATGATATAAAAAATGAAAAATGTGTTAACGAACTTCCAAGTAATTAGACTATTGCATGTCTTAATGTGTGAATGTGATGAAAGGCTCGAGTAGGAAAAATTCCCTCAAAGGAGAGGAGGAATGAGGAATTTTAAGTTTCACATCGAAAGTTATGTGAAATAGATGATATTAACTTGTGAATGAAAGAAATGTTTACCTCAGGTTGAGGACTAGTTAAGTATCCAAACATTGTAGATAAAGACATCCTTCCGAAAATATGAGTAAATATGGATTACTTATGAATCAATTACATTATTATGTATTGTGATAAAAAAAATTAATAATACAAATAAAGACTAGAAGATGTTCCATAAATTTCAATTGTGGTGTTGCAAAAGGACCCATTGTTTATGTTTTAAGTTGAATTATAAAATTATGACGTGCTACTAAATAAATTTTTGGAAGACCTGATCTTGTTACAGGAAACTACAAGTCTTGAACAATAGCGACCTACAAAAATTGGGAAAAATATAAGGGGATCAGAATAGAAAAGATGAATCAAGAGAGCAAGGAAATTTGTTGGAAAACAAGAACACCGAGGACAGTGTTAATTTTAAGGGGGGAAGGATGTAATATCCCTCTTGCATACCCCTAAATATTTTGTAATTTTGAATGTTTATTGTACTTCTTTTCTGGTGAGGAGCTCAAGGCCAAGACCCCGCAAGGAAAACCTTATAATTTATATATGTTAATTCCCTAAGGGGTAGAATTAGGAGACTTAAGACATTGAAGCAACTTAACGAGCTGATTTCATCGTGATTATCGCAACTAAGAAACAATAGCCTAGTTAATTTAATTCTAATATGATTAATCCATGATAAAGAAGACCACATTAACCTCGACATAAAAGAGAAACAAACTTAGACATAAATTCTTAATGGATTATATGTTGTAGTCACCTTAAAATTAGAGAGGAAGATATCATCATCACCATACCTCGATTTAGATTAAATGGTGATATACCATTTACCTTTACTAATATATGGTGACATATATTAGCATATATTATACCTTGATTATTATATGACCTTTTATATATATATATATATATATATATATATATATATATATATATATATATATATTTCTTTATGATATTACTAAAAGAATATGGATTTATAGACTTTATAACACACACACCTTTTCTAGTTCAGTTTAAAGACTCGAGTTCTTAACACGATTAACTCATAATCGTGTTAGCATCGTGGCGCAATATTTCTTGAGTAAAATCATGGGATTGGTGACCTTAAAAAAAGAATGGAGTTATCTCTAACACCACTTGGCATGTCTAAGAGAATCATGGCGGAGGACAACTACCATTTCGCGTTTCTTGTTGGTTATGAGGAATCTTGTCATATGGAGTGTATTTATAATTATGTGTGTAGTGTGAAAGGGAGGGGGGGGGGCATTGGATTTTCCTTGGGAAAAGAGGAAAAAGGGATGGAAAGCGAAAGTGAAGTGAGCTAAATGTGCTTCCATCCGAGGCGATGTTTTAACTTCAGAATGCTAAATAAATCAAGTAAGAGCCTTTGTATCATTCCGATGTTTGATTTTAGTCTCTGCAATTCTTGATTTGTTCACCGGATAGATTCATCTTTAGGGATATTCCCTTGTTAAAGGAGTTGGCGGTTGAAAGTGACACCAACTGGATCTGACCATTGTCATATATCGCTCAGTTACACCGAGAAAGGGGACTCCACTTGATGCATTCAGATATCCACTTGCGTTAAGGAGCAACTCCTGGAATTCTTTGTCTACCAGTTATATGGTTTGTATGGGATTCCAAGCCCGAGATTTAACCTAAATAGGATTTAATTTATCTTGATAGATTGGAAATCAATCTTCATTATGGATTCCAAGTTTGCAATTTCTTTTTATTTTGAGGTGGATTGTTGAATCAGAACTCCATCGATTTTACTCCAAGCCCGCGATTGCATTTTATTTAGTGTGGATGGTTAGAATATGGACTTCATCGATTCTTTCCAATATACGGTTGCATTTCATTTGATGTGGTTGGAAATATGCATTGACTAAGGTAAGGGTGTTTTCTTTACACTTTCTGCGTAGTAAAGGAGAAGGACGACTTCCTTGTAGAGATGTGATTCCTTCTATTTTGAGATAACCCTCTTTTTTTTCTGTGGTTATGCAATTGATTGTTTTCAAAAGATGAGGATCAGCCTCAAAATGCAGGCCGTAAAATTTTGTTTATTTATATTTATTTCTATTTGCAAAAGATGAGGAATGGCCTCAAAATACAGGCCCGACTTTATACCCCAGTAAAATTGTTTCTATTAAATAATGTGGAGAGAAGTGTAACCACTCCACATTTTTCTTGGATTTATGGTTATATTTACATGCCTTTGTATTTACAGGCACAATCTTTCCTTAGAGAACTATTTCCCTTTCATATTTAGAGACAACTGAGTTGAAAGGATTATTTAGATAGGTTTAGCATCTCCAGTTGAGTAGGAAAGGGGTGACCTCCTTGGCATTTGGTATATGGTTATATATATCTCTAGGTTTCTATTCACAGTCTCTCATTATAGGATCGCTGGGAAACAGATATCAAGTATGCTTTTTATTTTTCTACTGTAGTTAAATACTGAAGAGGGAAATCCTGTTGAAGGAATAACCAATTCCACCACTCCTTCACTTATATCACAATTTTTGTGAAAAAGATAGAGAGCCCTCCACGTATTTATTTATTGATTATACCTTATGTCCTTCTAAAGGGAGGGGGGCCTCCCTGAGAGAAAGGATAAACTCCAACTTTTTCGGGTATGTATAAATATATGGTTTCCTCCTGTTGATGGAATTATATGAAAACGACCCACTGTATTTCAACATAAGTATATATCTAGATTATATATTCCTTGATTCTTTCATGTGATTGTATTGAATTATATTTATTTATCTCTTTTGGTTTGGATGGTGACAGTCTTTTCTCAGAGCCGACGGTAGAAGCATTCTTTTTGTTATTTTGAAGACTGGAATCCCAATCTCTTTTTGATTGTGAGAATGAAATTTGTGTGGCAAAGGGTCACACTTGGTCATTATAAAGGACTTCTTTGTAAAGGGACGATCCTTTGATTATTAAAGTTTGTGGTAGAATGACGAGGATGCCAACTATAGAAGGGATTTGACACTTTTATAATGCACATGTATTGGATCTGGTATTGACCAACGATTGCTTGGATTTCCTTTGGTTCTGTTATTTGGCATGTGTCTCGATCTGAGCCGTTTGAATATTTTTATTGCACAGGGTGTTATTTTGTGTGTAAATAATTATTGAGAGAAAATCGATCCCGTTTGATTGTTTTATAGGTTATGCATTTGACAAGTGAAGGCACAGCCCTAGCCCTGGATAGTTAATGATTGTGTGACAGTAAAAGGATGAATAAGTAAAGGGAGGTTTAGTTTCCAGTTTAAAACTTGGATTACAAACATTACTTTATTGTTATGTTGCACAAATAATTGGTGATGGATTCATCTCGATTCGATTAATTACTTAACCGAGAGTATTTCTAATTTTATTAGTAAATAGATTAAGAGAGTCTACAAGAATAACAAAAATAAAGTATTGCAACATTGATGTTGCAAATTGTAATTCTTTTAGCTTGATAAATATTACATGGTGTGACAATTTTGTGGACGTAACCCATGGATTGGGTGAACCACATACATTGGTCTCGATCTTATGGACTCTTATTATATTCTATGTGATCTTGATGTATTTTATCTTATGTTCTCTTGATGTTCTTCTTATGTGCTTTATTCTCATGATAATGATGATGTAAATAGTTCAGTGATTTCATATGAGTGTTTTACATACAAAAGAATATTGTTTATTCGATGATTATAATATGTTAGATGGTCCAATTATGTGGAATAAAATCTAGAGTTATGAAAATGGTTGACTTAATGTATTAAGCATTATAAAAATATTAAATATTATGTAGGATTGAAATGGTTGGCTTTAATATAGTTGAATTATGATGTTTCAGAGATAGCAAGCTTCCTCATAGTGACCAACACTGTTTTGGTGATTGATTTACTATGTGATTTAGTTTTTATATTACCACTCGCAAGTCTTAAAGATAGTTGTTCAAAGGTATAAGTAGCCTTTCAAAAGGAAATATTTTTTCCATGGATTTGGGTATGTTACAATGATGATGATGATGATGACGATGATGATGATGATGACGATGATGATGAGGATGATAATGATCATGATGACTATGACTATAATGATGATGATTATGATGATGATGATTACGATGATGTGGATGACAATGATGATGATGAGGATGATGACTATGATGATGATGGGGATGATGACTATGATGATGATGAAAAATAATGGTGATGGTGATGATGATGAGGATGATGGCAACGATGATGATGACGATGATGATGACGATGATGATGATGATGAGCAATGATGATGATGATGAGGATTAGGATGATGATGATGATGACAATGATGATGATGAGGATGATGACTATGATAATGATGATGAGGATGATGCTAATGATGATGATTATGATGACGATGACAATGATGATAAACAATGATGGTGATGATGATGATGATGAGGATGATGATTATGACGATGACGATGATGATGATGATGATGATGATGATGATCACGATGACTATGAATTTGATGACGATGATTATGATGATGATGACGATGATTACAATGATGAGGATGATGATGATGATGATGATGATGATGATGATGATGATGACCATGGTGATGATTACCATGATGATGATGATGAACAATGATGATTATGATGATGAGGATGATGATGTTGATAATGATGAAGATGAGGATGATGATGAGGATGAGGATGAGGATGATGATGATGAGGATAATGATGATGACAATGATGAATAATGATGATGAACGATGACGACGACGACGACGATGATGATGATGATGATGACGATGACAATGACGATGGTGATGATGATGATGATGATGTTGATGGTGATGACCATGACAATGATGATGAATAATGATGATGGTGATGATGATGACGACGATGAGAATGATGATGAGGATGATGATGACGAGGATGATGATGATGATGATGATGATGGTGATGGTGATGGTGATGATGATGATGACGACGATGATGACAATGAACAATGATGATGATGATGATGATGATGATGACGAAAACGACGACGATGATGATGATGATGATGATCACGATGACTATGACTATGATGACGATGATTATGTTGATGATGATGATGATTATGATGATGATGATGATGATGACTATGATGATGATGAGGATGATGAAGATGAAGATGATGAGGATGAGGATGAGGATGATGATTATGATGATTATGATGATGATGATGATGATGATCACGATGACTGTGACTATGATGACGATGATTATGATGATGATGATGATGAGAATGATGATGACGATGATGACAATGATGGTGATGATGAGGATGATGAACAATGATGATGATGATGATGATGATGAGGATGATGAGGATGAGGATGAGGATAATGATGATGATGATGATGATGATGACTATGGTGATGATGATGATGATGATGAGGACGATGACGATGAACAATGATGATGATGATCATGAGAATTATGATGATGATCATGACGATGACGATGATGATGATGATGATGATGACGACGACGATGATGATGATGACCATGGTAATGATTTCCATGATGATGATGCTGAACAATGATGATGATGATGATGGTGATGATGTTGAGAATGATGATGATGACTATGATTATGAGAATGATGATGATGACTATGATGATGATTACCATCCTCTTCTAGTCCACTCTCTATCATTATTTGGTAAACCTTTTGTCTGTGTAGTTCATAAAAACCTACTCATGGCACCCATATCCCATTTAAATACCTACAAAACAATCATACAAGGGGCTCATGTGTTGGATCAAGGACTTGTTGAAGGCTCATACACAATAGAACATTCAACAATATCATGATCTCTTACACATTAGAGCAATTTCTCATGGTGATTGATCCTTAGAAGTGGTTTTTTCTACTAAGGTTGTAATGATCTTGCTCTACCCCCCCCCACCCCGCACTATCCCTCTCTCTACTATATATCTCTCTTTATCTCTCTCTCTCACACACACATAGAATACATCATTCTACCTCGTTTATATCCTAAGGCCCAAATGGTCGTGCTAGGGCTCGAGGCCATGTGTTATTGACCATGGTCGCCACTAAACCTTTGTTAAACCTTGACAACCTTCCTTGGTCAATGTTGGAGGCATCCCTTACCCTAAAATACCCATAGCTAAGGATCATAAGACCTCATAATGGAACCCATAGGCCTAAAAAGAAATTAGTGGTGGAGACTATATTGTAAAAATAATCGTACATGTGTCAATACAAAGACATCCTTGAACAACATTAGTAATTAAATGGTGTGAGAAATTTGAACCAGAAAGTGAGCAATTCGAACCATAGGAGAATCTAGGAGTGTTATTGAGGTTCACAAATCAAATTTGGGTGCAATATTCAGCAAAGACCATCAAATTACAGATAAATTACACACAATGATAACTAGAAACAAGATAATTTTGGACTGTCTAACTATAAATTTTTTATTAATAGGTTTATAAATACATAATAAGAGTTTCAAATGGATTTGGAATCCAATTGTGATCAAATAACCCAAAATTTCCAAATTGGCATCAAACCCCCCTAGGTGGGCCAATCACGTCCCAAATCTCTGCAAATGGCCATGAATTGCTGAAGTGGCATGGATGATGTGTTTTGGTTCAATGAGTAAACCTTAGACATATTGGGGGTGGAAAATGGGGTGGTTTAGAGTCTCAATGCAACATTATTGCACCAAATCAAGCCAAATTTGGGCAAAATCCCACTCTAGCACTCCATGTCAACTTTCCTGTCCACATTCAATGAATGGGAGCACACCAGCAATGGTGGATGTGCATATGTGTCTGGTAAAATAATATAGAGTACCCATGTGTGTCATAGAACCTCAAATTGACATGGCATATGTCCACCTAAGCACCCCTAGTCCACCTCATAGTGTATTAAAGCTTAAAAAGCAATAAAATTGACTAATTAGTGTAAATAAGGTACTAATTATGGATTACTATTCTAACACCCTCCCTTAATACAAAAAATAGGTATTCTCACAAAATGATGAATGCCTTGGCAACAATGGCTCAAATCACCTCAAGTACATACTTCAAAAATTGCAATTTTTATTTGTCCATGTGAACCAAGGAAAGAAGCAAAACCTCATGGGAAAAACCTTCCCTCAAGAATGGACATGGGGATGGACCTAAAATAATATAACAACAAATTACCATCCCTCACTCATGCCAATAAAATATCTCAGGTAATTTTTTGTCTTCTTAGTGAAAGCCTTGGTAAAAATGTCAACAGTTGGCTCAATGGATGGGAAATACTGTAGTGAGATCACCATGTCATGCACTAATCCTAGAATGTAATGCATGTGTATCTCTATGTGATTTGTCCTTTGCCTCTGTACTAGATTAGTAGATATGTTTATGGCACTCTGATTATCCACCCAAATGTTGGTTGGAGAATCAATTGTGATACCAAACTACCAGAGAATTCCCTGCAACCAAACGCATTGTGTTGCAGCATTGACTGCTTCCCTGTATTCGGCCTCTGCTGATGAAAGTGAGATGGTGTGATGTTTCTTACTTGACCAGAAAATGGGACCTTCAGCAAACATGAATAGAAACCCTAATGTTGACTTTCTGTCAATTCAATCACCGGCCCAATCTTAATCAAAAAATCTAGCTAGTTGAAGTGAGGAACTAGCTATGTAGTGCACCCCGAATTTCTTAGTTTCCTGGACATACTAAAGAACTCGTTTTGCAGCCCTCCAATGGAGCTCATGTGTTTTCTGCATATGTCTTGCTACAACACTCACAACATAAACTAATCAGGTCTTATATGAGTGAGGTAGAGCAAGCTTCCCACTAGTTTCCTGTAGAGTGTGATATCCACCATTGGGGAATTGCCAAATTCATGCATTTTAATACCAGAAAGAAAGGGAGACTTGGCTGCCTTACAATCATCCATATTTAAATTATTCAGCATGTATGAAGCATACTATGACTAACTCAGCATAATTCCCTTACCATTTTTCTCAATTTCTAAGCCCAAAAGTTGCCTTAGCAATCCTAGGTTTGTCATAGCAAATTCACTGTGCAAAGAGTTCTTAATTTGGCCAATTAAATTGGTGCAGATACCTGTAATAATAAGATCATCAACATAAAGAACAATGACCTGAAAATTAACATCATTTTTTTTCAAATACACATTAGGGTCTAATTTTCATCTTGTGAAGCCAATTGAAAGCAAGAAAGCATCCATTTTTGCATACCAAGCCCTGGGGGCTTGCTTGAGTCCATACAGTGATTTTTTCAGCCTACATACTAATGAAGGATCCTCTTGAAAAACTTCAGGCTGCTGCATATATTTCTCCTCCTATATCTCACCATGCAAGAATTCACTCTTTACATCCATGTCGTGAACTTCCCAACACTTACTAGCTGTCAGTGCAAGAACTAGTCTAATTGAGTCCATCTTTGCAACCAGTGCAAAGGTCTCTATGTAGTCAACTACATTGATTTGAGCATAGCCCTTAGCCACTAATATACCCTTATGCTTTGTATCATAACCATCAGCATCAAGTTTGGTCTGGAAGATCCATTTGCATTGAACAACTTTCCTCTTGGGAGGAAGGGGAACCAATTCCCCTGTATTGTTCTCTTGGAGAGATTAAAGCTCATATTCCATTGCTGAATTCCATATTGGGTCTATACAATATTTCTGATATGTCTGAGGATCAGAACTGATCAGCATGTAATAGTTCTCAGGAAGATAACTATCACTTGCAAAAGAAGCCTTACTAGTTTGTGATCTAGTTTTCCTAGGTTGTTGAGGATTGCCTGCCAATTCCCCAGCTGCTTGCACAATTTTTTCAGCCCATTTGGGACTAGATGGTGATTCATCTAAAGCAATATCATCTTCAGAAACATTTTATATCATAATTATCAGGAAAAAAATAACATTTGTAATCACTGACATCTTCGAATGGTTGAGGAGAGGAGCAATCCCCCGGTGCAAGTTCGAAATTAGGAATTGTCTCTTCTTCGAATTTGACACTTATTTAAACAAACGTTTTGCAAGTGGATGTGTTAAAGAGCTTGTACAATTTGGTGTCCTCACCATATCCAACCCTAAGACACTCCTTGATTTTTGGTTACAAGGCTTTCCTTTTCTCTGAAGGGATTCTTTCCCATGCTTTTGTCCCGAATATCCTGAAATTTGAGACATCTGGATTTTCACCAAACCATGCCTCATAGGGTGTCATTCCTTTCACTGATTTATGGAAGCATTTGTTTTGAATGTGAGAATAACATCTGATGGCTTCATCCCACAGCTTGGGATTAAGTTCCCTCACTTCTATCATGCAAGTTGCCATCTCTTTGAGAGATCTATTTTTCCTCTCTGCCACACCATTTTGTTTTGGTGTGTAGGGAGTTGAGTGTTGCATTTGGATGCCACACTCCTCACAAATTTGTTGTAGATTCTTGTTCACATATTCCTTTCAATTATCAGTCCTAAGTACTTTGATCTTCTTCCCACTTTGATTTTCTACAAGCATTTTCCAAACCTTGAGTTGCTTAAACACCTCAGATTTCAATTTCAAAAAATACACTCAGCAAAATCGAGAGTAGTCATCAATGAATGTAAGCACATACCTAGATCCACCATATGAGGGAGTGGGTAGTTAACCAATCAAATTAGAATGCACCAAACCAAGTGGTTGTGTTTCTCTCCTTCCCTTACCCTTCTCGTATCTCTGCTCAGGATGCTCCCCAATCACACATCCAATACATGCTATAGTATATGGTTGAATTTGTGGAAGACCTTCCACCATTCCTTCTTTGTGGAATGTTTGGAGATATCTGTAATTCATGTGGCCAAACCTCTCATGCCATAGTTTGTAAACCTCATTGGCATGTGACTGAAGTGCTTGATCATTGGAAGTAGGGAGGAAATTAGAGAATTTGTACATTCTCTCATGATTATCAGCATACCCAACTGCAACAACATGGTCTGTTGAGATTTCAGAAATATCTACAGAGTTAGGAGTAAATATTACTCTCTTTGGCTCTCCTGTATAGGTCATCTGGTATACTGACAACAAGTTTTACACAAGGTATGGTACATATAGTACATCATTGAAGAACCCATGTTCTAAATCAATTCTCCCAATCCCTTTGGTTTGGAGTTCAGAATCATCTCCCATTCGAACTGTTGGGCTAGCATTCAAACTCATGGAGGAGAAAAATTGTCTCCTGGATACCATAATCCTATAAGCACCTGAATCAACAATAAAGGATGAATAATTATAAGTACCTGCCACCAATTCATGACATTTATCCTTTCCTTGAATTGAGCTAGAGTTTCCATCTTTCTTCATTGCGCTATTAGGGACTAGAATGTTGTTCTTCTCCAACATCTACGCCATGGTGCCTATGGTTTTTTTCATGCATGAGCTCTCTAGATGCCATTACTTATGGAAATAAGTGTGTTTGGACTTTTGTTTTCCCTTCTTCTCCTTTTCTTTGGGTGGATTCATAGCTCCCTCACTAGATTTGGGTTTTTTTGATTTCTTTTTGTCTGACAACTTCGAATTCTTGGACTTGTGATTGCCCTTTGCTGAATTCGAAACCCCCATTGCTAGTGCTTGATATTTGGTCTTGATGAAACCCATTTAGACCAATTTGTCCTGCTCTTGAGTGAGTGACTCCATGAAGTTTTCTAGACTTGGAATTTTCCAATTTTGAAGGGTGAGTTTGCCTGAGTGAAATGTGCTCACAAAGACTGAGAACTTTGGCCCCAACTTCAAAAGTATAGATAAGATTAGTTGATATTCCTTCTTCTCAATCCCACATTTTTTCAACTACAATAAAAGTGATTTGAACTTGGTGAATAAGTCCTGGATTATATCATAGTGCGATGGGCTCAAGCTTATCAGCTCATTCTCAAGCTGGTGACCACGTAGCTCATCAGTTTTTCCAAATAGAGACTCAAGCTTCTCCCAAACCTCCTTTGGTGATGTCAAACTATCAAAGTGGAACAACAACTCTCTTGAGATTCTCAGACATAGAAAATCATATGCTTCATCCAATTTGTCAAAATACTTGGCTTTCTCTAAAGTAGAATTTGGTTCCACTTTAGTTGCTATAGTAACTCTGAAAAGCCCCTTGGCTCTCAATTGAATCACCATCTCTGCCTTCCATTCAAAGAAGTTGAAAGGTGTTAGAATGGTGTGGGTAGCCTCCATTGCTTCCTTCACTGATGGTGGTGAAATTTCTAACTAGTTTACACACAGCAATTCAATTTTATCTGGAATTCACTAACAAAGCAGCTCAAATCCACTAAGAATTTGGTCTGCAACTCAAAAATATCCAACCAAATCTGATACCATGTGATAAATTTGAACCAAAAAGTGAGTAATTTGAACCACAGTAGAATATAGGAGTGTTATTGAGGTTCAAAAATCAAATTTGGGTGCAATATTTAGCAAAAACCATCAAATTATAGATAAATTACACACAATGATAACTGGAAACAAGATAATTTTGGATTGTCTAACTATGAAATTGTTATCAACGGGTTGATAAATAGATCATAATAGTTTCTAATGGCTTTGGAATCCAATTGTGAGCAAATAACCCAAAATTGCCAAATTGGAAACAAACCCCCCTAGGTGGGCCAATCACATCCCAAATATCTCCAAATGGCCACAAATTTCTGAAGTGGCATGTATGATGTTTTTGGGTCAATGATTAGACCTTGGAAAGTGTGGGTGTGGAAAACTGCATGGTTTAGATTCTCAATGCAACATTAATTGCACCAAATCAAGCCAAATTTGGGGAATATCCCACTCTAGCGCCCCAAGTAAACTTGCCTGCCCACATTCAATGAATGGGAGTGCACCAAAACTTATGGATGTGCATATGTGGCTGGTTGAATAAGCTGGAGTACCCATGTGGGTCATAGAACCTCAAATTGGCATGGCATATGTCCACCTAAGCACCCCTAGTCCACCTCATAGTGTATTAAAGCTTAAAAAACAATAAATTTGACTAATTAGTGTAACTAAGGTACTAATGATGGATTACTGTTCTAACAAATGGGATAAACATTATTGCATTAATGTTGTAAATGTTAGGTAGTAGCGCGCACATGTTTTTTTTTGTGTACGAGTGGAAACACATGCACGCTCTAAGACATGCATGTGTGCACCTATTGGTAGTTAAAAAAAATAGAGATTTGCATTCTCGAGGTTGCTACCAATTTTCACGGGTTTTCTGCCACTATTTTCACATTTTGTGCTATTGAAATTTGCAATTTGGCTCACACTCAATCATCAATTGGACACTCTTTGTTCCATTTGATAGAAGATCACTCTTGGAATCTAACAAACATCTTCAGTGGTCTTGGAAGTTAGTGGATATGTTCAAACTACAAGTTTTCATTTCAAGAAGAGATCATTTTTAATAGGTATGGTGAATTGTAAATAAATTTTTTTCATTCACAAGCTTTCAAATCATTTCATTGATTTATGTTTTATCATAGGCCTATAACAATAGAATTCCCAACTTCACATCTAAACAAGTCTCATAGTCTCCATACAAGATGAAGTATGCAATGTTAACTAATAATGATTTGCACATGAATATATTTTGATTTCACACAATGATGGCATAGATGAAGTTATCTTTTGAGACTCTTCAAATTGAAAAGAAACCTTTCAAGCAATCATGGGAGAGGACCCATATTGAATAGTTCGCCAAGTTTTCCATATTATCTATACAAGATGAAGTATGAAATGTAGACCAATAATGATTTGCACATGAATATATTTTGATTTCCCTCTGTGGATGGGATAGATGAGGTTCTCTCTTGAGAATATTCAATTTGTATAAAAACCTTGGAAGCAATCATGGGAGAGGGTCCATATCGAATAGTTCACCAACTTGTCCATTCTCTCCTCGTTATGCTACATTTATCATAACATGCCTTTGAGCTTGATAGGGATGCCTCTACCTCAATGATTTCTCCTTCCTTCAGGGGATTTGAAAACTCCTCATTGTGTTATTAGTCAATTTGTTCTCTTTAGTAAGTGTAATTTATTCCCAAGACATCCAAACACCAACTTGTGACTTCCACTACTTTTTGAACAAAAAGGAAGTCATAATCCTATAGCTGCAATACCTGCAAAACTTGACTCTCTTTACTTGACTAAAATAGAGTATATAAATGAAACTTTAGTTCGAACATAAATATCAACCTTTAATCAGTCTTTATGTATCAATGCCAATAATTACAATACTAACATATCTGTAATTTAGCTAATTATGTTGGAACTCGTCATGTTTCCTGTATAATGGAACTAATACCTTATTTGTTGCTTCTTATGCAGGGGTAGACCTCTTGGTTTTGATAAAGAAACTTTTGGATATGGGAAACTCATGTAACAGAGTAATAAAAACTAGAAGGAATATTCCCATTGAAAAGGAAAATGCGGTAAGAGAAAAGGCTAGGTTGGAAATGGACAGAGTGAGACATGGTACATACATTTCCACTGATACTGTGACTGATCCTGACACATTTGATGACATAACAACCTCTAGTTCAGAACCACGGGTGAAGCGGTTGCTTCTAAGAGACCCAACTCAAATTCCTACATCAACAGAGTCTCAGACCAACAATCCATCAATGAGCCATGTTGAAGCTATTGAAGACATAGGTATATTGAGAGACATTGAGTCTCAAGCGTTGGAAGTAGGAGTAATGATTAATTTTCAATATCTCTAAGAAGACCACAACCATGTCGAGCACTCTCCCAATATGGACCAACATGTGAATGAAGCACCACAACAAAGAAGATCTAGGATTCGTAGCTCATTTCCACCTTCCGTACCTCGACTGTCTAGTGCAAGAAAAAGGAATCCTAGACACATCCATGTGAATGAAAGTTGTCTGTCGGACCTTGAAGGTAAGTTTCCCAAATGAACTATCGATTGGAAATGTAGCAAATTAATGAAGCAATATTTTTAATCCAAAGGTGATGCAGGTTAATGTCAATTATTACTGTGTTTGTTAAAGTCAAATTGTTTAGTTGTTGTTAGGAGAATTCTATGCACAAAGATGGTTAGAAGTTCAGAGGCTAACAATCATATTGTTAGAAATCTCCAATCTTCTTTTGATGTGATTGGGAAGACGTCTCATACTAAATATCATTGTGTGGCTCGTCATGTGTTTCTAGAATTAGTTGTAAGAAATTCCACACAAAAACGTAGCCTCCTTTCACACACTTCTCACATACTTAAATTAAATAGAAGAAATGTAAAGAAGTACTTCAGTATAAGAATAAAATCTTCAGACTTCAGGTGGAAATGATTCTTGGTCTTTTGTCGGCATGTTACCTCATCGATATATGAAGCTAATTGATGTTGTTAAGGGATTAATACAAAAGTTCTGGAATGATCATACCATACCTTAATATAACCAAAGAGATGTGCTAAAGTTGAGAAAAGGTTATACTGAACTTGAACTCCACGTCAAACACTTCCTGGACAAAACACAGAGTGAACTCTATGAGATATTCAGGAATGAGCACACACAATTGAACTTGGGCCAAAGGTCCTTTCATAAACGTAAACCATGGTACATTCATATACGCATTGATCAAAACACATGTTGTTATATATACCATGTATAATATGAATATTTTTATGACACATAAACTTATATTTTGTGATTTGCATACTAACATTGAGCAGGGCTGCAATGAATCTGTAATACCATCGAATGGATTGAGAGATTTTATCAGCAGTGTCATGTATCCAAGGCATGAAGGAAAAAAATACTATGGAAAATCATGTCTATATGGGAATTGTTCCAGGTTCACTTGGTTTTCTCTTTTGAACCGTTTCCTTCATGGAGGCGATGAGCATCAATTTGGTAGTATGATCGTGGAGATGCATAGCTTCAAGTATGTAACCTATCAATTAGATAGTGCGAAGGAAAGTAAAAAGATTGCATTTGTGAAGTCACAAGTGCATGTTTTTCCTCATACACATTTAGTTTCTAAATATACATTCTTTAAAGGTCACATTCAAATACGAGCCTTGTTTTCATGGAAACAGGTACAGTAATGTGAATTTTTTTATGGATTTCTACAAGAAAATCGAGCAGTATGTTCAACATGTGCATGTAGCGCTATGGAAACATGAGCAATACAGAAAATGTACAGACAAATTTCCCATTGGGACCATATTGTCAATTGTGTATTTTGCAGATAACTACACCCTTAAACCACAAAATGAAATTCAGAGTCAATCTTACCATTCCAACCAAGTCAGCATCATGGTACATATTATGTATAGGCATGGCCCTAAGAACAACATTAACAATAGGATAATACAGAAGGAGACCAAGTTTTCCATAGTGCTAACAGATGACATGATCTACATTATGTGCAACATTTTTTTCAAATTTTATATGATCACCTAAAGGAGGGAGATATACAGATGGCTCAACATTGGATATGGTCAAATTGTTGTGTGGGCCAGTTCAAAAATGCCCAAGTATTTCAATGGATGATTATGTTGCATAAGACTTACAATGTGCCGCATATATGGAACTACTTTGAGACTGAGCACAGAAAAGGTGAGCATGATGGGGCCGGTGCATGCATCAGGACAACACTATGAAGGGAGGAGATCATTTTTACTAGAAACCCCCATATCAAGGATGCAGAATCCATAGTTCAATGGTGCTATGCAACAATGTGAGACCGAACTAAAGTTCAACATACATCAATAGGGGCAGGAAGGCCAGTCAAGAATTTTTTTAAAGTGGTTGACATAGATCGATCTTGCTCCTAAAGTTGCGGTATAGTATGAGGAACACTTGCATTTCATTCGGTTCAAAGCTCAAACAACTTGCTATTTGAAATATGGACCCAAAAACTTGCTTGCTTTTGCAACCCTCATAGCAGTGGTGAATGGGATGAATTTGAATGCATGGATTGGGTTGATGATTGGGATTGTGTGTCGCTTGCAGTAAACCCACGTGTAGTCATTGAAACAACCCACTTAGAGGAGGGCCAATCAACAATTTTGATAGACTATGACCATATCTTAGATCTTGTACAACCAGGACACATGTATGCAGTTGTTTCCCTAAAATACAATTAAGGGGGCACATATTATTAGTTGGCACAATGCATTCGAGGTAAGAAAATACTAAAGGGATCATTGATTGATGATGAAGGCAATGAATTTACTATTGGCTCGATGGTGGTTGAGGGTGAATATCTTACACTAGATGGGAAATCAAGAATAACTAGTGGGCATGTATTCATGTGTTATAAACTAGGTTCAGTGGTCTATCACTTCATAATCATGATTATTGGCATAGACACCCATATACATATAATTTCAAAAAATAACTCAACCAAGGTACGTTACTTCTTGCCTCATTTAGAGCATGAGATAATTATGGAGATAATTAGCAACAAAGAGGATCCAGATGGCCATATTGAATGAGATTGGGTAATTGCGCTTACACTCCACTGGGGTGAAACCCTATTTTGCATAATCTAGCCTGGAAGCATGTCCAGTTAATGTGAACTCAGAGCGGAGGCCACCTTGGCCATAATAATGTGTCACGATCCCAACGGAACTGACAGTTCATCAATTGGATCCCCAGTCAATGTTGTATGGCGAGTTGCAGTAGGCCTGTAAAATCCATTCAGGGATGCCTAGACTAATC
This sequence comes from Pseudotsuga menziesii, assembly GCA_001517045.1. NCBI lineage: Eukaryota > Viridiplantae > Streptophyta > Pinopsida > Pinales > Pinaceae > Pseudotsuga > Pseudotsuga menziesii. The sequence goes on along the minus strand of LPNX010564556.1, from coordinate 622,684 downwards.
CAAGGCCGGGGACCAAAAACCAAACTAGGAGGTGATTTCCAAATCTGTCGGCTCTTGTAGGTGTGTTTGGGAATTTCCACCATGGGAAAGACACCATCTGTCGCTCGACACAATTTTTTGTATGGTTGGTACACCATTTCCAGGGTTGCATGGAACAAATTTTCATGTAACTTTCAACTCGACATAACTCAGCAACCGGAGGTCAGATCAATGAACATTTGAATACTTTGGTCTCCTAGCATGAAATTACCTCTAGTGGACCCTCGCCACTGTGTTTTCATGTCCCATTGACTTCATTATGCATCGATTTTGTAAACTAGGGTTCTACTCAGTTTCCTTCAATGCAACTCTCGCATTGGTGAGTCAACTACACAAAACCCTCCACCGTGATAGTCTTGGTAGTGTTACCATATCTACATTTCCCATACACACTTCTCAGAGCCAACAGAATCCAATCTTGCTACTTTGTTTGTTTTTGGGTTCCTGAACCGAGAGTCACCAAGTGTCCTGAATGACATTTTCATGTGACTTTCAAATCAACATAACTTGACAACCAGAGGTCGGATCGACAATACGTTGACTCTGTTGGTCTCCTTACATGCCATTAACTCTAAGGGGCCCTCTCCACCATGTTTGCATGGCCTAGTGACTTCATTGTGCATCGGTTTCATAAAATAGGGTTTTGCTCAGTTTCCTTCAATGCAACTCTCACACTAGTGGGTAAACTCTACAAAACCCTCCACCGTTCCATCCTTGGTAGTGTTCCCATATTGGAAATTCCCACACAAACTTTATATAGCTAATGACATGCAATCTTTTTGCTTCGTTTGTATTTTGGCTCCTATACCAAGAGTCACCAAGTGTCCCTGAATGACATTTTCATGCGACTTTCCACTCGACATAACTCAGAAAATGGAGGTCAGATCGATGAACCGTTGACTCTGTTGGTATCTTGGAATTCCATCACCTTTAGGGGGGCCTCTCCATTGTGTTTGCATGGCCCAGTGACTTCATTCTACATCGATTTCGTAAACTAGGGTTTTGCTCAGTTTTCTTCAATGCAACTATTGCATTGGTGGGTCAACTCTGCAAAACCCTCCACCATGCCAGTATTCATAGTTTTCCCATATTGGCATTGCTCATACACACTTTTCAGAGCCAACAACATGCAATCTTGCTGCTCCATTTTGTTTTTGGCTCCTAGACCGAGAGTCACCAAGTGTTCCTAAACATCATTTTCATGCGACTTTCAACTCAACATAACTGGGTAACCGGAGGTCAGATTGATGAGACATTGATTCCGTTCATCTCTTGGCATGCCATTACCTCTGGGGGGTCCCTCTCAGCTATGTTTTCATGGCATAGTGACTTCATTGTGCATCGGTTTTGTAAACTAGGGTTTTGCTCAGTTTCCTGCAATGCAACTCTCGCATTGGTGGGTCAACTCTGCAAAACCCTCCACTTTGCTAGTCTTGGTAGTGTTCCCATATCAAAATTTCCCATACACACTTTATGGAGCCAACGACATGTAATATTTCTACTCCGTTTGGTTTTTGTCTCCCGGACCGAGAGTTAGCAAGTGTCCGTGAACATCATTTTCATGCAACTTTCAACTCAACATAACTTGGCAATGAGAGGTCAGATCAATGAGTCGTCAACTCCATTGGTCTCCTTGAATGGCATTACCTTTAGGAGGACCTCTCCATTGCATTTTGATGGCCCAGTGACCTCATTGTGCATCGGTTTTGTAAACTAGAGTTTTGCTTAGTTTCCTTCAATGCAACTCTCACATTGGTGGGTCAACTTTGCAAAACCCTCCACCGTGATAGTCTTGGTAGTGTTCCCATATTGTCATTTCCCATACACACTTTCTAGAGCCAACGACATGTAATATTTATTCTTTTGTTGGTGTTTGGCTCTCAGACCGAGAGTCACCAAGTGTCCCTGAATGAAATTTTCATGCGACTTTCCATTCGACATAACTCGACAACCAGAAGTTCGATCGACGAACCGTCGACTCCGTTGGTCTCCTAGCATGCCATTACCTCTAGGGATGGAAATGGAAATGATATGTATAGTCCTAGGAGGGATGCTAAGGCTAAATAAGGGGTTTTGAAAGGGGGATAAGGTCTGATACTATAGAATGAGGAAAGGAGTATGTGTTTCAAAGCTTAGGGTTCGGAAATGAGAGAGGAGAGGTGGAAAGGTAAGCGAGTACGTTAGGATATGGAGAGGGGAGGAAGGGTTTGGAAGGCTATAAATCTAGGGTTTTAGGTTAGGTGTCTAGTTAGGTCTAGGTCCTTAGGGTTTAGATCTACAATAGCTGAAGCTAGGTATGACAAGCTGAGATAACAAATGGAAGGGTCGAGGGGGTGAAGGGCCAAGCTAGGTATTTCCACTATGATTTACAACATCAGGTATTTGGTATTTAAAATTATCATTGCTATTGTACACGTTTATGCAGTTGTGTATTTTTTTTGTTAACCAACCTATAGTGTTAAACATTTTATGTATTTTATTATGAACATACAGATTTTATTGCTTCTTTAACAATAAGTATTGCAAGCGCATCAACTTCCGCATCTACTACTGCACTCGACATAATGTATGCAAATATGTAATCAAAGGAAAAGTAATATAATACGTGCAAAATGATATATTCATATACACAATTTTCCAATCATATACCATATTAATGAAAAATGGAGCATCATTCCTAGTGTCTATACAATGGAAACTCGTGCCCTATACAAAATATGGTAACTCGCGCCCTATAGAAAATATGGCAACTTGTGCCCTATACAAAATATGGAAAATCATGTCAAAATGCCATATCATCGCTAGTGTACATAGGAGGGTCTCTCAATCCTCTTGCCCACCCTCGGAGCTCCCAAATGCACCTCCAAAATCAATCTTCCTCTTCTTCGAGCTAGAGGAAGCTCAGTTCTTCTAGCTGCTTTGACCACCTCCCCTTGGGCTTTGAAAGGACAACAATCAAATGTAAAATCCTACAGGAAATTATACAAGTATAAAAAACAATTTAAAAATAAAAATTCAGTTTTCAAATCTTAAATAGCTCACCTTAGAAGAGACTGTAAGTGGTGAGCAAGCTACTCTCCTCCATGATCCAAGTCTCTCGGCAATGCCACTTTGCAACATTTAAACAGTAAGATAACTCATACAATTTACTACCTATGTTAATTTTCATTAATATTGCACAATATTTTCATAAACTAATCAATATCACCTTGAAGATGGAGCAGTCGGTTGGTCCTCGGGGGTGGAAGGTGGAGCAGTCGGCTGGTGCTTGGGTGTGGCAGGTAGAGCAGTGGGCTATACAACTTTCTATGATGATAGGGGGTGGCATAGCATAGGATGTAGCCATGGTGACATAGGGCACGGTGAGAGAGGGCATGGAATGGAGTGGGAGAAGTGGTGATGTACGTCAATAAACCCCAACTAGATGTAGAATGGAATGGGACACCCTGGAAGGGGAAACAAGGGTGGTGGGGGAATATGAGGGTGGGGGCTGAGGTCTAGGATGGAGTGGAGGGATGCATGAATGTGGATGGATGGTGTATCGTGGTTAGAGGGGGGATGGTGGAAACATGGGAAATTTCAATTGAGGGGGTGTATGGGTGGCATGGGGGGGAGAGCAAAGGATGTGATGAAGAAGGGGGCGCTGGATGGATGTGTAGTGTTGGATGCGAGGCAAGGGATGGATGTAACCAGGTGTGAAGGACCACAGGGGAAGGGACATGTATTCCAGGGGATACACCTGGCATATATATGGTAGGAAAAAGGCAATCGATGGAGAGATAGTGACACCAACGTGCCTATGTACTTGAACCTACATACACATGCATGGCCTCATATATTAGTACATAAAAAATATAACTATACAAATTTAATCCATCAAAATTGAAATTAAATTTTTTCTTTATTACACGATACCTTCTCATGAGGGGATCTGTTGATCCCCGATGAGGATGGGTGGTCACGCACTCCTGCAGACACCTATGCAAGCACAAAAATATCTAGATTCAATTACTAAATATTAACTACATTGGACAACAAGATTAACTACTAACATTAAATTTTATTATTGAAATAAAACTACCTATGTGTATGGTGTCGTGATGTCCTCTGCAGCTACCATGACTCCATGTAGGTTGAAGGAACCAACATCCTCCCACCTAGGTGTTGGAGACTCAGTATTGAATAGTTGTAAATTAAAACAAATAAAGTCATCAACATCTGATTCTAAGTTAAATTTATTAGAAATTATGAGATTGCAAAACGTATAATCAATACTTGAACATGAAATAAAACAATAATTAACTTGGTGTCGGTAGCTCTATGTGGCATGCTACTACGTGGGAACATGACATGGATGCCCACAATGAGAAAAATGATGTGGCATAGGTCGTGTTGAGATGGATGGATCATCCTGTCTACCACCAGTTTTTGCTCTCCCTCGCCCACCAGTAGTAGACAATTCAGAAGTGTGTCTCTCGGGGTGGTCCTACTCTCTTTATGAGGACATAGCCACAAATGTGGTATTCTTGAGAAGCTGTCATGTGGCATGTCTAACAGACTCATGGATATCATATATCCTACTACCTAACCTAGGGGGTTAAGGAAGGGGGTTTGGCTCTCACATAGGTGTACGAGTTCTTATGAGTGGGTTCCAGTGGATGTGAGGTTGATCTTGGGCTGATCCAAAATCGATGCCCTAGAACTCGTTCATGGCGAAGTAGTTCACATGGAACCCTAACACAAACTCAACTCGTGGTTTCTTGAGAAAATATTGTGGGACCTCGACATTGTTGCATGGAGGCTTATCAAAAACCATGAACCATATCTTCCTCCAGTTTTCTCTCCTTGGTTGGTAATTACACCAGTCCATGCAAAATCACCTCTTCCTCACATCTGGAGGTTGTCCTGTTCTCGAATCTGCAAATTTGCTCCATATTTCATATTTTTTGATATTCAGGTTTTTAATATCTTCTTTGGATATACTGGTGACATAATGTTCTCTCATTCGATCGCTATATTGGCTCAAATTGGTTATCTCAATGTGGGAAATGTTGATAGACTCTATTATGTTTTGTAGTGTTGTGGCGAGGTAAACCTGAGAGAGTTCCCTGGTGTTTTTCAGTTCATCACTCAATATTCTTAATTGGTTTAAATCCCCGTGTAATTCATCTTTGGGGTTTTCTAGTGGTTCACCAAATCCATCTTCGGGGTTTTCTTCATTTAATTCAGGGTCTATTGGGTCCTCTGATTGGTTTGCTTCACTCCTTCGTTGGGATGGTTCATTGGTATTTGTCATTATGTTTAGGTAATTTGTATTTGCAATATCAATTTTTTGCCATTTCAATTCATTTTCAAATTTTTTTAATTTTATAATTTATTTGAAAAACAATTAAAAACATTAAAAAAACAAAAAAATGCAAATACCGCTCCATCTACCTTACTCTAACGCAGTGGGTGTCGTTTTAGGCTACTTGGACACTTCTTTTGGGCTTTGTGGGTGTCATTTTGGCCTCATTGGACGTCGTTGGAGTGGTAGCTTGCGTGTTCGCGGGTTGTTTATGAGTGAATAAAAATTGTTTTCTTTTTTTGTTTTTTAAAATACAGGGATGCGCACATGTCCCTGTATGCATAAGCACAAAACACATGCGTGTGTCCAAGTGTGCGTGGACGTTCCAATATTTTTTCTGCTAGCGCGCTCCCATTGCATCATAATTGGGTAGCAGCTTCTTGTGGGCACCTCTCTCTCTCTCTCTCTCTCTCTCTCTCTCTCTGTATATATATATATATATATATATATATATATATATATATATTTAATTTATCTCTTTTTTTTGTTATTCTATGATAACTAAATATCAATGACTACCCAATGCCGCATCTTAATTCATTCCAATTGAAATGAAAAAAATCATTATACTAATAATCACATTTTAATTAATAATTTACAATAAGATTGTGTTACAAATTCATATATATATGTGTGTGTGTGTGTGTGTGTGTTTTGTATTTATTTATAATATTATATATATAAGAGCTACGAGGTGGCAATGTCACACCAGTTGTTAACAACTATTGCTATTGTTATAAGAGAAGCTATAAAAATATGAAGCTATTTGTCTCAAGTTGTATTAACTTGCAAATAAAGGTACCTGGCCCAAATATCATCTTTATTAACAAGGTAAATGTTTGTTAAACCCAAGAATACAATATTAATAATTTGATTAAAAAACATGTGGATTAAGGTTAAATATTAAAAAAATTGTTTTTTTAATGAACAAAAATTTGTAATAATTAATTTCAATTCAAATGTTACTCCTTATTACAAAAGTTGAGTCAATTTTTCATGCTTAAATAATAATTGTAAACCACATAAATGAGTAATAGTTGTGAATAGAAACATAAAATGTGTTCTACCCATAGTTTCCTATAAAATTAAAAAATATATATATTAGAAATCCTAAAACAAAGCATTCTTGTAAATGTTAATATCCCTCTTTCCTAAAAATCAAGGTATCACCAGAGTTATATATATGTCTAGTTAAACCATTGCACACTCAATACATAAGAACTCAATATGATTATTATGGGTTGAACACTAGTATCATGTCACTTACAAGAATGAAACCTAAGTTGAGAGAGCAACAACCACTCCTCCCAACCACCAAAGCTATATCCAATAAACCAATATAATATTTATTTAATAAATTATTATTAAACAATATACTCTTTAAATTACAAAATATTCATGCAAATTTATTATTTTAATTTATCTTTAATAAACTTATATTAAAAAAGTTTTATTAAAATAAATAAATATTTCAATTTTATAGGCCAAACTTTTAAACATAATAATTACCTTCCAAATAAATTTTATTTTTTTAGATTACTCAATAAACTTACAATAAAAATAACATTATTATTAAAATAAGAATATTACAATTCTAAATGAAAAACTTTTAAACATAATATTTATCTTTTTTTTACCTTGGTCTAAGGAATAGAGATAGTCATTTTACATGTTTACCTTTCAATTTAGGAAGTTGCTTCTTGTGCCCGACTCCAACAACACGGAAGCCGAAGCTAGCTATTCCAATCCATTTTAAAGAAGAAAGAGATACTAGTTTAGAGCCAAAGTTGCCCTCAAATAGAACTCTCTTACTTTACAACAAAAACATACCATATTGTCAATGAAGTGGGGTCCAATCGGTGGGGGACGGTGGTTTTCACCCAGCCCACCAGGGATCAATTCCCACCGAGACATGGCCCGTTGTGATAAGGCTCAAAGGGTGGGCGCCCCCTGGATAGGCTACTGCCCCTTGTCGGGATTGGAGTCGGGACGTCTCGGCCCTTGCTGAGTCACAAGTTTCTGGTATATTCTGGCTTGCGGGCTGTCGGTTTATACCACGGAGGTTATAGTGGCAGCCGGCGGATTTGATCCTGGGTCTGGCCCAGACAATTGCGACGAGTTACCGATTCCTCTATCAAAAAAACAAAAACATACCATATTGATAACACTTAAAAAACCCTCGAGTCACATTAATTCACATTTACAAAATTAATAAATGCATAAGAAACTTCTAGTAAATGAAGATAATACCAATCTCACTCATGAATGACAAATCCTATACCAAAATTAATTCCGTACTATTATATTTTTGAAATCTTATAATAAATTTAATAACAATATACAACCATATTTAGGAAATTCTATTATGAAAAAGTGTTTTTTTCAAAAGGAAAAAAGCCTATCTTTGTTATTCAATAAGTGAATCAAAGGGCATCTGACATGTCTTCCCTATCAATACGGTTACAATCAATCAAGATCAAGAAAGTAATATGTTACAACTAGTATCCAGGAACATGTCTCAAGCACTCTTGAGCAGGGAATGGGGAGGGGTCATGGACCCAACATTAGAAGTCTAAAGAAACCAAGGCATCAAGAAGAACATACAATTGTAACCTGTCCCTATCAGTCATACAAATCGAGGACACAGAAGTGCAGAGATTTTATCAAAAGAGCCCACTCCATTTACATCAATCCACAAAGAGGTGCATATAAAAAGGAGAGCAAAGCTCCTACACCAAGCTCAAAAGAGTTGGAAAGTATCAGATAAGACCAAATGGCCCTCAAGAATCTCAGAAAAATAACCACATCTAGGAGCCAAAGACAGGGAAGATTTTGATATTCTGTCTGCAAGATGATTCTGTTCTCGATATATATAACTAAAGGACAAGTGAAGAAAACAAGAGATGAGACTTCTTGTATCCATACACCAGTGACTTAGATCTGGTGGATCCAAGGAAGCATGGTAATTTGCACAATTTATGATAACTGTTGAGTCACCAAAAATATTCAGACATGGGATCCTCATCAATTTTTCCACAGACAACAATGCCCAAAGAGCCATCAATTCATCTTTTGTATTTGTGCTAAAGCTCGCCCCCATTGCAAACTCAAAAGAGTGAGACTCATTCAGGACTAGGAAAAAACCCACTCCACCCTTATAATTAGCAGCTGCCACATCAAAGAAGCCATAGGGGAATACTAGAGATGGGCCCGATCCACAGACCCTGGGATTTTCTATCTTTAAACTTGAAGCCGGATACAACTGGAAATAATAATCAATCTGGTGGAGCATGCCCAATATCGTTGGATTTTTTCCTTCAAAGATATACAGATTGTGTTCTTTCCAAATAACCCAGATGATGAAAAAAGGAAGGTAACAACACTCAGTGTCTGGAGTACCATGATATCCAAGTACCCAAAAATGAGCTGAGACTATCGCTCTTGTAAAGAGGCTGTAAGTGAAACCGGTCGCTTAGGCATTCATACACTATATTCAAGATAGAACAAGAAGAAAAAATATGCTGAACACTGTTTTGACCCAAACCAAAAAGTGCACAGATGCCAAGCCCGTCCAAGCTCTTTTCTAGAGATTGTCCCATGTGAGAATTTTGTTTGCCAATGCCAACCAGATGAAACATCGAATTTTCATGGGAATAATGCAAGACCAGAGGAAAGCATGAAGTTTACTACAAGTCGGAGGGGATGAAGAGAGAACAATTAGGTCATACACCAGATCCACCGTAACATTACCATCATGTTTATTATGGTCCTCAACTAAGGAATCAACAAGTGGATTTAGCTGAATCCTACCATCTTCCAAACACCTAGTGTAATTTTCCCATGCTAAATTCCAATCTCCTGCAATATTCAAGTCTTCTGTCGTATACCAATATTTGTGTAGACTAGGGAGGATGTTCTGTGCATGATTAAGATAAACAATGGAAATATCGTCAAGATATTCTCTGAGACCCGGGGGAAGATCAGATAGGGAGTGTGTTCCAATAATCGGGTCAATTCCCACAAGGATATTGTGGCCATTTCCAACATGCCAAGCCAGGCATTTTCCCAGCTACGAAAGAGTGTGCAGGAAGCCATTCCAAATCACAGAGGCTCCACAAATAGTGAATTTTTTATCTCTAAGCCATGACACAACATGTTGATTCTTCAAATATTTGTTGATTAAAACCTGATGCCATAGACTATTTCCTTGAAGAACCATCCAAAAAAATTTAATCTCAAGGACGTGCTAAACCATGGAATATTTTTAATACCCCAGCTTCCTTTCTCTTTTGGCTATGAAAGGAGCATCCAATTCATCAAATGGTACTTGCGAGTTTCCCCTGAGGAGCCCCGGAGAAAAACGAAGGTTAACCTTCTGATTTTATCCAAGACAGAGGCTGAAATTGGAGCAAGGGACAACCAGTAGACAGGTAGGATTGATAATACTGCTTGTATAAGAACCATCCTACAACCAAGGGAAAGATATTTATGTGAACAATGAAAAATCCTTTTTCCATATTTCTGAATCAGCCATAGCCAGTCATTTGTCTTGTACCCCAGTGGTTTAAGGAAATAACCAAGATACTTGAAGCCTGTAGAAATAGTATCCATTTTGTAAGGTAGAACCCTAACAATACTAAGAAGGGTATCTTCATCGATGCTATTATAGAGAAATCCTAATTTTTCCAAACTGATGTTCATCCCATATGCCTCGCAGAAGGTACTTAAAATGACTTCGAAAGCCATCCATTCATGCAGGGTACCGGTTCCTAGAAGAATAACATCATCCATGAATAAGAGGTGAGTAAGAGCAAGGGCCGATGAGATTTTAATACCTCTGATAAGACCATTCTCCCTGGAACCTGGAATCTGTAATCAGGAGACTGAGACCTTTGATGACAAGTATGAACAACACGGGAGACAAGGGACAGCCTTGTCTGATGCCTCTAGAAGCACTAAAAAAATTTGATGGAGTACCATTAACCAACAAAGAAAAGTTAGCTGATAATAAGCATCCCATAATCCAATTGACTCCCATCAGAGACACCCCTATCTGGATCAATATGAGTCTAATATAATACCAATTTACTCTATCAAAGGCTTTAACCAAGTCGAGCTTAAGAATGACAGCACAAGTGTTTTTTGTTCTGACAGAATGAACAATCTCTTGTGTAATACCAATGGGCTCGACAATTTGACGATTTTTTAGAAACCCAAATTGTTCCTGGGAAATGTGAGAGTCCAGATGTGGTTTTAATCTGACAGCAATAATTTTAGAAATGAGCTTATAGATCAAATTACATAGAGAGATTGGCATAAAGTCAGCAAAGGTAGTAGGCTTATCCTTCTTAGGAATCAGGACAAGGAAAGTGGAATTTGGAGAGGGAGCATCCCTTCCAGATATCCTAGAACTTTCCATAGCTTTTAGTAAATCCCTACCCACCAGGTCGAAAAAGTGAAGAAAGAATTGAACTGGCTAGCCGTCCAGACCTGGACTCTTATCCTTTTTGAAAGATCTCAAAGCACCATCAATCTCTGTCATGGAAACACTTTCAATGAATCCACCAGCCTCCTCGGGAGAGAGCATAGAAGGGTACAACATGACAACTTTGAGCTGGGCCAAAATATAGGGTTTTTTATCATCTCTAAAGATGTGAGAGAAGTGCCTTAGTCCCAGTTCCTTAATAGTTTCCTCATCCTCCATACTATGTCCTTCTTCATTCTCTAAATCCCAGATAGCATTTTGATTCCTGCGCCCCGAATACAAGGCATGAAAGTAACTAGTATTTGAGTCTCCAAGCACTGCCCACTTTGCTTTGCTCTTGATTTTCCATGTGAGCAGGTAGTGGTCCAATAACAGCTTTTTTTTATCTGAGTAAATTTAAGGTTGAATGATCCTCATGGGATAGAATACCCGAGGAAGAATAAGTAAGAAGGGCACCAATTTCATCATCGAGTCCAAGTGATTCCAACTCCATATCAGCTCCTTTTTTTTATCCAAGACTTGACTTCCCTTTTTAGCAATCTAAGCTTATGAGAAAGTAAGTTCATATCATCATCCATAGTAGAGGGTATCAAGACAGGCCAACTCCTAATAACCATTTGAGTGAAAACCGAATCTGTTAGCCAGGACCTGTTGAATTTGGAGGGTTAGTTACGAGATCCCTCCCGATTGTTCCATTCAAGGAAGATTGGAAAATGATCAGAGATATTAGAAGGTTGAGCCCACACATGGTGCAAGTTAAGTTCGGGGATCAAAGAAGAGGAAAATAGGAAACGATCAAGTCTTTTATAGATCCCATCCTCCCCAGACCTCCCATTTCTCCAAGTGGGTCCCGCAGAAGGTGGAGCAATATCCACAAGATCTACCGAAGCAAAAAGTTGTTTAAAATGTGGACCAAGAGGATTGATGATAGCCTTATTACCCCAGATCTCTGAGGCACTCAGGGTCAGATTTAAGTCTCCTGCAAGGATCAAGTTAGGAGTGTTGAGAATACCCCCGCTAAGGGATTTTTCCCAAAAGAATTCCTTATTTCTATACAGACCATAGCAGTTAAGGATAACCAAAGGAGTTGACAGACCACGGAACCTTGCCTTGACAAGGATTCCCGCAACAGTTGCAAAGACATGACATCTAACAGAGAGAGGGTTCTAGGCCGTGAGTAAGCCCCCCGAGAGGCCTGAAGCACTTGTTGCACAAAATTCCCAATTAGGCATAAGTTTTGAAAAATCCAGGAGAGTTGGGTAAGTTCTACACATCGTTTCCTGGAAGAGAATTAGGTCAGGAGCAATCGATAGAATAAGAGACCGAAGGAAACATTGTTTGGTCTTGCCTCCCAGAACACAAACATTAAGCGACAAAATTTTCATTAAGGAACAATAGCGGGTGAGGCGATGCTCTAATTCCCTGTTGAAAGTTACCTCTTGCAACATTTTTAATACGTACAAAGAGGGGAGTATAAGGAGGAGAGACAATGGACAAATACCTTGAAGGGTCAGATTTTTCCTTTTTTTTTTTGGACATTAACATTTTCAAAACGTATGGAGTTCAGAGGGAGGGTAGAGGGAGAAGAAGGGGTTTTTTCTGAAAAGATCAATAGGGATCTCTAGAGCGAGGGATCAGAAAAGGATGGGGAAGATACAGGACTATGTGGAGAGGGGATATGTGGATGAGGAGAAGCAGGTGGAGGAAGAGGTGTGAAATCCTCATGTGAAAGTAAAGAAGGTACTAGTGGAGAGGGAGATGGGATAGAGTCTTGGCGTAATGGAGAAAGGGGCAAAGAAGCCATAGTGTGGGAAGGAGAGAGAGGAGGTATCACAGCAGGGGAAGCCAAGATAGGGACCGCTGGAATAACACTATCTAGATGACAGTCTTGAACAGGAGCCGTATCTATCTCATTTATAGCATCAAGCAGAGAGTCAGAGACATCATCAAAAAGAGAGAGAGCCTAAGAATAAATACCTGTTTTAGGATGCACCAGAGAAAAAGTAGATGAAGGACAGCGTAAAACAAGAGAGCCATCCTTGCTGGAGCATGATTGACTATTAAGAAGGAGAGGGAAGGTTCTTCGAAGATGCCCAGTATCATGGCATCAACTGCACCAAAAAGGAACATGAATATAGTCCAATATTTGAACCAATAGGCACTCCATACAAAGTATCTCTACCTCTGCTGGCAACCCATGAGATATATCCATCTCTACAAGCACCCTTACCATCCTCTTATCGTATGTGAGATGGAATTCATCATCTACTACTACGAATCTTCCAATGGTATTTGCAATACCCTCAAGAATACTTTTTCTCCAGAGGAAAAAGGTTAGTGATGGAAGGAGAACCCAGAGGTGGCGCTTTGTCACCCTTTCCCTCAGAGGGTCAAAATGCACATGCGAACGACCCAAAACCAGGGAACCATTTCCAATTCTCCATAGCGAGTCGAGGATGACAGATGCATGTTCAGCTTTTAAGAACACAAAGACAATCCATCCATTGGAGAGAAAAATGATAGTCAGAATGTAGGTAAGCAATGGTTTCCAATGAGATGTTTCCCACTCCACCCAGTATTTCTTCACCAGATGACAATATTCCATCCTACCCACCAGTGCTCTCGAACACAATGAATCTACACGGTCCATGAAAATATCATGCTCGAGAACATAATGGAACTTTCTTGTGAGGGATTTGATATGCTTGAATTTTCGCTTCCTGCGGTGGTGTGAGGAGTCCCGCTTCTCACTCATATTGAGGCACCAATCACGAGACAAACAAAATACACTGAGAGTAACAAACAAGAGTCTCGACACCCCTGTTAGGAGAAAAAACTGTTGACAAATGACCCCAAGTAAGGTGAAACCCAGAAGGTAGCGCAACAACAAAGACGTCGTTCACCCACAAGCTAGGGGTTTCTCTGGAAGTCAAAACCCTAACAGGGATCAGACGGGCCCAGCTCACGAAAAGTTCCAGGTACCCCGTCAAAATAAAGCTTTGCAAAAGTTGACCAAACCGACAAACGCATACAACAAAAGGAGAAAATAATGACTTCTGCATGCAAGGACAGAAACACCGCAAAGACCGAGAGGATTAAGGATAAAAACCCAAGTGCCCCAAAAACAAACGGATAAATCCCATAAGTCAACCCTATGAAGCGAGGTACAATGAGTGCCAGAAGAAACCGCACCCTGACGAAGGCAAAAAAAGAAACAAGTATCAGGAAAAAATGCAACGGGCATAGAACATAAAGACTCATGTAGAGGTGGTAACCCTATGATACTATCAAACAAGCACAGAGGCAAAGCATAAAATCAAAAAATTCCCACTTTTTGTGCATGGTTGGTACTAGTCCCCTAGAGAAGGGGAGGAACTCCATGTTGCCACCGTCTGTAAGGCATAGCACTGCAACCAAACCCTCGTGAGACCACGGTAGAGGCTCACTAGAAAGGAAATTGTAACAAACCAGTAGAGAATAAAACCTTTATTAAGCACAACATGAACTAGAAGACAACCACCATCCCAATAAAAATTCGAAGAGGGTAGGTAAAGCCCAACCAAAAAAACACAGGGTAAAGAAAACGGACAGAAAAAATAAGAAAGGGTAACAATAAACCCGGGTGTTTAGGGTTGAATACAAACCCAGCCATGGATGAAATCCAACACCCCATAAGATTTCCGTAACAGAGAATCCTTCATTATCTCTGTGAAACCCTACCATGGCAGCGCGCCATCGTTTCCTCAAACACCATTATAATCTGAAGAACAACACCAGACCGAGATGTTGAGAGCGTGGGAATGATGCTTATTCCCAACCCAATATGAACAAGTGTTGTAAGTTTAGTCACAACAATTAATAAAATGCATTTTTGAAAACTGTGATCTTCTCTATGATGTCATCCATTTTTTCCCAATCAAATAATGAGTAATTTAAAACATTTTTATTGTATTTTTTTTGGCTATATAAATGACATATACCCATATGTCATACATAGTACTTATTAATTAATAATAAATCATCTTAGTATATTTTATAAAAACAATTTTATATATTTATTAGCTTAATTTGATAATTTTATAATAATATTTTTTTTTAATATTATATATATAAATGGCATATACCCTTATGTCTTTGTAGTTAATCATTAACACATAATCTCAGTATAGTTTATAAAAACAATTTTATATATTGCCTTAGCATTCTCACCCTAATTTTGAAAAATAGTTTTGTTTTTAGGTTTCCAAATTTCCCAAAAGATAAAGAAAGAAAGTATCTGCCACAAAATATTTCTTAGGCATAATGTCATCCATTTTTCATGCCATCCATTTTCGCCCAATCAATTGTAAAATAAATCAATAATTTAAAACATTATTTATTGTATTTTTTCTTGCCATATAAATGACATATACCCCTATGTCATACATAATATTTAGTAATTAATAAGAAATAATCTTAGTATATTTTATAAAAAACAATTTTATATATTCTTTAGTTTAATTATAATAGTAATTTTTATTAGATATTTTTATAATAATTTTTTTTTTAATAGGCATAAGTTTTTTTATAGCTATAAATTTCAGAGAATTAATAATAAGAACTACATGTAGTATAATGGTAAAGGTGTTGTGATAATGGGCATGAGATTCAAGGTTTAAACCTCCCATTTTACCTAAATCTTTTAAAAATATAGTGAAATTTAAATTTGCATAAAAATCAGTGTATTATTTTTATATAGTCATAAATTTCAATGTATTATTAATAAGAACTACTTTTGCTATAGTGATAAGGGTGTTGGGATAATGGGAAAGAGGTTCAAGGCTCAATTCTCCCAAATCACCTAATTCTTTTGAATATTTATTGAATTTTAAACTTGCATAAAATTCAGTGCATGGTTTTCATTTAGTCATAGATTTCAGTGTATTAATAATAAAACCTACCTGTAATGTATTGGTAAGGGTGTTAGGATAATGATTGTGAGGTTTAAGGTTCAATCCTCCCAAGTCACTTAAATCTTTTAAAATATAAAGAATTTTAAACTTGCATAAAATTCAATGTACGGTTTTTTTATAGTCATAGATTTCAGTGTATAGTTTTTAAATCTTGCATAAATTTCAATGTATTGTGTATAAACATTGCATAAATTTCAGTCTATAGTGTTTAATCACTGCATAAATTTCAGTCTATAGTGTTTAATCACTGCATAATTTTGAATATTGCATAAATTTCAGTGTATTGTGTATAACATTGCATAAATTTCACTCTATAGTGTTTAAGCACTGCATAAATTTCAGTGTAGGTATTATTCATTCGCTACATTGATTTCAGTGTAGATTACATTGATACAAAATTTTCATTGTATATGTTAATGATAGTCATTTTTTTATGTAGAGTTTGACCTAGAAATGGAAGATGTGCATGCGGAAGATGCTATGAGAGAAACAGGAGAGGGATCCAAAATTATTGTGTCTATCTTCGAGTTTAACAACTTTTTCAATACTTAATATTTAATACTTACATTGAGATAATCCTCATCATTCTATCTGTGTTTTCGACTTAACCAGTTCCTTACAATGTTGATCAAACTCGAGTTTTGTGTCACCTCCCACAACTGAAACCAGCCTAGATCCAAATCCTAGGCTCTATGAAGCACCGAGAGGGATCCAATCTCCCGAGGTGAAAACCTCTTCTCAAGTATTGCACTCAACGAGGTTTTCACCTCAGGAGATTGGATCCCTCTCAGCACTTGATAGAGACTAGGATTTGGATCTAGGCTGGTTTATATAAATGACACATAACCCTACTAAGGAATAGAAAGCTGGTTTGGAAACTATGTAAGTTCATTTGTTTTTTAAATTAAATGTAAATGAAAAGCCCACGTGGCAACTTAAAGGATTTCATATCGAAGGAATTAGTGTCAACATCGAGAAACCCTAGGGTTTATCTCATCTCTCTACTTTCCTTTTTTCTTCGTTGTTTTAGCTCTCCCATTGTGGGAGAGGTGAGAGTGTTTGCCTTTGGCTCTCGACGTTGCTCTTTGGCCTTGTTCAGTCTAGAGAATTCCCAAACCCTTGTGTGGGTGTCAGGAGTGGTCTTCCTTGGCTGGGAGAAAATCGATTAGCATTCTTGTAAAAAAAAAAAATATTTATTGGTGCAAAATATGTTTGCTAATTACATACACCAAATAGCCAACATTTTTTAGCGTAAAGATTTTTATTTTGATAAAATTGTGCTTGAAGAAAATTCTGAAATCTCATATCTAACATTGACCTCATTGTTGGTTGGTGTTGAAAATGGAATTCGATATTGTGTTGGATGTTTTGGAAAAGACCAAAAAATCTACTCTATATGCAATAGTTAACGGATTAGGAACATAAAATATATCAATCGTCCTATGATAATCAACAATTTATCTTTCTTATTAGAGACCATGCTATAATGATTAACAAGTTTAGATTAAAATGGATTGGTCTTTATTGTATCTTAATCTTTTGACAAAAAATTATATTTGCAAGTTCGTCATTTTCAACCTCTAAACCTCTACTTTCAAATAATAAGCTAGGTATGATCTTCTTGAGGAAATATTGATGTGTTTGGCAATGAGGTAGTCTCTTGTTGTTACTCATGCTCCTAATCATAAATTTGTATGTCTTAAGCTTTGGACAAAATTTATATTTGCAATTCTCCATTTTCAAATTTTAAAACCTTAATATACTCCTAAGGAAAAAATAAGTAACGAGTTAGATATAATCATTATAAGTAGAAACCACATTCATGCATATATACACATATTTAAATTAGTGGTCAATTGGGATTTTGATTCTTATTCAATAAGAGTATGGATAGGATTGAAATGCAAGAAAAAGGTCAATCCAAAATATTTTCACTTTCATTTTTTCAACCCAAATAGATGTAGGTGGAGTGAACCAAACTTCGTTTTAGTCCCTTTCAATGTAGATTTGGTAGAGATGCATAACTCTATCATAAACTTGGAAAATTTGCAGTCTCATGTGAAAACAATATTTTATTATTAGGATGAAATATGTCTTCTAGTTTATTAAATTTTGTCTTCAGTTTGAAATATACCCACAATAAGTAGTATGATTTCAATACCTTCTGTTTATGATAATTGAGAGTAGCACAATGATATAGTCAAACAAAAAAACGATATTAATAATTAGTCAAAAACAAAATCCCTAAATTTCAAGGTGAATATGTCAAAACATTAAGTCGGGCTTTAATGTAGAATGAGCTATCTTCATGCCTATTCATGGATTTTACCATAGCTTCACTTTTCAAAAGTCTCGACCCCAATCCAATCATTTAGAATATATTTAGTCCAATGCTAGAGGTGCCAAATATGGTGCTTGAGCACTAGTGTGGAAAAAGTGTTTGGCTTTTAATTTTAAATAAAGTATTTGTATTATATAAAAGCAGTCTTCTTGATTTAGAAAAAACTAGCAAAGCGCCACAAATATAAACAAAATATTTCTATCAAGACTTGGAAAATATAAGATTTCTTAGAAAAAAAGACCGTAGAGCAATAACATATATACAGTTAAATCATTAAACACGATGCAAAACACATTAAACACATTACAGAGAGACATATATATAACGTGGTTCACCCAAACGATGGGCTACGTCCACACAAAAATTGTCAGTCCTTTTATTACTATCCAAAAAGGTGAATGAATACAACCTGCAACAATACCGCTGCACTTCCTCTTCATTCTCTCATAGTCTCTCTCACACAATCATGGAGATTGTTTACAATGCTACAATACAAGACACAACCATCTTACAATTCTTTCTTTTATAGGGGAAATACCATGGAAAAATACTACGATTAACCCAATACCATGGGTACGCAAAACTGTTGGCCAACAAACATCCAAAAAAAATTCTCAGGGGCTTTTCCCCTAAACCCCCATTTCTCAAGGGCGCTACCCCCAAAACCCTTTTTTGAGGGATCCTCCCCGAACCTCATAATTGGGGAATGAGTGTACAGTAAACCTCGGGTACAAACACAGCTGAATAATATCTTTGGGTCTGGAAGATCAAGCTCCACAACCAACAATCTCCCACTTGGAGATGAATCACTGTAAGTCCACCGTTGATGCACTTGCTAAACTATGCTTTGGACCTTAGACTCGGAAAATTTCTTATTTCCACCTTTCGATGCTTGAAGGCTAATAGAAACCAAGCAGGAACTCAGTTTCTCTCTGGTTACTCCCTTCGTTAACATGTCTGCAGGATTTTGGCTAGTATGCATATTTTCCAATTTTAACAGTTCTTCATCTAGAACAAGTCTTATGGAATGGTACTTGAGTTGTGAATGTTTAGTATTCCAATGAAAGATTGAGTTATTTGCAAGATGAATGGCACTCTGGCTTTCATTGTACATCCTACTATTCTCTTGCATCTTACCCAATTCCTCCATGAACCTCTGCACACAAATCATCTCCTTACTAGCCTCTGTATCAGCAACATACTCTGCTTCCATTGTTGAAAGTGCAACAAATTGTTTCAGTTTTGAAATCCAACTTATTGTTGTTCCGCCCACAGTAAACACATACCATGTGCTGCTCCTCTTGTTGTCTTGATCACCAGCCATATCTGCATCAACATATCCCTGTAGAACAGTGTCTGAACCTCCAAAATATAATGCATGAGAAGTGGTTCCTCTCAAATACGTGAGAATACACTGTACTACTTTTCGATGCTCTTTACCTGGATTATTCATATACCTGCTCAGAACTCCCACTACATGTGCAATAGCTGGTATTGTGCACACCATGGCATACATCAAGCTTCCAACCACTGATGAATAGGGAATCCTGGACATGTAATCTATCTCTTCTTGTGTCTTTGGACACATCTCCTTCCTTAGCTTAAAATGGTTGGATAAAGGTGTACTAACTGGTTTTTCATTCTGCATTCTAAACCTATGCAACACCTTTTCTATGTACTCACCTTGAGACAACGTCAATTTGCGATTTTTCATGTCTCTTCTTATTCTCATACCAAGGATTTGCTTTGCAGCACCTAAATCCTTCATCAAAAATGATTTAGCTAGTTTTATTTTGAGCACATTTAAATCTTGCATGTTATACCCTACAACAAGCATGTCATCCACATACAATAACAAGATAATATATATTCCATTTTCTAGCCTCTTGAAATAAACACAGTGGTCAGAATGGCATCTATCATAACATTGTTCTGTCATAAACTTATCAAATTTTAAATACCACTTCCTTAGAGCTTGCTTTAGGCCATATAATCTCTTCTTTAACCTGCAAACCAAATTCTCCTTCCCTTTGACCTCATACCCCTGTGGCTGCTGCATATAAATCTCTTCCTCCAAATTCCCATGGAGAAAGGTTCTTTTAACATCTAATTGTTCCAGATGCAAATCTTCTACCGCCACTAGACTTAAAATAGTTCTAACTGAAGTAAATTTAACAACAAGAGAAAATATTTCATCAAAGTCTATATCTTTCTTTTGTGCAAACCCCTTTACAACAAGTCTAGCCTTGTTCTGCTTCTTTCCTCCATTTTCTTCCTTCAACCTGTAAACCCATTTATTCTGCAATGCCCTTTTTATGTAGGAAGCTTAACCAAATCCCAATTCTAGTTTCTTACCAATGAGTCCATCTCCTCATCCATGCCTTGCTCCCACTTCTTTCTAGTTTCTACCTGCATTGCTTCTTCATAACATTTTGGTTCACAGAATCAGTCATCAATAAATAATACAATGAAGGACAGAATCGTATAGGGGGTCTACTTAACCTAGTATATTTTATTAAATTTACAGGAGTTTCAGGTACCTGCTGATGCTCTTGATTTCTGGTTCCTTCAGAACTTCATTTTCTTTGATTTCATCAAGCATTGTGTACTCTATGTTTTCCTTTTTCTCTTTCTTTCCCTGCAACTAATCCTTGTACATAACCTTTTCATTGAATACTACATCTCTACTCCTAATGATTTTGCGATTTTAAAAATCTCATAAGCTATAACCAAAAGAATCAACCCCGTATCCAATAAAGGTAAATTTCTTGGATTTACCTTCAAGATTTGTTCTATCATCTTTATCAATATGGACAAATGCTTCAAAACCAAAAGTTCTCAAAAATAAGTATTTTACCTGTTTACATGTCCATGCCTCCTTTGGAATTCCACCATCCAAAGTGCTTGAAGGCCCTTTATTTATTAAATGAACAGCAGTGCTTACAGCATCGACCCAAAACTGTAAGGGAAACCCTGCATGCAATCTCATACACCTTGCATGCTCCATGATCGGTCTGTTCATACTTTCTGACACACCATTTTCTTGTGGTGTTCCAGGGACTATCTTCTCTCAATGAATCCCATTGTGTGAACAGTAACTATCAAACTCCTTGCTGCAGTATTCACCTCCATTATCAGATCTGAGACATTGCAACCTTTTTCTTGTCTCATTCTCAACCAAAGCTTCCCACTTTTTGAAAGTATCAACACATGAAATTTATTTCTAATGCAGTAAACCCAAGTTTTTTTAGTTCATCATCAATAAAAGTAACATAACAATGAGAGCCACCAATATATTGTACATGAGCTGGTCCCCATACATTTGTATGAACAAGCTCTAACTTTTCACTGTTCTTTTGTTTCCCAACCCTGATAAATCTAACTATCTTATGTTTTAGATAAACACAATTCTCATAGAATTCCAAACTTACCTGCTTCAGATCTGGAAGCAGTTTCCTTGAGTGGAGAATCTGCATCCACTTATCACTCATTTTACTAAGCCTATGATGCCACAATGTCGCACCTATTTCTGTGGAAGCTACAAAGATAGAATAAGCAGTATTATTAGGACATAAATATAACGTACCTACCCTATCTCCTTTTTCTATTACCAATGATCCTTTAGTGATCTTTCACAATATTTCTCCAAATGTAGACAAACAACTGCTATCTCCCAACTTCCTTGTTGAGATCCGATTTCTTTTCATAGAAGGAATGTGCCTTACATATTCTAGAAGCCATTCACTTCCATTATTTAACTTAATACGTACCTCACCCTTTCCAACAATTTTACATGGTTCATCATCCCCCAATAAAACATGTCCAAAATCACCTTCAACATAATCATGAAAGAATTTCCTATGGGGTGTAGCATGACATGAAGCCCCTGAATCTACTACTGAGTAATTGCTAGTATTATCTAATGAAAGAACCAAAGCATATTGTAACACATCACTTCCTACAATCGCTTCCTGAGTAGTCTCTTGCTTCCTCTCACCTTTCGTCTTTGGTTCTCTACATAGTTTCTTTAGATGTCCTTTCTCACCATAGTTCTAGCACTCTATTTTTCTAAATATGGACTTGTATCTGCCCTTTTTAGACTTGCTACGATTTCTTGGGCTCCTTCCTCTCTCATTTTGTCTCCCTCTCCTCTTTATGGTCAACGCATTTCTTGATGTATCACTTGCGCTTTTTCTTCGCATTTCCTCACTAAGAATAACACCAAAAACATCATCAAACTTAAGAGTGTTTGAACTAGGGACAAAGTTACTTACAGCCATGACCAAGCTATTCCAGCTTTCTGGCAATGAGCAAAAGATTAGAATATCCCTAACCTAATCATAAAAGTTCACTTTTACATAACTTAACTGACTAGTAAATGTATTCAACCTATTTAAATGATCAACAATAGATCCACCTTTTGACATCTATTAAATAAATGCTTCATTAAAAATACCTTGTTGGAAGCCGAGGGTTTTTCGTAGAGCTTACCTAATGCGCTCATCACACCCTCTATTATTTTTTCTTTTGAAATATTGAAAGCCACCGATGAAGCCAAAAACAATCGTATTGTTCCCAGTGCCTTTCTGTCAAGAACCTTGCATTCTTCATCCTTCATAGTCACCGACTATTTTTCTTTTCCACCCAATGTTAAGTACAGATCCTTCTAGTATAGATAGTCGTCCATTTGCATGTTCCATAACTGATAGTTTTAGTCGTTAAATTTCTCGGCCCTAAACTTTCCCTCTTGTTCCATTGCTCCCACTCGAACCAGCAACCCTTTTTTCCTATGAGTTAACCATCCAAATAGACCTTTTTTCTCTGATACCAATTGTTAGAAAACAAGATAGCATAGAAATAACAGATATACAGTTAAATCATTACACAATATGCAAAACACATTAAACACATTATAGAGAGACACATATATAATGTGGTTCACCCAAACGATGCGATACGTCCACACAGAAATTGCTAGTCCTTTTATTACCATCCAGAAAGGTGAAGGGATACAACCTACAACAATACCGCTGTACTTCCTCTTCACACTCTCGCAGTCTCTCTAACACAATCACAGAGATTGTTTACAATGCTACAATACAATACACAGTCATTTTACAATGCTTTCTTTTATAGGGGAAATACCATGGGAAAATACTATGGTTAACCCAATACCATGGCTTGCAAAACTGTTGGCCACAAACATCCCAAAAACATTTCTCAGGGCTTCACCCTTGAACCCCATAATTGGGGAACAAGTGTACAGTAAACCTGGGGTAAAAACACAGCTCAATAACATCTCTGGATTTGTAAAATTAGGCTCCACAACCAACAATATTATATGTGAATGAATTCAGCCTTAAAAGAAAAATGTCACACAATAATATTATAATGGAAATTAACGAAGAGTAGATATTAAGAGAAGAAAAATGGCATACCAAAAAATAGGCCAAAAACCATAGGTCCTAGCATTGAAACCTTGCTCTGATGTAGTGTCTACCTCAATAAAAGTACTTAATTCATTAAGTATATTATCTAACATCATAATATCATTACTAGAACCACAATAGAAACATAAAAAACAAATGTATTTAAATGTAACTTATAAGAGTGAGAGTATTCTAATGGAGAGAGAGAGAGAGAGAGAGAGAGAGAGAGAGAGAGAGAGAGTACTTGGAATGGAAACATATAAAAAATTGACTTACATGAGTGTGTAATATCCCAAACTAGTATTTTTATTTTTATGTGTGTATTATAGATGGCTAATAGACTTATTCCTCAATAAAATAGGAAAGAAAACCATGATCTCGCATGCATGCAGTTGAATGCATATTTGTACCCTAAAAATTACTGAAATGATATAAAATAGGATAAATCAATGCATGTACATAAAAGTATATAGATCAGATGATGGTGAATAGGATGGTCCCAACATGCAAGGATTCTGCTGGAGGAATAGGCAGATAAACCAAATCATCATCCATAGGTGAATGCGCCCTCCTCTCAAATTGTATATGCTCCAGAATAATAAATAATAGCTGTTGAAAGCTGGGATGATATGCACTAGGGTTATAACACCTCTAAATGTGATGGAAGTAGCATGTGGAAGAAACAGAGGCACACTATCCCAAAACGTGAATGCCTCCTCAAATCAATTCGCCCATGTAGAATAGCGCCTCCAGAAAAGGGAGCTCTGATGGTAACTCGCTAGATACTCAAGCTGAATGGTCCTTCTTCCATGGGAAGGGTAATGGAGGTGCTCTGAGATTAATGGAAGTAATATGTGGAAGTTCTAAACCCTATATATAGGAAAACGAATTTCTTGTTCTCTAACCACGGTGACACGGTGTGATGGTGGAACTGTTCGATTGGATGAATAATCAACCTCCCAAAATAACTACTAAATCTAACCTAATGATGAATTAGTGCTGAACCTGGATGATCCAACCTGATGATGAACTAGGGAAGATAGATTTCACTGTCGAAATACACCAGTTAGCTGAGCATGCGCTCAACCCCAACTTACCTCGCTGAGCTCTCCAATTTGATTCCACAAATCAATAATCACATAAGTGTATTCTCCATTCACTTTATCTTTCTTTTATAACTTTCAACTGCGAAAACCCTAACTTTTGACCTAGTTGGGTCACTTTATCTTCTAATTTGCAGTTGACTTGCATGCATGCACATGGAGACTTAATTAGGTGCATGCATAATTAAATAATGCCTAGATGTCATGCATGCAGGTGGCCTTTAGCTATGGTGGCCCTCTTCTACCCAATGGTGATATAATATTGATGCCCTAGATCTTCTATCTAGGGCATCAATCTTCGGTTGATTCCTTGACTATTAGTATCTGCTCGGACCTACAAGAATCACATAGGTTAGCAGGTGGGTCCTTAATGCCTAAGCAGAAGAGGACATTATAGTCCTCCCCACTCAAATTTTCTTGTCCTCAAGCAATTATAAATCTGGGTGCTATAATACCTAGTTTGCCTCCCAAGTGGCCTCCTCTATAAGAAGATCTTTCCATTGAACTAGGTAATATCTAATGATTATGTTCATGATTTTTCCCTGTCGCACCTTTAGGATGCGCTCCAGAATCAGAACCAATTTCCCCTCATCATCAAGGGGAGGCAGCTCGAAATATGTAACAATCTGTTGACCAACCGCCTTCTTAATATTGGAGACATGAAATACGTTGTGAATCTTGCTCTCTAGGGGTAGTTTTAGCTCAGATGCTACCTCTCAGACCTTCTGGATTATCTTGTATGGACCATAAAAACGAGGTTGGAGTTTTTATGCTCCTTTATTTTTAAGAGATGACTGTCGATAAGGCTGGAGGCGTAAATAAACGAAGTCTCCCACCTCAAAACTGCACTCAACTCTATGCATGTCTGCATATATATTCTGTTGATTATGACTAGCCTGTATGTTCTCCCTAAGTATCTTGAGGATATCTTGACCCTCCTGAATCCACTCTTTGGCCAAGGGGGCCATGCTATAGCCAAATATCCGATCTGCGAAAGTGGAAGCATCATATCCATACAGGGCTTAGAAAGGGGTCATCCCAATGGTCGTATGGTAGGTTGTGTTGTAACAATGTTCACCCAAGTGTAATCATTTGATCCATGTCCTCTGCTAACCTGATACGTAATTTCTCAAGTATCCCTCAATCCACTTATTGACAATCTCTATTTTCTCGTCACTTTACGGATGATAACTTGTGATCATGGCTAACTCGATCCCCACTAATCGAAAAAGATCTTGCCAAAAGGATCCTGTGAATTTGTTGTCCCTGTCACTAACAATGGTCTTGGGTAACCCGTGGAGTCTAAATACCTCTCTAAAAAATAGTTTTGCTATATGTGTTGCTGAATATTTTGATGATATGGCAAAGAAGTGAGCAAAATTGGTTAATCTTTCCACTACCACGTACAAGTAGTCTCTTCCTTGAACTGTGGGTAACCCAATAATGAATTCCATAGAGATGCTCTCCCATTTTTGCTCGGGAATAGGTAAGGGATGTAGTAAACCAGCTGGGTGGGTGTGCTCTATTTTGTTTTGTTGGCACAAGCTACACTCCCTCACATGTTGTATTACATCTTTCTTGAGGCCCTTCCATGAGAACCTTTCTCTAATCTGTCTGTAGGTCTTGAGAAACCCCTGATGCCCTGCTAATGGTGAATCGTGCGATGCTTGCAAAATTTTCTTCTTGAGTGGAGACTCAGGAAACAAGAAGATTCTATTTTTGTAGTATATGATGTCATCAATGACCCTGTACCTATCATCCTGAATCTATCCATCCAAGGAAGCAAACTTCTCTTTGAAGTACTCAACCAAACGATGAGACCTCCAATCTAATGAGATGCTCATAAGGGATAAAGTAGTTGGTCATCTAGAAAGTGCATCGGCCACTACATTTCTCTTCCCCTTTACGTACTCAATATCGAAGTCATAGGCCCTAATTTTTCTTACCCATTTCTGTTGTCTCTCGTTTAGCTCTTTCTACTCTAGGAAGTAATTCAAGCTATTGTGATATGTCTTAACCTTAAACCTGGAACCTACTAAGTATTGTTTGAACTTGGTTAGGGAATCGAGGATGGATAACATTTCCTTTTCATATATCGAATAGTGGCGCTCATAGTCTTTGAGCTTCGTTCTCTCTAATGTAATGGGGTGGCTTTTCTACATCAAAATTGCCCCAATTCCCTCTCCCAAAGCATCACATTCTAACACAAAGGATTGAGAAAAGTCTGGTAAAGCTAATACTGGACATGAAATCATTACCTCCTTCATTTTATCGAATGTTTGTTGTGCTTACTCTTACGAATTGAATGCCCCCTTCTTGGTAAGATCTGTGAAGGGTGTGGTCATCTATGAGAATCCCTTGACATACCTCCTGTAGTAGGTGCAAAGGCCCAAAAAGACCCTCAGTTCTGTCACATGTTTAGGTGTAGGCCAATCCAAAATTTCCCAAATATTCTCTACGTGCACTTGGACCCCGTTGGCTCCTATCAAATGTCCTAAGTACAACATCTCCTACATGCTGAACTCACATTTGGACATTTTGGCATATAGTGACTGCTCCTATAGAATACCAAGTACTTCATCAAGATGTCTCAAATGTTCTTCCTAAGTTCGACTGTATATCAATATGTCATCAAAGAATACCAGAATAGATTTATGTAACTGCATCCTGTTGAATTTTCATATGCTTAGCTAAGACATCAGTATATCATTTCATTTTTCATAACAAAAGCATATAAATAGGATCACTAAAAGAAACAGTATCACAAGAAAAACACAAATTTATCTTGGGAAAACCCTAAAGGGAAAAATCTAGCAAAAGCTTCCTCAATATAGATGCCCTAAAAAGGTAAAAAGGTAAAACCAACAAGGAGATCGAAAACATGATCCTCCTCCTTCTCCAGCTACTTCTCTCCTCCACAAGTGCTGTACTCAAGTGAGAGTGTGTGTTACAAATGAGGAGCACTACACCTCTATTTATATTCATCTGTTCACTTAAGTTAACTCATCTGTCATGTAGGATCGACTTAATCATGTAGGCTTGAGTTACACATGTAGGCTCAAGTAACCACACTGGGGTGCTAATGACCCACCTTTACAATTAGAGGGGACTGCCTCATGACTCTTATTAGTTCTTCTGATTAGGAGCATTGGGGTACAAAGTAATACAAGTGGTTCTCCAGGTAGGACCATCAAGGTCCACAAAGAAATACATATAGAATATTCTTTGAAGTTACAATATTTCAACACTCCCCCTTAACAAGAAGGGTATTCTATAACAACATCAACAACAACAATAATAGGAGATAGATAGAGGACATCATCAACATCATCAGGGTGATACATATATAAATCATTGGAAGCTTTTCAACATCATGTAGTCTTCATCTTCAATATTTAGTCTTCGGCATCATTAGTACATTGACCGCTTCAATCAACAACATCTTCAGCATCTTGACTCTTCAATCAGCAGCAACATCTTCAGCACTTTGAACTTTGGATCAGAAACTTCTTCAGCATTTTGACCTTTCAATCAGCAACATCATCTTCAACACTTTGACCTTTCGATTAGCAACATCATCTTCAACACTTTGACATTTCAATCAGCAACATCTTCTTCAGCACTTTGGCCTTTCGATCAGCAACAACATCATCATCATACTCTGATCTTTCGATCAGAAACATCATCATCAAAACATCATCAAAACATCAACATCATCATCATCAAAATATCAGCATCAAAATATCATCATCATCATACTCTGATCTTTCAATCAGAATCATCATTATCATCAGCCTCAGATATTTCGATCAGAAACATCATCAACCAAACATCATCATACTCTAACATCAACTCATCATCATATTATGATCTGTCATCATCATCATAATTTGATAATACGGCATCATCATCATCAAGATCTCATCATCATCACATTCTGATCTTTCGATCAGAAACATCATCATCATCATCGCATTCTGATCTTTCGATCAGAAAACATCATCATCATCAACAACATCATAATCATAAGCAACTTCTGATCTTCTGATCAAAAAACATCATCATCATCATCATCAGAGAACATCATCATCATCAGCAACAACATCATCATTATATTCTAATCTTTCAATCAGAGAACATCATCATCATCAGCAACTTCTGATCTTTCGATCAGAGAAACATCATCATTATCATATTCTTATCTTTCGATTAGAGAACAACATCATTATCATCAGCAAATTCTGATCTTTCGATTAGAGAACATCATCATCATCATCAACATCTGATCTTTTGATCAGTACATCATCATCATCATTAGCTACAACTTGCAATCCACAACTCAAAGACAAAAAGTATTTGGATCACTTTTGGACTTAAAGTCCAGGGATGATACAATCCCACCACATTCTCGACAACCAAAGTTACCAGATTGATTACGGGAGAATCAGTCCCTATCACTTTAGGACTAAGTCCAAGGACAATGCAATCCTACCACATTCTTGAGGACTGAAGCCATCGTATTGATTACGGGAGAATCAGTCCCTATCACTTTAGGACTATGTCCAAGGATAATGCAATACTACTACATTCTCAAGGACCGAAGCCACCGGATTGATTACGGGAGAATCAGTCCCTATCACTTTAGGACAATGTCCAAGGATGATGCAATCCTACCACATTCTCCAGGACCGAAGCCACCGGATTGATTACAAGAGAATCAGTCCCTATCACTTTAGGACTATGTCCAAGGATGATGCAATCCTACCACATTCTCGAGGACTGAAGCCACCGGATTGATTACAGGAGAATCATTCCCTGTCACTTTAGGACGATGTCCAAGGATGATGCAATCCTACCACATTCTCAAGGACCGAGGTCACCGGATCTATTACGAACAGATGTCCTAGGATGATACAATCCCTCTTTATTCTCGAAGACCGAGGCCTCCTGATCACTTTAGGGAAAGTGCCCAGGGATGATACAATCCCACCACGTTCTCGAGGACCGAGGTCACTGGATCTATTGTGGACAGATGTCCTGGGATGATACAATCCCTCTTCATTCTCAAGGACCGAGGTCTCCATATCACTTTAGGTAAAATGCCCAGGGATGATACAATCCCACTGCAACATCACTACTCCCCGTTTCGAGGAAGGTATTTCCGAACAACACCAAGCTTGTCTCGAAAGTGTTTGAACTCTACTCAAGGCAGAGGCTTCATCAATACATCATCATCTACATCTTCAGTATGTGAATATTGAAAACATCATCATCTATATCTTTATTATAGAAATACTGAAAGCATCATCATCTCTATATTCAGTATAGAAATACGAAATCAACATCATCTGCATCTACAGTATGTAAATACTGAAATATCATCTATATCTTCAATATGGGAATACTGAAATCATCATCATTTATATCTTCAGTATGGGAATACTGAAATCATCATCATCTATATCTTCAGTATGGGAATACTGAAACATCATCATCTCTATATTCAGTATAGAAATACTGAATCACCATCATCTGCATCTATAGTATCATCATCTGCATCTTATCTTATATGTAGAAATACCAGATTTCTATGTGTTACATCGGAACATAGGGTTCTTTGTCATCACAACTATGGTTATCACATAGAATCATTTTAGTATCCATCTTTAGGTCAAAGAGACCTGATATCAGCTTCTGAAGCCATATGACTTCACAACTTAGTAGAGCAATCTGCTATGTATTCTGCTTCAACTGTGCTAAGATAAACACTGGACTGTTTCCTGCTAAACCATGAACTCATAGCAGAGCTCAAACAAAAGCATCTACCTGATGTGCTTTTCCTGTCTGAGATACTTCCAGCCCAATCTACATCTGTGTATCCATACAATCTATACTCATTTCTACCAGCATAGTATAGACCAAAGTTGATAGTCCCTTTCAGATATCTCATCACATGTTTTGCAGCTACTAGGTGAACCCATCTTGGTTGAACAAGATATTGACTTAAGGTGTTTACAGCAAAACAAATGTCTGGTCTGGTATTTTTCAAGTACATCAATGACCCAATGATCTGTCTGTAGTGATTCACATCCACTAACTCTGATGAGTCATCAGCTAACAGCTTCAGGTTGGAGTCCATGGGTGTGGCCATGGCTTTTCATTCCAACATATTGAATCTCTTCAATATCTCTACCGCATACTTTCCCTGGTTGAGAAATATCCCTTCTGAACTTTTCCATACTTCCAGACCTATGAAATAATGCATTAAGCCAAGGTCTTTCATCTCAAATTATTCTGCTAGTTTCTTCTTGCTTTCCATGATCTATTTCTCATTCCGTGTCAAGAATAAGTCATCCACATATAATAACAGGATGACAGGTTCATCTTCTACAGCCTTGTAGTAAATGTTAGGATTGACTTTACTCTTGGCAAGGCCCATGCTCGTCAGGAAACTATCTATTCTTCCATACCAAGCTCTGGGAGCTTTCTTCAGGCCATAGAGGGCCTTCTTCAACTTGCATATGTGAGTCCATCTATCTCTAACTTCAAATCCTTGTGACTATTCGATGTAAAACTCTTCCTAAATCATTCCATTAAGGAAGGCTTGTCTTTACTTCATCATGGAAGAAACTACCATGATAGTTCTAAAGGAAGTGTACCTTACTTCTTGGAGTAAGTGTCTCTTCAGAATTAATTCCCTCTTTTAGATAGAAACCTCTAGCCACAAGTCTTTCCTTACTTCTATCATCAACATATTTTATCTTGCAAATCCATTTGGACGATACCATATTCTTTCTTTTTGGTTTGAGTACTATATCCAAACATTATTCTAGTATTCTTTCATCATAACATCTTCCATGAGTTTGTATTGTCAGGTCATCAACATATCCTAGTCTTCTGCATTCAACCTTGAAGGCTGGAACCCACTTTACTCTTGGTAAAGTCTCGATCCATCACGAAGCTATCCATCATGTCGTACCATGTCGAACTCAGATATCTTCTGTAGTGACTCCCCCTAAAGTGGAGTATCATCTTCCCTCTTCATTCTGTACAGGTGGTTCTATGCTTGATATATATTGGTCAATGGAGTATGTCATGCCATAGTCTATTCTTTCTGAGGCAAATCATGAACCCTGCTTTGTACACTTGTTCTTGTGGATCCATATGGAGGATACTATGTACTTCCCTTTATGTCTTGAAATCATATCGTATACATCATTCCCCATGATCAACTGTTATTATTTGATCATAGCTTCTTTCATAGCATTCTTTTCTTCATCTTGAGTTATATCTCGTACCCATGGTGGTCTTCATCCTTTGAGGTGGATCTACCTCTCTCTGAAGCTCTTTATTCCGTCATGGTGTCTCTGACCCTGGGAGCTTCGGATTTTATTGCAGTGAATCTCGAATTCTCATCACTTGTTCTTCAGAACAAGTCTCATTCTTCTTATAGGAGGTTGTACAGGACCTTCCCTACAATTCAAATGCACCAGCTGAATGGTTAGAACTATTTCATAAAACATATGCATAACGACAAATTCTTATGCATCATGCAACTGTTTAGCCAATACAACATTCATCCATATCTCACATAAACTTTCTAGATGCCTTCCATCTCTATCATGACATTATTGAGATTGTGCACTAATCCAATATGTCATCAAGGCAACTTCATTCTAGATAAGTAGCAATGGAGAGCACCATGAGCTACTTACCCATCACATTCATATTAGTAGTATATAGTCATTAATGCAAACAATCTAGCATGCATAACACATCAACTGAATATAATCAAATGTATAACAAAACAATATCATGAAGTGACAATTGAATACTTATCTTTTATTTGTTTCGTGGGTAAACTCCATCTTGATCATTCTGCTTCATCATATTCTTCATTCATGACATCATCATTTCTTATTTAAATGATAAGATGGATAAGAGGTTCTTCAAAAATTGAGTTCTTCACATTCCTCATCGCTTGAGGGATCTTCTTTGAATGGTGAGAGCTTGATCTTCAATTGCTCCCATCTTCTTCTTCTCTTCTTATGAGTCGAGCTTCTTCTTCTTCCAAAGTCAATTGAAAGTAATCACTTCCTTCTGGCATACATTCTTCGCATGAATGAATCGCATGATCCTGGGAGACCATTCAAGGTGGCTATCGCCACTTTTACATTCTCCGCTTCTTCTTCTACTACTTCAAGATGTTCTACATTCTGGATCTTCACATTCTTCAACTGTTTTCTTAAATCCATCTTCTGATTTATGTTCTTATCTTCAAATAGCTTGATCAAGGAATCAAACATCTTTAGTGTCTTTAGGGATGACACTTGTGGTACAAGTTGATCCGTGATTGAATCAATAATGATCTTCTTGGCCTTGATCAAGTTCTTCTTGTGTAAGGCTTTGAGCCTCATCTCCGTATGGAACTGAGGCCTCTCTACATATGTAGGTGTCCAATTCATTTTCTTCAGAGAGATCAAATACTTCCATGCTTGGAATTTTTCAACTTCACCAAGATTATTAACAAGCTAATTTTATATATCACTTTGAAATGAGAACCTCAAATTCAAATAGAAAAATATTAGATCTTACTGATTTGAGGTGTCCGTCCTGCTTTGTCAGAGAAACCCTAATTTTCAAAAGTTGGAATATTTTAGCTCTGATTGGATAGAAAGATAGATCTCTTCAAATGGAGCTGTCCAATGTACTCCTTTTCTTAAAACAGTGGAGGAAAGCTCTCGGAATAGGAAACCCTAGTTTTCTAATTTCTTCTACAGAAATGCCTGTCACTGCTTGTATTATATCTCCGAAATTACAGCTCCTCTGTGTCTAAAATTTCACACTGAGGTAACCTCTCATGTCCCTGATCCAAAACCATAGGTTTGATTAGAATCGGTTTCACCAATTGGGATTTATTATCATTTTCCCAAGGTGTCCTGTTTCAGAACTGTTTCGAACAACGAAGTTGTACAGCCTGCCACGTGTCACTATTTCATCTTCTGGTTCTGGAATTAGGACCACAGAAATTAAATTCCGTTATATTTCTGGAACATCTTTAGGAATTTAATTTGGACCTCTGTTTCCCCCCTATAGCAATTTTCCCCAGGTGTCTTGTTTAGGGATGGATTCTAGAGGAGGATGGAACCCTAACTTTGACGGATCATATCTCCCAGAATATAGCGAATCTGAGGCTGAATTGTGGATTCAGTGTAAATCAGGATTTTATCTTCGGCCCTTGCAATTTTCAACTCCTGAGCCTTCGTCAATATTGGTATATAGTGAATGTACCAAAACGTAGCAGTTTTAGTATTTAGGGTTTTTCTAGCTCGGGGTCAAACTAGGGTTTGACTTTCCTGGAGTTTCACCCAACCAAAAATATTGATCTAGGTCTCTAAAATTAAATTTTGATGAGGAGAGAAATCCTATGCTAGGCTCACTCAAAAATTCCTCTTCAGTAAGAAGCCCTAATTTCCAGCACCAAAAACTGAAAATGCTCGGAATCGAATTCCGCTTCGACAGAAAGATGCACCCTTCAATGGAGAGTCATCCTAGCCTTATTTTGCTGATTGATTGTGGAGAGAGAACCAAAAATTAAGAATCCCTAGCTTCTATAGCTTGTGAAAGTTGTCCTATTCAGGTTAGCTCTAATACCATGTTGAATTTTCATATGCTTAGCTAAGACATTAGTATATCATTTCATTTTTCATAACAAAAGCATATAAACAGGATCACTGAAAGAAACAGTTTCACAAGAACAACACAGATTTATCCTGGGAAAACCCTAAAGGGAAAAACCCAGCAAAATCTTCCTCAATATAGATGCCCCAAAAAGGTAGAAAGGTAAAACCAACAAGGAGATCAAAAACCTGATCCTCCTCCTTCTCCAGCTACTTCTCTCCTCCACAAGTGCGCTACTCAAGTGAGAGTGTGTGTTACAAATGAGGAGCACTACACCTCTATTTATATTCATCCGTTCACTTAAGTTAACTCATCTGTCATGTAGGATCGAGTTAATCATGTAGGCTCGAGTTACACATGTAGCCTCAAGTAACCACACTAGGGTGCTAATGACCCACCTTTACAATTAGAGGGGACTGTCTCATGACTCTTATTAGTTCTTCTGATTAGGAGCATTGGGGTACAAAGTAATACAAGTGGTTCTCCCGGCAGGACCATCGAGGACCACAAAGAAATACATATAGAATATTCTTCGAAGTTACAATATTTCAAACATCCTGAAGATATGGTTCATGCATGAATGGAAAGTAGCTGGTGCATTAGTGATCCCAAATGACATCACTAGAAACTCATAATGTCCGTAGTGGCAACGAAAAGTGGTATTTGGAACATCCTGTTCCCTGACCCGAATCTGATGGTACCCTAAGCGGAGATCAATTTTTGAAAAGTACTTTTCCCCCTGTAGTTCATCCATCAACGCATCAATCCTAGGTATGGGATACCTATTATTTATGGTCTTCTTATTGAGTGCTCTGTAATCAATGCACATTCGTAAGGTTTCATCTTTTTTCTTCACTAGCACTACTGAAGATGCAAAGGGACTGGAGCTAGGTTTGATGTACCCCATCTTGAGTAGTTCCTTGATGGTACTCTCTATCTCATCTTTATACCTCTTGGGATGTCTGTAAGGAGTGGTGATAACTACTTGGGTCCCTTCCTCTAACTCAATAATGTGCTCAAATCCCCTATCTAGAGGTCGACCTACTGGAAGGTCTCCAAATACTGCTTTGTGCTTCTGTAGTAAGGCCTCTATATCTTCTAGATGTTGTGTGGCCTCATCTGGTGGTTTTCTAAAGGTAACCATAGACTCTGCAACCCACTCAATATATCCCTGTCGGAGTATCGCCTCAATCCTATGTGATGTCACTGTTGTGGGAGGATAGGTGTTCATCCTTCTCAATACTACCTTCTCTCCTTCTGCTCCTGTAAACTCCATCTCCATGGTCTGGTAATTTGTGGAATACTTCCCTATGGAATACAGCCACTGAGCTCTTAGTGCCACATTCATGTCACATACATCTACCACATAGAATGTCTCTATCACTGTATAATTCCCAAGGGTTACCTTTAATTTAGGAATCCTCTAACTACACTCCATGGTGTGACCTGCTGCTGCTACCGAAAATTCATCAAAGCTCTCAGTCTGAATGTCTCTCTTTTTAACCCATGCAACATCAATAAAGTTGTGGGATGCCCCACCATCTATCAGTACTCCCACTCTGTGGCCCTGTACGGTACCTCTGATCCAAAGAGTGTGGAATCTAGGAACCCCTGTCATGGTAGCAATGGTACCTCCTAAGGCCTATCCCTCAGAAACTATCTTTGTTGTCTCTCCCTGCTCCTGATCCTGGTAATCCTCATCCTCCTCACTATCGAAATAAGCCTCTATGTAGTAGGCCTTTCCTTTTCCTGAACATCTGTGACCTGGTATCCATGGTTCTTGGCAAGTGAAACATAACTTTTTTCTTCTGAGGTGTTGTCCGGTATCATTGTCCATCCATTATTTCTTGGGCCATTCTTTCTGGAAGGGTCTCCTTTCTTTATCTTTAATAGGAAAATTTGTCCTGGGAGGAAACCTATTTTTGGGCACTACATCCTGCAAGTCTCTAGTCCATATGATGGCATATCGTAGGGTGGTGGGCCTATAAGACTTGACCCATCCCCATAAGGGTTTAGTGAGAGCATCCGTGAACAACATAATGAACCCACTTTCTGATATATCTATGACCATGACTCCTATCCTCTGAAACTCAGAAATAAATGCATCTGCACTACCTGTATGCTTCAGTTGCGCCAGCTCCCTAAAGTGTACCTCTGGATCCTTTCGATCAAATCACTCAATGAACCTCTTTGTAAAATATGTGTATGAGGTGATGGTGTTGTGACCTAGTGTCACTAACCCATGGTACCACCACTCATGTGCTTCTTCATCCAAATGCAAAGTAGCCAATTTAATGGAATCTGTCTCAATCATGGGGTTGATCTGGAAGTATGTATCCAACTTCTGTACCCAATTCCTGGCTGGGCCACCTTAGGTGCCCTCAAAGGTAGGGATAGTCAGTTTCCCTACGATGTGTTGTAACTCATAGTTCTAGGTGCATGGCCTATTATAAGCTTTGGGTTTTTTCTTATTCTTAAAGTGGCAGATGTCAATGAAGGTCATGGATGAATGGAAGTCCTCTCATAAAGCCCTATATTCTCTCAGATAGGCACTCATGGGCCTTCTCATTCTGCTTGTGCTAGAGGCACTACAGCTGGACTATCTAAGAATTGAGGCATGGTAGGTCAAAAAGGCTTGTATATATGGGGATGGCTCTGCATGTTGGTATGTAAGTTCTCCCTACTACTTCTGGTGGATACCCTATCACTGTTGGGAAATAAGGGACTGTGTGGGGTGGGCCCATTCTTCTCGGTCGTTTGCATGAAGGTGCTCATCATTTCCTTTCGCATAGTAGTGAGTTCTTTTATGGCTAATATGAGACTATTGAAAGATATTTTATCATCATCATCCATTGTTTCTTTTCCTTTTTCAAACTGATACTCTCTATTCCCCAAATCTATTTCCTCTATGTCCTCTTCTCTGTCTATATACCTCTGTCTCCTGTGAGTAATGCTGTATGGGTCTTCTGAATTCATTTATAATTTGTGCATGCCCACAGCACGCAAGGAAATTATCTCTGATACCACTGTAATATCCCAAACTGGTATTTTTCTTTTTATGTGTGTGTTATAGATGGCTAATAGACTTATGCCTTAATAAAATAGGAAAGCAAACCTCGATCTTGCATGCATGCAGTTGAATGCAGATCTATGCCCTAGAAAATACTGAGATGTTATAAAATAGGAGAAATCAATGCATGTGCATACCAGTATATAGATCAGCTGATGGTGAAGATGATGGTCCTAGCATGCAAGGATTCTGCTAGAGGAATAGGGAGATAAACCAAATCGTCCTCCACATGTGAATGCGCCCTCCTCTCAAACTATATATGCTCTAGAATAATAAATAAGCAGTTGTTGACAGCCCAGATGATATGCACTAGGGTTATAATACTCCTCTGATGGTGATGGAAGAAACATGCGAAAGAAACAGAGGCACACTATCCCAAAACGTGAATGCCTCCTCAAATCAATTTGCCCAAGTAGAATAGCGTCTCTAGAAAAGGGAGCACTGATGATAAATTGTTGGATACTCAAGCTAAATGATCCTTCTTCGAGGGGAAGGGTAATGGAGGTGCTCTAGGATGAATGGAAGTAACATGCGGAAGTTCTAAACCCCATATATAGGAAAACAAATTGCTTTTTCTCTGACCACGGTGACACAGTGTGATGGTGGAACTCTCTGGCTAGATGAATAATCAACCTCACGAAATAACTGCTAAATGTAACATGATGATGAACTGGTGCTGAACCTAAATGATCCAACCTGGTGACGAACTAGGGAAGATAGATTTTACTACCAAAATACACCAGTTAGCTGAGCATGCGCTCAACCCCAACTTAGCTCGCCGAGCTCTCCAATTTGATTCCACAAATCAATAATCACATAAGTGTCTTCTCCATTCACTTTATCTTTCTTTTACAACTTTCAACTGTGAAAACCATAACTTTTGACCTAATTAGGTCACTTTATCTTCTAATTTGTAGTTGACTTGCATGCATGCGCATGTAGACTTAATCAGGTGCATGCATCATTAAATAATGCCTGGATGTGATGCATGCAGGTGGCCTTTGGCTCTAGTGGCACTTTTCGACCCAATTGTGATACAATATTGATGCCCTAGATCTTCTATATATGGCATCAGTCTTCGGTTGATTCCTTGACTATCAGTACCCGCTCGAAGCTACATGAATCACATAGGTTAGCGGGTGGGTCATTAATGCCTAAGCAAAAGAGGGCATTGCAGAGTGGGTGTAGCAAGCCCACACCAAATACGACATGAAAAACAAATAGCTCTAAGACAAGCATTAGACATAGTGGAAACAATGTGTAGGGGACAACTCTCTACGCAACCTACATCTCAGTCCAAGACTAAAATCCACTAAGACCTCAATCATTAAAACTATGGTATATGATTATCTTTCCATAGGCCTTGTCACGAGATTAAGAAAATCCACACACCCACCTCCTCCCACTACCAAGACTCATGAAACAAACTAACTAGATCAAGCACCCTAGTGACACAAAAGAAGAGAAGACCCCCTCCCCCCCAAAGGAAGAAAAAAAAAGACCCCTCATGAAGTCCTTTCCCCTCCTCTTATAATCCCATTTTCCATATTATTAAAATAAGTTTTATATCCATGGATGACATTTGTAATCAATGTACTAATCCACTTTAGCTTAATTAAATTTACTTTAACATTAATTATGCATCTAATTATTATTTATGATTATTTTCTCTTTAAATCGTTTATCATGATTAACTTGCAAGTTGGGGAATTGCATAATCCCCTAATTTACCATCTTATTTCTATAGTGGCAATAAGCCAAAAACCCATGAAGATTATTCTCTAGTATATTAGTAGTCAAGTAGTACAAATATGGGTATGGTTGGGCCTCCTTAGTTAGTACATTAGGAAAATGGATTGAGTACTACTATTGAACCCTACAAGTAAATAATATTGATATAGCACTTGGCACTTTGCTGTCCTCATTACCCTAGGAACCTTATCTTCTATGAAAAGAAAGTAAAATTATGACATCTTTGCATACAGAACAATCCAGAGTTTAGGATATACCTTTTTCCTAGCAAAGGAGAAATGGTATGTTTCAAGGAACATGCATTATATTCTAGGGAAAATAAAATCTTTGAAACCTCAAAATCATTTGCAAAATTAAGTATCGAGCTAGTTAAAATAAAGAGATATCAACCCTTGTCACAATGCAATTGGTGACTAATAAAATTCCATGGAGAAGTAACATAATTAGTCAGAATACTTTAGATTATCGACTACAATAATTAGAAAAGAAAATGAAATACTAGACCATTATGAGTGAATCCATAGCCAATATTGTTTTCATAACAAAGCCAAAACATTAGCATTGATGACCCAACCAATTATATTTTTAATGAAAGATGCAATTAGGAATACATATAGTTTAGGATATAGTTTTTTTTATGATGAAGGTAAAGGGTATGCTTTTTGGAACATCTATTAGATAATAGAAAAAATAAATCCTATAAATGTTAAAATGGTCATTCACAAAATGAAGTATCAATCTAGTCAAAACAATGAAATACCAGCCATTGTTACAATGCAATCATGACCTTATATACTTCATGGTGACACATCATAATGGTTTTAAAGACTTTAGAGTTCTAACTATAATAATGGGAAAGAAAATGGAAAATAAAAAAATTAAGAGTAAATCCCCAACCAATGATCTTTTGAATGATAAATTGGATAGGAATACAATGAGTCTAAGTTACAAGTTTTTCATAACAAAGCCAAAACATTAATTGTGAGGCCATAGAAATGGTCTTTCCATTGTACAATCCAACTAGGATTACAAAGAGTTTAGGCTATAGCTTGTTCATAAAAAGAGAAAAACGTTATGCGTCATGGAACATGTATTAGATACTAGGGAGAAGAAAATGCTTAAAACCTCAAAACCATTTACAAAATGAACTATCAATCTCATTAAAAAAAAGAGAGACTATGCATTATCATAGTGAAATCATGACCCAATAAAATTTCATGGTGAAGCATCATGATGGGACATAATTTAGATCTCTATCTATAACAATGAGAAGGGAAGTAAAAGGATAAAACATCAACAATGAAGCCAACCCAAATATATTTCCAATGAAAAACCCACTTAGGAATACACAGAGTTTAGTTTATAGTTTTAAGGATAGGAATACAAAAATTGATAGGATGCTAAGGTGGGGTTATCAATTCTATCATCAAGAACAAGTATCCCGATGAACAAAATCATCTAACAAAACAATTACATTCAACTAACATAACATATTGAGAAGAAAACAAACATATGTTCATGTACAAAGAAGTTTTTGAAGGGGAATTCTGCACCTGATGCGTCCAATGTAGGATCCTTCATATTCCTTTTTAATAAGCCTCCATTTTCTATCCATGGAAATGACACACACACACACACACACACACACACATGCAGTCACATAGGCATGTACACACACGCTCACACTCACTCACACTCACACACACACAAATGCATGCATGCATGCACACTCAATTAACTCAACTATCTCTTAGGAAAACCCCTACTATGAAAATCCTCCCAACTAACTCAAAAATCGAACCACTACAATGTTTCACACCATCTATTAAAGGTATTCTTTACAAATCCCCTCTTCTACCAAATTAATCCCCTTAATACCTAATTGAAACTATGAATTATTGAATTACCTCTTAATCCAACCCCTTCTTAACAATGCATATCAATTTTGAGATAAAAATATCCCAAAACCTTATTTCAAACCCACAGGTTAAGGGTTTCATGGCTAGGGGAAACTCTCAACTACCACAACTTCCTTTCAGTCTAAACCCTTGTTGCAAAAAGTCTCACAATTTCATGTAAAGATTGAACCATGACTGTGTCACGCACATTGTTGGTTTATGGTTTCATAGCCACGTCCATGGCCACTTCAATATGGAACGTTTACCACTTAGGAAGACCCTTTCCTACCCAAATCCTCTCACTTTGATTCAAATAGTGAACCACTATTGTTTCAGATTCACCTTCGATTGAAGGCATAATGGACATGCCCAGTTCATGTGAGAAGAATTGCCTCTTAAGTTGGCTGTTTCCCACAAAATATATTTCAATTTCATTAGAATATCTAACTAGTGGCATTGTGCATTACACACCCACTGCTCTGAGGGTTAAGAGTTTCATGGTTCTATGGCCTCTCCCACTTTCACTTTAGAAATAAATGATGTGCACCAAATGGATTTTTTTTATGTAATTTTCATTTGTTTATTATCATCATCATCATTGTTATTATTATTATTATTATTTATTGATAAAGTTGTTGTGTGTGTGTGAAATTAAAATTATGGTAAATTGAGACTAGGTGAGGTAAAGATACATAGCATTCATATGTACTAAATGAATCATTAGTAAAGATATTGTTGTACTAGTAGAGATGTGCAGATGCATGGTTGACTGTGGGATTACTTCATCATTCACATAAGGATGCATGGTTGAGTGTGGGATTACTGCATCATTCACATAAGGTTCATTCACAAATCCTATAAATAGAGACAACGAAGAGTTTAATATATTACTCCCATATACTTATGCATTTTTTATATTCACATAAATTAGGTACAAATAGATCATATATATCTCTTCTATGGTGTCCATACAAATACTTTTATGTGTTTGCTTTCTATTATCAACCAACCCTAGTAACTAAAAACTCCTTCATATAATTTTGGTGCTATTTTTTATAAAGATCATACTCATTTTTTAATATCATATTAATTTTTAAAACTAATATAATATTATTTATAAGAAATAAATACTAATAGTTTATATTCACATGATAATTACATAGTTTTATAAGTTTATCATTCACTAGATTACTAGTATTCATTTTTCATTTATAGTATGACACTTGAAATTGCTCATATATTATAGGCTTATCTTATTATACCTGCCTCAACAGGTATATTGTAATCGATTGATTTTGACTTTGGTTGACTTTGGTCTATTTTGATGCAGGTTTAAAAAAATTAAAATCTGTTTTGTAAAGTATAACTTAGGGATTTGTAAAATATTTTTTTCAATTTTGTTAAAAAACTATTTTGTCAACAGCTGATTGGTGGATAGAAGCTGATGTCAACATTGGGATTTGGTATCTGGATTTGAGTTGACATGTGTCCACATGACGTCATCAGATGACAAGTGGTAACTATGACATCATCTTGGTGTCAAATTATCCTCATTCCTCTTCTTCCATTGGTCGAAAGCTCGCTGTATGATCTTCAGAATAATGAACGCATCGACGCCATGGACGACACCGTCACTCCGGATAACGGTGTTGGGATCCACCACAGTAATGAATTCGACCTTGAGCCTGTTTCCCGACGTCCAGAGCTGCAGAAAATCAGTAGACAGGGCTCTGAAAAAGCTCGCCGTCGTCGGCCACTTTTCCTC
Source organism: Pseudotsuga menziesii (assembly GCA_001517045.1). Lineage (NCBI taxonomy): Eukaryota > Viridiplantae > Streptophyta > Pinopsida > Pinales > Pinaceae > Pseudotsuga > Pseudotsuga menziesii. Next base: position 579,822 of record LPNX010564556.1, on the reverse strand, counting down.
CGTGACCCGCCGGGGAATGACATGAATGTCGATCAATCTCTGCAGGAGCTTCAAGTTCCCGGCCTCGAGAAGAAACCTCCTAAATCTCTCCTGTGCCTGCCCTTCAAAGCAGGAATTTTGCGGCGCAAAAATGGTCACATTGTGGCGTCTCACTTCCTCTTCCAATGTCTGCAACATCGAGGCCTTCTTTCTTAGCTCTACTAAATATGTATATCGCGATTGGAGCAAGCCCTCTAATACAGAGCCACTGGAGGAATCAATAGAAGAACCCTCATTCCCATTTGGAACAGAGCCAATTGATATCAAGAATATGAGAAATTCGGCAGAGCATGAGAATCGATCCATGGCGGAATGCATATCAGTCGATCTTCAAGAACTATACAGTCATATGTATGTAACAGGTGGGTTAAAGAATTGAATCTTTGATCAATGCAATGCAATGCAAATGCAATGTGAATGGAATGCGTTCAGTGCAGTCTGCCTCTACAATTATATTCATCAGACCTCACAACCAATAGAGTATATACTGTTTTATTCGAGCATGAGATTAAATGTTTTATTAAATGCATGCTATGAGGGAGGCTTATCTATGAACCAGATCAGCTCACAACCAAGATCAAACTCATTGTTTTATTCCAAGAAAGAGGAATCCATACTCAACAAATACACAAATTCATTCACAAACCAAATTTGAAACCAAATTTATAGATAAAATGAGATTCATTGTTTTATTCTCACACACACAATAAGCTAAAATAAAAGGAAAGGAAAAAACCCTAGCAAATGTACACATTCATCTTAAACCAATATGAAATTCATTATCTTTTACTCAAAGAAAGAAGAGAAAACCGTGAACCAGAACCTCATAAACTATATGAAATAACTCATAAAAATAGAAAGATATTAAAATTTTAAAAGCAATTCCAAAACCATAAAAACCAGATATATCTTATCCTATTTATTATTTAAAAATGCACTAAGTGTTTATCATTAACAGCATCATACATGATCTAATCTCTAGTATAAATAATACAGATTTAAATAGCATATTCTAATCTCCTCTATATACAAAGTATTGTTGAGTCCAGTGTTATATACAAAGTATGGTTGAATGCAGTGTTGTTGACGAACACCTGTTAATGATGAATAACCTGCAGAGGCTGTAGAATGCATGACAAACAAGTAAAATCAAGACAGCTGAGACAATTGCACCATTTCCAAATATTTTTTGAGATTGTATAAATAGTTATGAGAGTGCAATTTATCATTAAATAAATCTAAGACCGCAAAAAATCATGAGGTTTAAATTACCTTAATATTACTAGGCTGTTGCAGCTGCACAGAATTCTCAAAGGATCTTAACGCATAGGGTTTGCAGCTAACTGAATCTAATTATAACATAAACATGGCTTAGCATTTACAGTACTAGACAACTTAATGGAGGCTAGAAGATTTGAACCTTGAGCGTGACGCGCCGCAGAGGATGGTTCAGAAGGATTCCAAAACGAGCGCCTCGGCCTGGTGCAAGCCTCATGTTAATCTCTACATCATCGGGCTATCGATCGATTCTTATACGATCTGATCACCTTCATCGTCAGCGCCGCTTTCTTGATCTTGATCAACGTCATGGACATGAACGTTCTGATCACCACGGTTAGCCATTGCTACAGACGAAGCTATCGATCTTGTTTTACCACTCATACTGTCCTGCCCATGATTGTTATATGGATCCTCTGGAGTCATCATGGCTGCGGCAATAATATTATAATGATTCAGTGATCCTTGCTCGTTCGACAGTTACAGTAGCCTCCAAGAACCCCAAAAGGCCGATAAAATCACACGGAAACGAACTAGCAATGCTTCCCTACTGGCCATTAATGGCAATTTTTTTGTAAGTTGCAGAGCTTTTGCAGAAATCGAAGGTTGCTCATCCCAAGGGCTGAGACCCTGGAAACACATGAGTTGTGGGTCGGTGGTGGGTCATGGTCAGTCCTTGTGGGTTGTTCGACACATGTGTTATGGAACACACGTGTAGGCCACGGAGGCTCATTACTTTTTCCTATAGCTTTCGTGAGCGACACCTAAACTTTTAGTATGAATTAATAATGTTCCCGCACAAAAGTACAAAGGGGGGCACATGGACAGGACCCCTTCTTTTCCATTTTTAATATTTATTTACTAGTGTTTTTTTATATGATTTGGTTTTTCATGAATTCTTATTTATTCAATTAATGTTAAATGGAAAGAAGTGTTTATATATATAAAGTATAAAATTAATGCTAAATGGTTTCATGAATTTTTATTTATTCAAGTAAAATTAATGTTAAATAATGTTAAATAGAAAAAAGTGTCCATATTAAATACATTAGTTTACACTACAATGCCTAAAATTTCTAATTTTGTTGTGATTTTTTTTTAAAATTTAATATATTTTTAATCATTACAAATAATTAAAATTTTAATGATATAAAAATAATAATAAGAAAATTCATTATATATTTTTTCTATTGTGTTATAGAAATTTAAAACTTTATTAACATAAGATTCAAACTCAATACAATAATTTATTTAAAAAAACCTGGTCAAAATTGACAATGAATAAATACGATATTATTTTGACTTACAAATAACAATACTAAAATTATTAAAACATATATTTATTTTAAATTTTTGTAATTGTAATTGTTGTAAAATAATAATAAATATTTTAACTCGATGATAAAGGTATCAATTTATATTTATTTAATAAACATTTGCATTTTATATTTTAAATATATACATTTTATATTTTAAATTTATAAATAATAATAGACATGTGTATTTTCTATTTTCTTTAGAACTTTTGTCATCTAGTTTTATTCTAATTAAAAAAACATATTGGAAAAGGAATCTCGATAATTTTGAATGTGTTAAGACGTATAAACGTGTTAAGAGGTGAAATTGTAATGGGGTATAGTAATTTTATTTGAAAGATGGAGTTAATTTTGGTGAATATTTGATATCACATGATTTGAGGCTTGATGAAAAACTAAAGATATTGCTTATCTTGAGAATATTATAGGAGGTTGAAACCATCAATTTGGTTTTAGGGTAACACTTAAAACTACTTTTGATTGGTTAGGAGACCATAGATATGTTAAAAACCCAAGAACCAAATATGACAAGAGTGGACATCTATTCTTTTATATACTACATTACACTAATAATATATCCAAATTAAAATGCAAACTAAGATCATTAACATAGTGACACCATGTCTAAACCAAACCCCTACACCACATCACAAGCTCTATCCTAATTATGAAGCTTTGAAATGAGACAAAGATGTTTATTTTCCTAGTGCAAAACAAACAAACAAAATTGTCAAATTACCTTTTCATATTTTGGATTGGGTTGTTATTAAAATCTCCTTTAGAAAATGGTGTTTTACTAGAAATATACTTTTGAGCATTCCTTTCCATCCTCTTAAAAAAATAATCTCTCCTTTGGTTATTAAACTTATAAATCTAATGAGTGCAACTATTAATACTCATATTTAGTCTCTTTCTCTTTTTCTTATGTTAAATCATTTATTAGTGTATTATGACCAACAACAACGTTTATTATAGCCTTTCCTTCCATATCCATGTCATAAAGTAGTGAATGTTTGTTTTTCTTGCGTATAAATTGCAAAGGAATATCATTTTAGTAAAGGTGATTCTCTCTCTTTCTCATTCTTTTTCACTCTATCTATGTTTAATGTTAGAAAAATATTTCAAAGGTTTCATGTACATATTCTAAAATTATTCTTTTCAGTTACATATATAAATATCCACTTAACTTTGGACCTAGAAGGCCAAAGGTCACCCATGATCAAGTATAAATAAGACATTTCTTAATGAAATATTTATCTTGGGAATTATTCCACAATAGTGGTAACAAAGAAGGGATCTTCCTTAGCTCATTTCTCTCTTGTCAGATCCTAGTTTTATCTTGTTGCCATATTCCTTTTCTCTCTATCCCTCTGCTATCTCCCATTACTACCATTCCCTCATCCTTCAAGCCTAATACTTGCAATGGGTATTATTCTCCATGTTTTTTTCTGTATACCTGGGTGTGTGTTTTTGTATAAAACCTAATAACAAACATGGCTACTTTAAGAAAATTGTGGGGAAGCTTTTGAATTTGGTAATGAATAACATCATAAGTTTACCTATTGAAGCAATACATAAAACGTGATACACATTACCTGCCATCATAGACTGATACACATTATTGGCCATCATAGACTAATACATCAATATATTTTCTTCTAAGAAGTTCCGACATATTGGCTACCAGGAACACTTCGAATGCATGTGCTCTCAGGATACATACACGATGAATGTTTCTCGTCAACTATTCCTAGAGAATTTTAAGGAGGTTTATATAACAAGTTCAAATTGACTTGGCATAAACAGCCAACAATACATTGTATCTGACATGGATCAATATTGGCATACATTGTGAACAAATGCCACGGAACACAAGGCGAACTCCTCCAATACTTACCCTGCGATCTGAGAATTTCGCTTGCCTTGTGTTTCGTCTTTGATGTGCATACAAGTTGAAGGAGCATACACAATTTGCAGATGGCACCAATCTGCACCATTTCCTTAAGAAGGACAGGGGTCGGAGAGGACTTGCAGAGCGACCAGAGTATTCGAACTGCTTTCTCGGTTGCAGCTTGTGAGACTCTCAATATCTTCTTGGAGATTGAAGCTATGCCCATGGCGTGATCAATTGTTGCAGCTCTTCCCTCTGCACATTCACAGAAAATATCCAGAAGACACAACATCTTTTCACAGGTTATTCCCTGCGATTCAGGCAGTGATTCAATCAATACATAAATAGCTCCGGTCTCTATCGCCTTGATTCTATTCTTTCTTGAGGGATAACAGATGGCCATCAAAACCTCCAGAGAAGAAACAGTTGATTGAGGGAAGACTTCCTCTGTCATAAGTTGAAGGAGTCCTCTAATCAAATCTTCGTCCGTATTCATAACGAGCTGTTGCAGCCTCTTCTGCCCACTGCCTGAAAGGGTCTTCAGTAACATGACCGAATGTAATCTGTTGGACTTCTCGATGGAGTCTTTGGAATACAACTATACATTTATCTAATAGTTTTTTATTACCAAGTTCATTTAAATTTGATTTAATAGTTGTATCATTATTATAGATAACCAATAACTATCTCATAGTTAATCTAATAATTATGTAATATATAACTATGATTAGAGTTGAAGTTAAGTTAATATTTGTAGAATCATTGGAATTAATTCAAAAGTTAATATATCAAAAATTGCACTTCAAGTAAAAGTCATGATTGAAGTTGAAGTTAAGATAATAGTTTTATCATCAATGGAACTATAAAGAAGTAAATTGTTAATTTAGAATTTTGAAAGACCCTCATAAAATCAATATAACAGTATGGTTGCAGTACACTTCTCATTCTCGTCCATAGATGAAAAAACATTGATGGTAGTCCACCCAAAATTCTAAGATATATATTTTTGTGTGCGTAAAGATATAAAGTCCTATTTGTGTAATTAGCTAAATGCCCAACTTCCAGATGGAGGAGTTTATTAGGAGTTTGGAGGAGTTTATTAGGAGTTTTAAGGATTTTATTAGGAGTTCGACAATAACTTAGGAGTTCTAATGATTTCATTAGGAGTTCAGACTCCTAGATGCCAAATGTACTTCGACTAGAAGCCTTAAGCAATTAGAGTTGAAGTTAAGCTAATAGTTGTAAAATCACTGGAGTTAAACTAGTCGTTGTATCTAATAGTTAAGCTAATAGCTATCTAATATAACCGTGATTAGAGTTGAAGTTAACCTAATAGTTGTAGAATCATTAGAGCTAAGTTAATAGGTGTATCTAATAGCTAATTTAAAAGTTGATATATCATCAATTGCAATTCAAGTGAAAGTCATGATTTGAGTTGAAGTTAAGCTAATAGTTATATCATCAATGGAATTAAGCTCATAGTTGTATCTATTAATTGAGTAGTTGTATCCAATAATATTGAGCCACTGTTAGGCTCACTAAATTGGCATCTAGATGTGAACTGTCAACAAAGTTCATGAAGTCCCATGCTTGACAATAAACACGGATAGAATCATTAATAACATCAGAATTCATATCGTCTTCATAGAAGTCGATCATACAATATATTAATGAAACTGCTCTCATCTTCCTAGACTTTTTTCCCAGGTCCCTGTGATACTTTTCTTCATCGATCGTAAGATCGTCATTTACCACCAGCGGCAGCGATGTTGTAGCGTCACCGTCGGTAGAGCAAGTTTTGTCTGTAAGTATATTGATCAATTCTTGAGTATCATCCTTGCCCTTTGCAATTCCTTGCTTCATATGATTCTCTGCCTTTTCAAAGGCCCATTGATTGACTATCCACAGGCTGTAGGCCATTTCTCCTGGCATTCGTATGAAGTCCAAAGCATCTCTGTAAATCGAAAAGTGATCATGACTTTAATATAAATAAACTATTCTCACAACAATGATATTAATTTATAGTCTTAAAAACTATTATTTCTCATTTCCTATTTATGCTAGTCTATAAAGAAGCTTGGATATTTTTATAACATAAGTCAAGAATATTACTAGAAGTATGTAAGGAAGCTTGAATATGCTTGTTTTATGCTACATTGCAATAACTTATATTGTATTTAAATGGACATTTTTTAATTCATTTTTGTTTTAATTTCTTTCAAATTGTAATTATATTTGTTTTATCATATATTTTTATAGAAAAATTATCCTATTGCTATATATTTTCAATCTCTTCTTAGGAGGCAGGTACTAAGCAACTTTGTTGCTTATTCCATTTGTTAAAAATGTCGCGAGTGACTTTTTTTTTGTCATGTAGTCACAAAGTTGTTATTTTGTATTAGTGTTCATGTTCTCTAAGAATAAAGGTTTGCATTGTTTTAGATGATCAAGGATTAGAAGAATGAAATGATAATTAAAAATATATAAAAAAATGGTTTAATCAAAAAATAATGATAAAATAATGATATATATACATGCATCTTTGGAAATTAAAAAAAATGAGTAAAAATGGAATCCCACAAAATAAATGTTGTACTCAATAGCTGAAAGACATCGTACATCAAATTAAAAACGAATTAGTAAATGATTTCTTCGTTGCATCAATTATGAAACGTGGGAGAAATGATCCTTCAGATAATGTATTACTCAATAGCTGAAAGACATCATACATCCAATTGAAAAGGAATTAGTAAATTATTTCTTCATAGAGTTGCATCAATTATGGAACGTGGGAGATATGTGATTTGCCATCCATTAGAGAAAATAACACATTCTCTCTCTTAAAAGAACCTATGAACCTGGGATAACATTTTGACTAATATTGGAAATTCAAAAAATTACTTGGTGGAAACATTTCGTCCATCACCCAAGTTCAATTGAAAGAACATGTAGCGTAATCGACAAGGGACATCAACTTCACCGTTTCTTTAATGCAAAGTTTTTACTAAGTTTAAAAAATTGAAAAAGAAATACTTGTTTGTGAAATAACAATGCAACAACAATTGATGCATGGCATCGTAGTTTCTACCATGTAGGTTTAGAATTGATTGTTGGTTGTTGCAACAGACAAGTTATCCATAGTCGTAGATAATCATTGAATTTCAGTGTGTAGTGTGTATTGAGTGATAAACATTTTGTAAATTATTTATTTGTTGCGAGTGCACTCCATTTTGAAGCGATTATTTGGAGTGCTTTGATCAGCTACGTGTTGTAAGTATTGTAACTGAAAAGTGTTGAATGATATAAATCTAATTCTATTGGGTTTAACTAAGCAAACTGAATCTAATTAGTTTAATGCTTCAATAAATTATTTCTTGTGAATCGATAAGAGATAAGCATATTGAAAAACTTTATTCACACAGGGCTGGTATTCGAATGTGAATTTGCAGTGTGATATAGATGAGGGAGCTCACATTGGGCTTCGAATCTAGCCAACAAGATTTTATTTGGGTTTTCAGGCCACCACTGGAAGTCCCATTGAATTCAGAGTTATCGGTGAAGTTTTTGGAGCGATTTGAAGAGTGACAAGCCAAATCCCTGTGGGTTGACGACGGGTGGGGCTATCAAGTTCATTTCAGGTTCATTTAGGATTTACCTATAGAAGATAATATCAGAGCTCACACAGAGACAAAATCAAAGAAAGCTAAGTAACGGCTTCTGGATTGCATTGTGCTTTAACACCGGAGACCAACAGTATCATAGCAGTTTACAGATCTGGAACTGGTTCTGTACAATTAGGAAGGGAGAGGGTATGTACAAGCACAATGGCGATGGAGAAAGGTGGTAGAATGCTGCCAAAACTCACCGCATAGAGATATACTTGACTTTGATTTTTCTGAGAAGGACGGTGATGTATTATATGGACTGGCATGTGCATTCATAGATCATTCAAGGTCTAGGTCCAACAGTAATCACCAAAGAGCAGTTAAAGCATTGGTAGAAGTGGATGGAAAGAACGCGGGGAAAGTAATCCATTCCCAATACCCATGCCACCATTATAGCAATAACCCTTCATATTATAACCCAAACAGTTTGAAAAATTTACAATTTTTATATCAATAAAAGGTTAATTTGAAACTTTAGTTAAAATGATACATTGCATATCAGTCAACAAACTAATACGAAATCAGCTAATAAAAAGTTAATTTGAAACTAGTTAAAATGATACATTGCATATCAGTCAACGAACTAATACGAAATCAGCTAATACCATAGCCTTCTACAATGATAAATAAGAGTACCACATGTTCAAATCAACACAGAAATGTTTTATGAACCTTGGGAAACGTACACTTTGAATAAATTATCAACTACATGACAAGTACAAGAGAAAATAAATTGAAATGTTGTATTTCCCATTTACTATTTTTTTTTCATAAATATCGTGAAAGTAAAAAGAGAGGACTCCCATTATCCAACCTTTTTAGGGAAATTGATTTACTGTATATTGTTTGTTACAACTATGCTATGCTCTCATGCACAGCACTAAAGTCATTATAAGATTCAAACATATTTGTTGTATATTAACCTCATATATTTCTTATCGACTCTTTGTTCATCTTTAAATTTCAACACTGCCATTTAGATAAGGAGTTGTAACTATTTGTTAAATTCTTTGGTTTTTCATTTATTTATTTATTAGTCCTTGCGGAAGGCCAGGTACTGTTGCGATGAATTCATGGTTGACTTTTAATTAGTTAGCTTTGATTTTTAAAAATTTTGGCTTTTAATCAAACCTTTTTTTGTTATAGTTCTCAAATTTATTATCAAATAATACCTTTAATTACATTATTTTCAATTTCTATTGGCCCTCCCGTTTGATGTCTTATTTTCCAATTCTAATTTTTTCAAAAAAAAATCCAATGTTAATTTAGTGAAAACATAAGGTTTTTTTTACATTTATGTGTTTATGTAAAATTAATACTAGGATGGAATTATATTTTTATTTTGGATAATGCATATTCATCCGTACTGCTGTATGCTCCCATGAACATATTCTTCAATCTGCCATGCTATTTGACTAATGGCCTTGCCCTTGCTCTGATGTCATGTTGCAAAGTATCCACCTTCGTGCTCAACACTTCTAGTGCGTTACATCATTGCCACCGCCACCATCTTCTCATAACACCACTTTACGCATAAAGTGTGTATGAATTGCTCTTTAACTAGACCACCTTGTTAATTTTATTATCTTGCTTCTATGTACTGACGGCCTTAGAAACAACAACCAATTCAAACACTTGTACCGAAGTTCTGCTAGTCAAGAGATACTTCTTCAGGCAAGAGTTAACCCATGACAATTCCCAGCTGGTTTTCCTGATATTGATTATCATCAGTTTCTGAATCGTTTGTGTGATATTATTTTTCCCTTTGTTTTTGGTTAGTTATCTCTAAAAACAAACTAGTGAATTATACAACGATAACCATGCATTTAACTAATGAATAGTGAATTATACAACAATAACCATGAATAGGTTAATATGATCCCCCTTACCTCGTATAAGGGGTACATGGAGTTAGTTAAATCGGTTAATATGACTCCCCTTACCTCATATAAGGGGTACATGGTGTTTCTTGTTAAGGGATCAACCATAGTCACTTCAAGGGTACAAGGAATCCTGGGTAGAAGCATAAGCAATGGATTGATGGAGCCCAGGAACTTGTTTTGTAACAAAATCCTCGGTAGAAGCATAAGCAATGGATTGATGGATCCTAGGAACTTGTCTTGCAATGAAATCTTGGGTAGAAGCATAAGCAATGGATTGATGGAGCCCATGAACTTGTCTTGCAATGAGGTGCCACCAGCATACCCAGCTTTGAATTATAGAAGTCATCACTAGATGTTAATCCAAGTAATTACTCCTAAGACGTCAATCATCACCACAACAAATAACAGAAGCTCCTATCAATCAAGGAAGTTACATGAGCATTCCTAAAGCTTTTGAATCCTAGAAGTCATCACCAGATGTTAATCCAAGTAATTACTCCCAAGGCATCAATCATCACCACAACAAACATCAGAAGCTCCTATCAATCAAGGAAGTTACATGCGCATTCCTAAAACTTTTGACTCCTTGAAGTCATCACTAGATGCTAATCCAAGTAATTACTCCCATGGCGTCAATCATCACCACAACAAACAACATAAGCTCCTATCAATCAAGGAAGTTACATGAGCATTCCTAAAACTTTTTAATCCTAGAAGTCATCACTAGATGCTAATCCAAGTAATTACTCCCAACGCGTCAATCATCACCACAACAAACAACAGAAGCTCCTATCAATCAAGAAAGTTACATGAGCATTCCTAAAACTTTTGAATCCTAAAAGTCATCACTAGATCCTAATCCAAGTAATTACTCCCAAGAGGTCAATCATCACCACAACAAACAATAGAAGCTCCTATCAATCAAGGACGTTACATGAGCATTCCTAAAACTGAAAAGAAGGTATGTTTTAAATGAATTAATGGTTTCCATTCCAGTGGTTAGAGTAACTCTCAAGTATTTCTGAAATTAATAGAGAAACATTATATAAGCGAGCACTGAATTTCAATTAAACTCATTCGACATGGAAATTAAATTGGTTTCTGGAAGCTTACTTCGATAATAATTCCACCTACCTTTTAAAGGCCTCCCAAATCTTTAACTTTGCATTGAAACGTTGGATATCAACAGAAATCCACGGCCCTTGAAAACCCCCTACCACTGAATCAAAGCACCCTCTATGCATAATTCTGCTTGGAAGAGATTCAATCTTCTTGCATCCTCGAGCAATGATAGTAGAGGGTAAGTTTTTCTTCACTTTCTGCATGCATGAAAACATTATATTAGCTTATTGCTAGTTTCTTAGGTACTCTAGCTGTAAAACTAAAGTAATTGAAAAGTAATGAATAAGCGCAAGAAAAATCTAACAGTAAAGTCCTACTGTAATTTAAATTCTCATCCCTCTATTTGCAAAATCGATGCAGCTAAACAACCCACATCAATTACCATTGAAGTAAGTCCAGGTCTGAAACCCATATTTTGTACAAGTATATTAAGTCTAAAACAATTTAGATTTGATAGTCCAGATAATATTCCAGGATTTTTTCACAGACTAATTGTTTTTCGGAAAGTGTGTGGCCTAAATGTTAATATTTTATGCTTCCGAGTAGATCGATGGATGCATGCTGTGCACGAATGTGACAACAGTTATGCATAGGAAACATAAGATTGTGAAACAAAACATCTCGTCCGCTACTAGCCCTCCATTGCTTGGCCACTTCGATGATGAGTCCCTTCTTTAGTGCCATAGATTCTCTATGCACGACGACTCTATATTCTGCATATACAATAAAATAATTTATAAATTGCAACCACATGATTCGGTAGTTGATATATATGAAGAAGCACCAAATTTATCTAGTATTCAACTCTGCAAAGGTAACTAATAACCAGTGCTATCAATAGTTCATATATTTGAAGAAGCACCAAATTTATCTAGTATTCAACTCTGCAAAGGGTAACTAATAACCAGTGCTATCATTAAAAACATGAGAATTAACAAAAACTTGTCAGCATGATGATAGTCGGAATTTCTCTTTCTACAAAACACTACGCAATGTTATAGAGTCAAAAATACAAAGAGAAATCGAATAGGTTTAATATTTTTCAGGTTATATGCCCAAAATTGGAAGAATAATACAAACAAACTAGTGTAAATTTCTTATTAGTCCATAGTCCATATTCCATATTCATCCACTAGAATTTGATTGTTTCTCCATATTCTGCATGAATTCTATTTCGAACCACTTAACTACACATTCCTTAACTAACATCTATCTTGCATGCAGCTTCTGCATGGCTGCTTGGCCACTTCTCAGCACCCAGCTGTAGATTTTTAAAGAGTCTGGCAAACCAGTATGATGAGGTATGTCCATCATAGCATGGCATTTATCATCAACATACTCCATCAATTATTCTGGAAATTATTATCTATTTCACAAATATACTAGTGTATATACACCAGTGTATGCATTGATATATATAATACTGTATATACACCAATATATATACTAGTATATATATACACTAATATATTGGTGATTTAATAATTGATAAAGCATGCTGATAATGATAATGGATGCCATGCTATAATGAGCATACATGCATCATACCAGGCTCAAAGATTCTTTAGGAGCCTGCAGCAGGATGCTTAGACTTGCCCAAGACTTGGCCAAACGTGGTCGTACATTCTCCTTAACTAACTTCTGTCTTGCATGCAACTTCTGCATGGCTTAAACGTGGTCGTGTGGGTTCAATACATTTGTTAGAATGTCCTGCATAAACTAGCAACAAACAATACATTGTTGGCATTGTTAGTGGGTCATTGTGTGGCTATTATTATGGTCCAGACAGGGAATATATATGAATCGGTTAAGTTCATTAATTGGAGAGACATATTTAAATTTTTTAGTTTTCAAATGTTTTTAATATAGTTTGATTAATTTTTATTTTTTGAATTATTTAAATATTGATTTAACTTAATTTTTATTGGTCATTTGCAGGTGACATTTGCTTGGGTCTTTGTGCCCAAGACCGGGCGGCTTGATAACTTAAGCAATGGCATTGAAAAATGAAAAGTCTGAGTTAGAATTAAATGAAAAATGAAAAGTCTGAGTTAGAATTAAATGAGCCAGATACCTTTAAGCTGCACTTTTGATCGGTGTTATTGCTGTTGGTAATCGGTGTGGCGTTAAGCGTACAACATGCAGATTAACTGACATCAACCCTACTGTGGCGTTGCGCGTACAGCATGCAGCTGAACTCACTTCCACCTGTCGTCCAATCCACTTGTTAGAGGGGTGGACCGCTCTCCCGCAGCAGTGTTGTCCCGGTGTCTTCATATTCCTGCAATAGCGGATCACGTCTTGGATTCTTAGTACTTTTAGGTCATCGTCGTATCTCATATGGCAGCTGGCCAAAAACTTCTGCACTCACTCACTTTGAAAACCATGCAGCAACCAGTGCGTTACACTTGATTTCCTCCATGCGTGCGTTACAGTTCTTTTCTGCTCTAAAATGGGGTTACTCTTCAAACCGATTTCTTTCAACTAGTCTTAGCTTAAGCTTATGTCACTAATTTCATTAAAAAAATGAGGAAGATGAGACTAGTTTCTTTAGTTTATTTCGTAGCTGTGTTTGGAACTTCATATGTAATGCTATGCTCTAAAGCTGTTGTTGCTCCAGATGTTCTAATTGGAAAACACAAATTAGCAATACAGAAGACAAAGTGGAAGAAAGCCACTGGTACATGGTATGGCAATCCACATCGAGATGGAAACGATGGTAAAGGCAAACATAGTAATTTTTTTAAACTAATTTTTATATGTAATATGACTGTTGTCCTTTGGAAATTCAATATATATGGACGTTTGCTTGAAAAAATAATGGTATTTATGTTTTGCTTTGTAATTACAGGCGGTGCATGCGGATATGGCAGCCAAGTGAAACTGAAACCTTTCCGATCAAAAGTATCAGCAGGGAGTGCAGATCTGTTCAAAGGAGGAGGAGGCTGTGGAGCTTGCTACCAGGTATATTAAATTGAATAATAGAATATCCCCATCTTGACCTTGGTGAAAACAATAACAAAATTTGCATTAGCCAGGGATTAGATTCTAAAATTTGTTTGTCTGTATATGCAGGTAAAATGCACTGACAATCTTTTGTGTTCAGCAAAGCCAGTGACTGTGGTGATTACTGACGAATGCCTTGGTGGCCCATAGTCTAATGGAGAAACACACTTTGATCTCAGTGGTACTGCCTTTGGCCATATGGCATCTGAGCTTCGCAGATGCGTAATGCTGGAGTTGTCTCTCTTTTGTTTAGACTATATTTATTATTTATTATCTTTTTTACATGCTATTTATCCATAATATTATATGGAATTAACGTTGATTTGAATCAGGATGAATGGAAAAGTTAAAACTAATTACTGGCAAGAAATCATTTTGAATAATGAAAATTGAGTGAGCTCAATGTTTGAGATTTGATTTGAATCAGAATAATAACAAATTCTGTTGCCACCTACAAACGTGCTGTATTGTTTTTTTAGAAAAACTGATATGTAATGTTTTTCAGCGTTTGGGGAAAAAACCTTTTGCTTTCTTCTGTAGCTACTGACCTATGGCTGCGATATGTGTAAGTATTTGTTCGAAAATTATAGTCTGAATATTTGTAGATCCGAGGTCTGTGCTGGTTGGTGTGTAGCTCCGAAGAGGGAATGATTTATAGGACTACTTTTGGTGCATTTTGCTTGTTCAAAGGATAATATACTGCATGGGAATTACAAATGAAATCTCCAGAAGATACATAGATATGGGAATGGAAATGAGACATTAATTGCAGGATATATTATTTGTACATTTTACCGTGGTTACTTAGTAAAAAATTATTTCTGCGTTCTTTCAGTTCTCTAGTCTTAATTCGCGAACCCTTTCCGTAATCCAAAGACCTGCGGCTTTAATATTTCCTTCTCTTCCCTCTAGACCGCTTTTGAGGCCATCCTATATTATTTTATCCGGATGTTTCTGTGTTCAGCTTGGTGATTTTTTTTTCCATTTCATTTTTGTACAGACGAGGGTTTGAAACAATTCGGGCACCGTGAGGTTTTTAACATCAGTTTTTAGTGGTAAGAGTAGGCGCAGGGGATTCGATCCTGCGACATGGACTCACGCGTAGGCAGCTACTACAGACTGGGGCCCAAAATTGGCAGCGGCTCCTTCGGCGAGATCTATTTAGGTTTTGCCCCGTTTTTTCTTTTGTCATTTGATGACTAATTGTTTAGTTGACTCTATAAAATCTGAATTCGTTGAGCGCTGTGGACTCTTAAGAGAATTATAGGGTTTTATATGGAAAACATGGGGAACTTAGCTGATTTTTTGGGTGAATTTCAGGCACCAATGACCAGACGAATGAGCAACGCTGTGTATAAAGTAAGGGAAGATTGGAAAGATATAAAGTAAACTGCTGGTTATTCATGCATCAACCACCCCCACCAATGAAATCAATCTGTGCTGGACAATACACATACACTTGTGTGAGTGAGAGTATGTCTGGGAGACATTTTGATGCTCAAGTCTGAGATTTGACGCAATCTACGATCAGTGGAGATCAACCTCCATCCAGTTATAAGTAATAGAAATAGTTACAAATGACCTCCACTTAATATTAATATATATATATATAAAGATTATCTTTTGGATGTATCAGATACATTAGTACAATGCATCGTTTTATTAATCACTTGTTATTGTTATGTTCCACAGAGCACCTTGCGAGTATTCAGGACAAAAGATTCACTCCCAAATTAACGAAGGCTCCAATCCTTATTGGTTCACATAAAAGATTCACTTCCAAATTAACGAAGGCTCCAATCCCTATTGGTTCGCATTCCTTGTGGATGGAGATGGCGATCTTGGAGCAGTCTCTCTAAAGCAAGTACGTAGATCAGCCTGTCACCTGTGTTCCTAAATTGTGAGGTGTCTTAATGTATTAATTCGCATGCAGTGGATTATAGTTTCTGTTGTTGTGTGCAGGCAAACTCTAATTTATGGCAAGTAATGTGGAGAAATTCAGGTGCAGATTGGTATATCAGTGGCAGCCAGCCTTCACGGGCTCCGTTCTCTATTCGTTTGACTACTCTCTCTACTAGGAAAACACTCATAGCAGTTAATGTCATTCCCCATAATTGGAAACCCGGAGCTACCTACAGATCAATTGTAAACTTTGACTAACTATATCGGATGACCTATTATCTACACCTTTCATACCAGGGAAAAAATTGGGAGCTTTCATAGAACCGGTCATGTTGCAAAATGAAAGGACGAAATAATATGTATTAGTACATAAACCACATTAGTTAAATGATGTCTTTTCAAAAGAAACCAGCAGTTATATGGTCGTTTAGAAAGAAACCAGTGGTATATAAGACAAAAACTATTAGTTTATAGAACCACTGGTATGCCACTGGTATATAGGACAAAAGCTATGTGAAACAGACCACATTGTCTGGAAATGATCTCGGATACTATGTAAATGTTATTTTTAATTTGTTCTCCTGAGTTAATAGCTGAGTTAATAGCTCATGGCAAGGATCAATATGTGAATGAATAAATTCAACACCTAGATATTGTCTCTAAAATTTCATTAATGGATCTTGACAACTACTATACTGTAATGTTTCCATTTTGAATTTTGATACGTTATGTTGAAAATGCCTACTACGCCACAATGAATGTCCACAATAACATACCAAGTAACAACTAATAGAATGTCCAAATAACATCCGAAATAACAACTAATAAAATACCCAAGAAAGCATCCACGTTAATGTCTTAATATGAACTTTTACTCTTGGTCACTCTTGCATCCCATCAAATGTCCTAAGCCTATCAAATTAATGCCCCTACTTGCATCCAACCTTATGTTCAATTAGGGTGTTCATAATTGCATCAACTTTATGTCCAATTTGGGACTAACCACCTTTTTTTCAATATGTATTTATAAGTGTAATTATAATGTTAGTTTGTATCAATAATATTTTTTCCTCAATAGGAGCGAAATTTATATTCATTTATGAATCACCTTTTACATTGGTTTTATGTTTTTATGGTTTTTAGATATATGTTTGAAAAAAACACTATTATATTTCGCATCAAAACAACCGAAGGCTTGTATGTAAAGACCAATATACAAGATTAATCAGCTTGGAAACTTTACATAAAAGCTATATAAAATTAATCAGCTTGGTTTGCCTCACAAGCTCATAGGGAGCAACAATTTTTTTGGCAAAGGTAAAAACCTCATCCTCATCTAAGCTCTGAAGCTTCCATATATCACCTAATACAGACCTCACATGTCTTACTGCCTCAATAACATTACCAGTACTAGCTTCTCCTTAAGTCCTGTTCATTGCAACTCCTTCCGCAATCCTTCTCACCACCTCACCAAGGTTCCGACATCTACAGACAAACGGTATACGGAAGTTATGTTTGTTGATATGGTGTATGTCATCTGCAATAGTGAGCAATTCATTCTCATCAATGTAATCAATACCAATTGCTTCAATAATTTGGGCTTCAACAAAATGACCTATTCTTGCCTTGGCCATGACAGAAACCTAAACAAAAATTATATATATAAAACAAACCATTTTTGTTTATTTGTTGTTGATCATGGAAAGATTTGATACACGTTTGGATGCTAAATTTTATGGAGCTTTGAAGTTAACCTGAAACAACATGTGACAATGTCGGGAACATTGCCACCACGTGGCTCTTGTTGCATTTTGTTCTCCACTGCTCTAGATTGACATTCGCGAGTCTCGACGTGCCTTTCTTTAATATTTATATATTAATTATTATCTCGTTCTCTTATGTAGATATGCTCTAAAGCTGTAGTTGAGTGTCCTAGCGATAAACATTATTATGCGGACTATGATGGCACACCAACATCTATTGGCATGAGCAGCTTAATTATTAAGCATGTGGCGTCATCTCATTACCACCACAGGAAGTTATAGTGTGACCATCTTGCCAACAACAGGTTGCCAAAATACGATCCACTACGAATTAGAGATATATAAGTTAGTGTGCAACAAGCTTCTAACGACGTAGTTCCACCTTTCTGTCACCTGCTTGTGAGTCAAGAGTTTAAATAATTTCTTGTAGACATCAAATAATGATATAGTGTATTATTTGTCAAATCTAAATCATATTGCTGATGATGATAGTTAATGTTGAAATCATATTAAGTAAAATACATTAAAAAAAATTTAATGACATCTTGAATCTTGAACCCACTTATTTTTTCAACATACCATCCAACATACCATCCATCTGTTGGAGAAAGTGTCATGTATCTTAGAGTCCTCGGCCTTAATGTCTTTGCTTGTCATTCAAGCTTCAACTCTTAATGAATACACATAGCTCACAGCATAAACAATTTCCTCTGTAAGTTTGTGTCATGGAATCAATGGAAGCATGGCAAAATGTATGCAGCTTGTTGTCCACGTAAATGCTTTAAGTTGCTGGCTTTCTGGATTTTTCCAAACACTATTATTTTGCTATGTATTATTAGTCCCTGCCTTCAGGCTGGAAAGGACTCTATGAAAGGGCTTGCCGTCATTTCCATTATTTTGCACATAAACCAAAGCCTCGTTACACGAAAATCAAAGTTTTTATTTAGCATTTAACCTAAGTTCAATTGCAAATCAAAGTTTTTATTTCTCATTTTGCCTGCGTTTTAAGCTCAGTTCGAGGTGTACACTTTACATTCACCAATCAAATACTTTGATGCCTTATTTGGCCTCATATCGAGGCAAGGGGGCAGGCAAAGACATTTCCATATCAATATAACATAATCTTTTTATTCAAAAGATAGATGACATATACAGATCTGAATTAATGTTAAGTCCGGTCATAGCATTATTTCTTTAACATTTAATGTTGGATCCAATTTTTTGAATCCAATTTTTTGATATGATCCTTATGCGTGATCTTAGCAGTATGCCCTTCTTTAGGTATGATCATCACACCTTATGATCCTAACACGTATCTCACACATGTAACTAGATTTTACACACATGCCACTACATTTTATGTTCATCTCACACATGTCACTGCATTTTTTTGTTGCTGTCACTTTCATCCCATGCATGCCAGTGACTGAAACTGTTTTCATTTTTTGAAATGCAAAGCCGCTCGGCAATATTGTTTTCCAATCCACCCACACCGCCCCACCGCCAAGCAACGGAACACATTGCCCCACCGCCAAGCAATGAGACATTAAAGCTGGATGCAGGAATCTTATACAGTTTTCATTTGACCATCCTACGGCTCTATCTATATTGCTCAAGCTCATAAGTGAGTCTACCTTAAAGAGCTCAGAAGCAAGCCTACCTTAAAGATATAACTCTTGCATGTGCATGAAAGCGCTACTTTGATATTTGACATTTGCAATATTTGATATTTGATATTCGCTCTTTTTTGAGTCCTGCTCTAAATCTCCACCATGCAGACACAGGTATTAGCAACCAAATTCTAGAAGCTACGGTTTCACAGTTGATTTGTCAAATTGGAACGAAGGAAGGATACGAACAACAGTCAGCTTTAATAGAGCAGCACAACGTAAGGAAACATTCTCTTCGACAACTGAATGAAACCCTACAAGAGCAGCTGGACAGAAATAAGCGTTTGCTAGGAGAATAAAATCATAGTTTTGAAGAGTTGACTGCTCTGCATTTTGTCAGCAACGATCTTGAATCTGAAAAACAACAATGGAAAACAAAAATCAATTGGTTCGCTGGAAAAGAAAACCAAAAAACCAAAGTCAGTTGGTTCGGTGGAAAAGAGAGGAAAAAAAACACCAAAATAGGCACCACCAAAGCAGCTCTTGGTTCAAATATCTGGCCTGAAAAACGACGGCGATGGTGATTGCTCTATAGGTATGTTATATCTGAACGTGCTAGCAATAGATATGTTTAATCTTTCATTAGAAAGAACCAATTAGTTGATGCACTCCATATATACTTCTAATTAGCTTTCCTCAATGATTTTTGGAATTCCTCACCGGTCCAAGAAGATTTGAATAAGAATAACAATGGTCACAGCAATGTTAACCAGAACCCCAACCACTTCTGACAACTAAATGTAACTCTTTATAATTCGATATGCATCCGAGTGAAGAGAATGATCTGGAATTACCCGAGCATTAACAAAGAAATGTCGAAGAAGTGATTGACTGACGGTGGTTTCATTCATCCGTTGACTCAGAAGCGATTGACTGGGTTGAGCTAGAACCAACTTTAGAAGTATTGCTTAAGATGGATGTATTCACAACAAGTAGTTCAAGGGCTTAGTCAAGCGTTTGCTCCATAGCCAGTAAATGTACCAGTGCACTCGATCTTGGGAAGAACAAACAACTTTAACAAGAGCTCACTAAACCTGCATTTATCTGATCCTAATTCATTGAACCTGCATTTATATGATCCTAAGAGCGTATCAATGTTGGCCAGGCATCATATTGCACAGTTTCTTTTCCAATCCCATTTCCTTTTTACCTTGTGACGGATTTGGTTCCAACTCTAGTTGTTCCATATCGAGATCAAGAGACATAACTAACAATGGCAGAAGCACTAGTGTATCCAGCTTCCAGTTCTTCCTGGTTTCAAACCCAATAGCTTCCACCACAATGTATCTAGCAATTGCTAATCACCCAATGGCCGACTGTTATGTTCGGGTAATTCATCGCTCAAAGGAATACCTCAACAAGGCGTCGGTTCCTAGCCTATACCAATATTCTTGTGGAAAGATGTTGTGACTCAGCGCAGAAATGCGTTGACAAATCCTTCATAGTTCATATATTCCCGCAAGGAAGCTCATGTTGGATTATTTCCATTTGTTCTACAATCTTTTGTGTCGTCTCCTTGCTCATCTTTAAGTAGAAAAAGCATACTACTTGTTCCAGTACTAGAAGAACTCAGAACTCACACTGGCCAGAACTAGTCACTCAATACTTGTAGGCTTATCAAAATGAAAGGCGAGAGATAAATTATTCTACAGGCTCCCTACCTACAGCACCTTCGACCGAGTACATATTTGGGTTAAATGACAAAATGGTTGAGGTTAGAGGTCGAAGGTCCTGGCTGCACTGGATTCTCTGGTAACCAAAACTCAAATCATTTGAAATAGACTGCACAAAAACTGGATTAAAATGTAAAATCAAATATACAATAAGTAAAACAATTGAACTACACTCCTCCAAACCCGCTAACAGCATAACCATAGTATTACCATTGCATTTGAAGATTCACATAAATCCACAAGTGGTGTGTGGTGGATTAAACATGTGTTATCATTATCAAATGTCCATGCACTTCGTGGCAGTGTTCTAAATAACCACGACCGCAGGTAAATGTATAATAACTACTGCAATAAAAAAAAACCTCAACATGTGTTAAACACAAATTGATTTTACGTGGCTTTCAATCATTATTTTGGCATTCGCATTCGAGGATATCGTTTCTTTTTAATGCATGGAGTGAAAAGCTAAAATCGAAAATGATTTTATGGATGTTACAACCCAACCATGATTTCAATATTCAAGAAAGGAAAGCCTCATGTATTATTATATTAATATACTTGATTAAAGGCAAAAGCATAAATGCTTTGAAGCCTTATGTATAAGGAGCTAGCCATTCCCGGGTTTATGTTAAGTGACGCATAAGGCTTCAAAAAAATCCGTTATTATGATGACTTTTCCCTTATCCACTTAAGGGAGTCACATGACCTTAAAGTAAAGCATAATCATCCCTTATACCTTTTGCTATGATATCACATTTGTTTCATTAACATAGGCATAATAATAATTATGGTATTCCTTATACTTTTTGCTATTCCTTATTCATAAGACTAATGCTATGCTCAATAAATACAACATTAAAAGCCATAAAAAACATAATACACATGAGTGCTCAATAAATACAACACTAAAAGCAATAAAAAAACATAATACATAGGGCAGAGACTTGCTGCTACGCAGCCATTCTTGTTTTACCAATTATCAGATCACATAAAGCGAAAGTGAATCACTCAGATTTATCGCTTATTCGTTTTAGCTATATTTGCTAACTACCTCGACAGGGACTGCTCTACCATGTAACCTTGTCTTATATGTTTTGCAATTGATTATATGACAAATAAACTGTGTGGTTGTAGTTGTTTGCATTATTTTCCTTAGGATTTATATTGATGTTCTTAAATCCTAGCTCAATCTTTTTATATTACAATTTTATCCTTTATTTTCATATAACATACTTTATTTTGTAATTAATGGTTATCAAAATAAAGAGCATTTTGATTGCATTAACATGATTCAATGGTTATCAAAATACAGAGCATTTTGATTGCATTAACATGATTCAAATTGAATAATAGAGAGATTTTCATATATATATATATAGATATATGATGTCATGAAGGAGTATATATATCTATATTTTTATGATCTAAACATCTATCAAGGTTAGAGATATTTGAAAAAGTAGAGAAATATAACATCTCTATTTGGAACTTTAAATGTATTAAATCAATTATCTATAATGTGTAAATGTGTTGTTTATAAAAAGAGCTTAAATAAATGATAGGCGTGCAAAGTAATGCTACTCAATTATGACACATTAGTTACAATGGAAATATGTGAGAAATATAGAAAAACATAAATATGATCACTAAAAATAAATATTAGAGGTACATACCCTACTTTTTAGAACATCTTATAAAAAGATGAAACATAGACAATCTAGTTACCTTAAAAAATATAAAACTTTTATTTACGGAAATTAGTATAACTCAAATAAATTGGTGTTCTCCTAAGATTGATATGTTATTTTTTTTCTAAAACATAATTTATGTGTTCCCATTAGGCCTCACCTTTGCTATGTAAACAATGAAATTTTAGGAAAAATGCAGAGATGTAGATTATAGATGGTTCTTGTGTGGCACTATTTTTCCATAATTTGTAATCTTAAATGTTATTTTTTTAAATTAACAAAGTTAGTTAAGTCTTGGAATGAGAAAGTGGAGCATTAAGCACCAGTATGAAGGTGTTAACACAATCAATGAACTTTTTTTGTGTGTGCGTATTTTGTTGTACTTACTAGTTTCTTTTTGGTTTTCAAAATAGGTGAACCAATCACAAGTAACAAAGAAAAAGGAGACCTATGTTTTTTAGAAATTTGGCATATGACCAAGTAAAAATAAATAAAACAATATAATTGTCTTCCTCAAAAAAATATGTATATTTCAGATGTGCACACATAGCTCTATAAGTGTGTGTTATATCATTAGCAACAATCACATATCTATCATATTTAGATTCAAGGTTGAAATACAAAAATGAAAAAAATGGATTTGGTTTGTTACTTGCAAGATGAACGTACAAGTTTAACAATTTGAACCTAAAAGAGAAGTGGATAACTCATTTAGCATGTAGATGAGAAAAGTAAAAAGTATCATTTAAAAAAAAATGAGTGTAAAAGTATTACCAACGTCTGTGTGTTACTATTCAAAATTAATGTGCATGCATTCATAACATGCACATGTTGCTAAATGCACACAATATATTTTCCCATTCTCTTCCAAGTTAACTTTGGATGTATAGGCACCCCAACTTGAAATGGTTTATCTCCTCACATGTCTATGTGATGTATCTCATGGATGGAAACCTTTAATGTAAAGACTCTCCATCTTAGTTCTTTTATTAAATTCCATACTACACTAATACATATTAAAAATATCCTTATAACTATGAAAATAACAAATGATCAAATTATAACATAAATTTAAGATTTAACTAATTGAAAAATGCCTATTTAAATGTTGAATTGGTCCAAGAATGTAGTAGTTTTCCTGCATCAATAATCCTTCCAACTTTTGATGCCCATAATTGAATTAAGCCATTGTGCCAACTAGGACCCTATCCAACTCCATCCGTGTGTGTGAATCTAAGAACAGTAATGCCCAATATACCTAAGAACATTTTCCATGAAAATATTTCTTCCAAAAATGATTTCATCTCTCCGCAACTCTCCCAAGAAAAATGAACCCCCCACAACTCCTCTTCAATCTCTCTATTTATCGCTCTTTCATGCACATCTTCCCAAGTATTCTCAACCACCCTCATTTATGGGCCATCAACCATCCATTCCTCCCTAACCTACTTCCATGTTCTCGCATCCTATCCTTTCCTTTGTTGGAATATACTAGAGCATTAACTATATTGACCTAACCCTAGATAGAACTCATAAATGGAAGTGTTAACTATATCAACCAAGCCTCCCCAACATGCAACTAGTATTCATCATGACACAACTTGGACAGTGTGTCTCCGCATAATCCTTCCATGACTCCAGGTTTCAAAGGATACATGGTAGGAAATACCTTCACCCTTCATAGTATAACAAGGTTCAACACCATATACTGCAATTATTGTTGTTATAGTCATGTAATTGACCAACCATTCTGTAAAAATGTTGCATCTTGTAAAAATCACACTTCCCCACGTATCATAATAGTGTTTGAAATCATAAGAGAAACTTTTAGTACACAGAATTATTTTCATGATGTCTACAACATCTAATCTACCTTGTTACTACAATCATTTGGATACTACATAGCTCACTCAATTATCTATCTTGATTTAAAACATTTTTGCATGTGATAGGATATATTATGTATTGAGGTTCAAATAAGAAACATATCTTTATTTACACCATACCTCACATTATATATATATATATATATATATAATTTGAACTAATATCCATGTATCAAAATTTAATAGTTTAAATACATATTTAGACAAATCACATAATTATTGTTATCATAAACATATAAATTGGTTAAATTGTCTACATAATGTATTTATTAATCTTGTGGGGTCCAAATAGATATCAAGGAATGAATTATTAGGTAGAGAAATGTTTTTTCTAGATGCTAGGTTCAAAATGTGGGAATTACATATAACACCTGTTATCCCTAAAGTTGAACCTAGACTACGGGATTCAAGCTTAAGGAAATCTTTGTTCAAAAATGCATAAATCAAATAAAATCAAACTGAAAATACAAGCTAGAATCAAACTAGGGCTAATGGAACTTACAGTACTAAAAGGCACTAGGCTAGTATTACTTGTTTGTACAGCTTACACAGTTCTGGAATGAAATCAAAACATCACACAATTTACAGTAAAAAGAGCTGGTATATATCACAGATGGGTAAATACAGGTATTTATCAGGAGATCAAAGCATTGAAGTAAAATTTGGTATGAATCAGAGCAGCAAGAGAATTCAACAAATGCTGTATAACATGGAGTCAATCACAAAGTTCAATATCCAGGTACTATGATCCTAAATCATGAAGTGAAACTGTCAATGTTTGTAAAAATAAAAGATAACTGTCATCTCACGATAAGAATTATTGTAATTGAATATGAATGACCATATACATAACAGAATTATCAGAGAGACAATTTATATAACACAAGGGCAAATCATCATCAAGTTTATTCAAAACTAGAACCTGTTACTGAAGCTGCCAAATGCTCATGCTACACAGATGTGCTTACAAAAGATCAAGCATGGCTCCCAAAACTGCCAACCAGTCCCCTACGTTCTCCTGAAAGGAAGAACTCACCCTTCTCTCCTCTCGAGCCCTTAGCTGGGACCTCCTCTTATACAAAAAAAAATGTTATCCATAAACTAACCATAGATCCTATATTCAAGGATCGAACCTCCTCTAATATAGGGCAATTAATCCCTTTAAACAAGTATTTTAACACAAGTGTAAACTACCAGAAACATCTGTCAGCAAACAGAATTGATTTTATAAGCAAACTATAACTCTAAACATTTAGAAAGAACATCTAAAATGGCATTCACTACCTCCTCGATCTTCAGTTACTCGATTTTGTGGAGATACCTGAGAAGGACACCTAGCAAGAATTTGACCGAAACTAGCTGTTGTTGTTTTAGTGGTGTTCATATGAGGAATGCTCCATCCATTTTCGGTATCTGTATCAGAATTCCAAATGTAAACATAATCATGAGTTGTGGAAATGAACCACATTCGCATGCCCGGTCAAAGCACACAATATGTGCACCTTTATCTTCACCTCTTCAATAGCAATCAGCTTAGTAGCTCTCGAAATCATCTGGTAGAACTTTGGCCACATGATTGTGAAGTCATTTACATCCACTACCTTTAATAGATCAGTGGTCTCCCCAATATTGGGATAGCCCAGTACTCTGCAGTCTTTACATCATCTTGGTGCATAAGTTTTGAGAACTCTTCATGGTCATACTGTTGATTATTCTTTCCTCCAAACGATGATTGAAGCTTATCCATATCAAAAACTTCTTCCAGAAGGCTGCTACTTTCCCCACTCTTTGGGTAAACAAATTTCACCTTTTGGAATGTCTTTGGATCAAGAAAGTACTTGACAATCTTCCAAAAGGTTTCAAAAATTCTTGGAGGGTTATATAGAAAAGCAACAGCGAGCCTCTCAGGATAGTGATTTTGTAAAATATTTGCAGTTTCGCGAGCTGTCTAAATGGGCACAGAATTGGACAATGACCATCCATTGAAGTCAATTATCCAAACCATCTGTTCCTAGCCAGGTGGCAAATTCATAATGGCATTCTCAAGAAGATAAACCAGATGTCGCAGTTGATTGTCTTGGGACGTTGTATTCTGATTTCCAGGCTTCATCAAAAGAACACTTCTCCCAAACCGATCAAGATAATTATCCCTAAACATTTTCCTGGTTTCACCCTCTACAGCAACTTCATCCCAGCGTATCCTTCATCCCAACGTATCCGTTGGTAGTTTGGATCCACACCAGAAATCGAAGTGAATCCCGAAACTAATTCCTCCAGTTTCTGCCTTCCACACTTCTCAAACATATTCACATTCGGATTTGTATACATCATATACACAAGACTGCGCAAGGTCTCTCTTGTATATACAAGCCAGGCACTGACTGAAGCTGCAGAAAATTCATCCACATCGCCCAGGCAGATGCGTAAATTCTGTAAACTTGTTATCTAAAATATGGTATGAGTAATAAGAATTTCCAACCTGCTTGTGCTAAGCTCACAGTACATGAAATTTATCTCCATTGACACAGCAAGATCGAATATGCTTACAAAGAAGCTCATAACATAGCTGCCATGGTGGTGCATATTTCAGCTATATAGGGTAAGCAGTCTGCAACTAAATCCAATGGAGTACTTTGGACTCCATTCTCCCTTCGTATCCAATAGCCCTGAGCCTCCAACAACACCAATTTAGTAAGGCATACACATGTTGCATTGTTCAGAGTGGTTTTATGCCTATTTGTTTCATAAAAATAAGAAGACATACTTTACACAATCCATGAAGCCCTGTAACCTGAATTTCCAAGAAAGGATTTCACATTCTTAAACAACAGAATGAATATGCAATACAACTCTGTAACCAGCAGTAAATATTGCTTTATGTTCCAGTAGCTCCAATATCTGTAACTGCGTGCCTCAGAATGCAGGGAAGTATATACATTGTAATCCAAACCCATTTGGACATTCTCAGAGATAACATCTGGCTCTGTCTAGGGATGGCATGCTCCCTGTGAGATGCCAAGAACTTGCAAACCTGTGCCTTATCCATTGGGCTATACAGTCAACTCTTCAGTCAACCCCTGAAAAATTTTGAAATCTGCCCCCTTTTATTCAAATAAAATAATTGTAAACCTGCTAAAAATCTAATCACCATGAAAACTGCAAAAATTAAATGCTCATGAACAAGCTTATTTATCCACACATCTACTCTGCTCTTGGAGAAATCAATCTGATCATGTGTAACTTGATTTCCAATGGAACCAAGTTAAGAACTGAAGTAGTAATTGAAATCCTGAAACATGCTTCTGTAAAATAAAGATTGAAGAATTTGCAGCCATCTTATCATGAATCTGAAACCCACATTTATAGCTGAACAAAACTAAATGGATGGAATTGATAAAAACCTCGAGATAGGTAGCCACGGGATCATAATAATTTAAAACCGTATTTTGATCAGATATCCCTATTTCTTTTTGAAGGTAAGCAAGCTTCCTCTGGATAAACTCTGACCTCACTATCTCCATAAAACCATCTTCTTCACAATCATTTGAAAACCACTTTCTACTTTCTAAGATATGCAGATTTAATTCTTCATTCCAAATCACACACCTAAAAATGCTTGGAACAACAGCAGTAATACTGTCATCTTGAGAAGTCTTTTCTAACAACAAACTTTCATACTCTAACTCAAATGCTTTTAAAATCTTCTTCAGAAAATCAATTTTATCTTCTTCACTTGAAATGTTATCAGAATCTAAAAAAGAAGACAACTCTTTGTTTAAGTCATCAACTGAAGACATACTCATCCATTCTCGAAAATCTTGAAGAAAAACATGATCTACCTCAACCCCGGTATTCTTGGTACAGGAAGTAACTCACTCAGTAACTGAATCTTGCATTTTGAAACCAATGGAGTCGCCCGGTGAATAACTCTGTAGTCCAACTAATACCTTGCTCCTGTCCACCGTCAAGAGCTGGATCCGATATTTGTCGTTCTTTCCTGGGGAAGATATCCTTTCCTTTGTCCGTCCCCGGCAACGACGCCAGAAGATGTTATCCCTAAAGTTGAACCTAGACTACGGGATTCAAGATTAAGGAAATATTTGTTCAAAAATGCATAAATCAAATAAAATCAAACTGAAAATATAGGCTGGAATCAAACTAGGGCTAATAGAACTTACAGTACTAAAAGGCACTAGGCTAGTATTACTTGTTTGTACAGCTTACATAGTTCTGGAATGAAATCAAAACATCACACAATTTACAGTAAACAGAGCTTGTATATATCACAGATGGGTAAACACAAGTATTTATCAAGAGATCAAAGAATTGAAGTGAAAGCTGGTATGAATCATAGCAGCAAGAGAATTCAACAAATGCTGTATAACATGGAGTCAATCACAAAGTTCAATATCCAGGTAATATGATCCTAAATCATGAAGTGAAACTGTCAATGTTTGTAAAAATAAAAGATAACTGTCATCTCACGATAAGAATTATTGTAATGGAATATGAATGACCATATACATAACAGAATTATCAGAGAGACAATTTATATAACACAAGGGCAAATCATCATCAATTTTATTCAAAACTAGAACCTGTTACTGAAGCTGCAAAATGCTCATGCTACACATATGTGCTTACAAAAGATCAAGCATGGCTCCCAAAACTGCCAACCAGTCCCCTGCGTTCTCCTGAAAGGAAGAACTCACCCTTCTCTCCTCTCGAGCCCTTAGCTGGGACCTCCTCTTATACAAAAAAAAATGTTATCCATAAACTAACCATAGATCCTATATTCAAGGATCGAACCTCCTCTAATATAGGGAAATTAATCCCTTTAAACAAGTATTTTAACACAAGTGTAAACTACCAGGAACATCTGTCAGCAAACAAAATTGCTTTTATAAGCAAACTATAACTCTAAACATTTAAAAAAGAACCTCTAAAATGGCATTCACTGCCTCCTCGATCTTCAGTTACTCGATTTTGTGGAGATACCTGATAAGAGCAAGAATTTGACCGAAACTAGCTGTTGTTGTTTTAGTGGTGTTCATATGAGGAATGCTCCATCCATTTTCGGTATCTGTATCAGAATTCCAAATGTAAACATAATCATGAGTTGTGGAAATGAACCACATTCGCATGCCCAGTCAAAGCACACAATATGTGCACCTTTCTCTTCACCTCTTCAATAGCAATCAGCTTAGTAGCTCTCGAAATCATCTGGTAGAACTTTGGCCACATGATTGTGAAGTCATTTACATCCACTACCTTTAATAGATCAGTGGTCTCCCCAATATCGAGATAGCCCAGTACTCTGCAGTCTTTACATCATCTTGGTGCATAAGTTTTGAGAACTCTTCATGGTCATACTGTTGATTATTCTTTCCTCCAAACAATGATTGAAGCTTATCCATATCAAAAACTTCTTCCAGAAGGCTGCTACTTTCCCCACTCTTTGGGTAAACAAATTTCACCTTTTGGAATGTCTTTGGATCTAGAAAGTACTTGACAATCTTCCAAAAGGTTTCAAAAATTCTTGGAGGGTTATATAGAAAAGAAACAGCGAGCCTCTCAGGATAGTGATTTTGTAAAATATTTGCAGTTTCGCGAGCTATCTAAATGGGCATAGAATTGGACAATGACCATCCATTGAAGTCAATTAGCCAAACCATCTGTTCCTAGCCAGGTGGCAAATTCATAATGGCATTCTCAAGAAGATAAACTAGATGTCGCAGTTGATTGTCTTGCGACGTTGTATTCTGATTTCCAGGCTTCATCAAAAGAACACTTCTCCCAAACCGATCAAGATAATTAGCCCTAAACATTTTCCTGGTTTCACCCTCTACAACAAATTCATCCCAGCATATCCTTCATCCCAGCGTATCCGTTGGTAGTTTGGACCCACACCAGAAATCGAAGTGAATCCCGAAACTAATTCCTCCAGTTTCAGCCTTCCACACTTCTCAAAGATATTCACATTCGGATTTGTATACATCATATACACAAGACTGCGCAAGGTCTCTCTTGTATATACAAGCCAGGCACTGACCGAAGTTGCAGAAAATTCATCCACATCGCCTAGGCAGATGCGTAAATTCTGTAAACTTGTTATCTGAAAGATGGTCTGAGTAATAAGAATTTCCAACCTGCTTGTGCTAAGCTCACAGTACATGAAATTTATCTCCATTGACACAACAAGATCGAATATGCTTACAAAGAAGCTCGTAACATAGCTACCACGGTGGTGCATATTTCAGCTGTATAGGGTAAGCAGTCTACAACTAAATCCAATGGAGTACTTTGGACTCCATTCTCCCTTCGTAGCCAATATCCCTGAGCCTCCAACAACACCAATTTAGTAAGGCATACACATGTTTCATTGTTCAGAGTGGTGTTATGCCTATATGTTTCATAAAAATAAGAAGACATACTTTACACAATCCATGAAGCCCTGTAACCTGAATTTCCAAGAAAGGATTTCACATTCTTAAACAACAGAATGAATATGCAATACAGCTCTGTAACCAGCAGTAAATATTGCTTTATGTTCCAGTAGCTCCAATATCTGTAACTGCGTGCCTCGGAATGCAGGGAAGTATATACATTGTAATCCAAACCCATTTGGACATTCTCAGAGATAACACCACCCTTTAGGAAACTTTGTATTGGGGTTATTGTTTTTCACAATATCAGAAAAACACAACATAATTTCTCAATTGCTTTATAACACCAATTATAGGACACTCCCTATTTGACCACCAATCATGTTGTTATTACATTAACGGTTCTCTAGTTAGGAATCTTATACTCAAATCTACATGATTTAAGTTTGCATACAATCCCTCTTAACATTTTTTATAATTATTACAATATTTGTTTCATTGTTATCAATATGGGCTGATCCACAATCATGGACTCCTTTAAAGACACTTTAGATGCCACATAATACTGGAATAAACAGAAAACTCTGAATTTAGGTGACAATTAGGGGTACTTCCTTAACTCATGTGAAGATGAAGTAAAAAGAGAAAAGATAGGAAATTGAATCATCTTTCATAATATATAGCATTTATGCAGATAAAATTTGTGTAAATGACTATAAAATTAGTTTCCGTGAAAGTGGGTTTTCAAATTTTCAGCACATCTTAACATATATGTTTGTGCGGGTGCAGCAATATATGAGGTAAATGATTTCATTTTGGGATAAAATATTGCAGACATATAAATGACATATGGGCCTAGTGCAACACTATTTATTCAGAAATTTTCATGAATTATTTTTATTATTATTAATTATTGTGACATATGGGCCTAGTGACAAAGAGCTTGAAATTAAAACCTTATGTGTGGGTGCAACACTTTAGGGGAAAAAATTAATGAAATCCTTGATTTCTAAATATAAGATCGTAGAGCTTGATCTCATTTAGTGCACCATATAGTTTTATTGGGAAATGGTGATGGAAATCAAAAGTTATATAACAAACAATCGATGTATATATTTTCGAAAACTGACGTGTGTCATTTAGAAAAATAATTATAAATAAATAAAACATAGTTTTGAAGGAAAAAATTACATATTCAGAATCGTAAGATCGTAATCTACAATATCCTAGATTTTCATAAAAAATATTGTGTATGTCATAGCAAAACATGCCATCTAAACTGAGCATATTGATAGAGTTCTACAAAACAAGCAATAGCCCTGGTTTATTTGTTCTAGCCAATAGGTTCGGTAGTCCAAAGCTACTTCTGAACCTAATGCCAAACCTTATTCCCACCAATTATTTTAATTTTAAAATAACGCATATGCATTATAACGCATATGTGTTATAACTTATTCATATCACATATGCGATATAACGCATATGCGATATGAATAAGCTATAATGCATATGCATTATAGCTTATTCATATCGCACATGCGATATAACGCATATGTGATATGATAAAGCTATAACGCATATGCGTTCTTTCTTAACTAATTTGGTACGAGAGTTAAAAAGAGTAATGGCATGCTTATCCCATTATAATACCATTTAGACAACACTATGATGGACACAAATAATTCCTCTTTTTAACGATGAACGAAGCCATGGGCTATGCATCTAATAAAATAGGGCAGTGAACGAAGCCATGGGTTGTGCATCCAAGAAATTAGGTCGATGAACGAAGCCATGGGATGTACATCCAAGAAAATAGGGAAGTGAACGAATCCATGGGATGTGCATCCAATAAAATAGGGCGATGAACGAAGACATTGGCTGTACATCCAAGAAAACAATAATTCCTCCCATCCTTTGATCTATTCAGCTTCAAGGGAAAATTTGCAACATTAACAGAGAGATTGAATATTGATTTATGTCAGCGCTCAAAGGACGTTATAAATTCACAAGAATGCTTGTTTGGTATCTCTTTTGGATGTAAAAAAGCCAGAATGAGTATCGATGGATCAACATATGCTCTCACTACAAACCGCTAGTGATGATTCATTGATAGGTGATAGGTGAATTTAATCAACATTGTTATAGTTATCATGTTCTTTTAATCGTCATCATCATCACCCTAATCCTCATCATCATCATCATAGTCATCATCCTCCTCATCATCACCATCATTGCTCATCATCATCTTCATCGTCACCCTCATCCTCATCATCATCATCACCCTCATCCTCATCCTCATCATCATCACCCTCATCCTCATCATCATCATCATGGTCATCATCATCATCATCATCATCATCATCATCATCCTCATCCTCATCCTGATCATCATCATCATTATCATCACCCTCATTCTCATCAGCTTCATCATGGTCATCGTCATCATCATCATCATCATTATCATCACCCTCATCATCATCATCATCATCATAGTCATCATCCTCCTCATCATCACCATCATTTTTCATCATCATCACTCTCATCCTCATCATCATCATCATCACCCTCATCCTCATCATCATCATCATGGTCATCATCATCATCATCATCATCATCACCCTCATCCTCATCCTCATCATCATAGTCATCATCCTCCTCATCATCACCATCATTGTTCATCATCATCTTCATCATCACCCTCATCCTCATCCTCATCATCGTCACCATCCTCATCATCATCATCATCATCCTCATCCTCATCATCATCATCCTCATCATCATCATCATGGTCATCACCATCATCATCATCTTCATTGTCACCCTCATCCTCATCATCATCACCATCCTCATCATCATCATCATCCTCATCCTCATCATCATCATCATCATCACCCTCATCCTCATAATCTGAATCATGGTCATCATCATCATCATCATCATTATCACCCTCATCCTCACCATCATCATCATAGTCATCATCCTCCTCATCATCACCATCATTGTTCATCATCCTCTTCATCATCACCATCATCCTCATCCTCATCACCATCCTCATCATTACCATCATCCTCATCCTCATCCTCATCCTCATCCTCCTCCTCATCATCATCACCCTCATCCTCATCATCATCATCATGGTCATCATCATCATTATCATCATCATCACCCTCATCCTCATCATCATAATCATAGTCATCATCCTCCTCCTCCTCCTCATCATTATTCATCATCATCTTCATAAGCATAGATAAATGTAAATTGCATATATTCAGTGAGCACTAAATCGCATATGCGATATATCCCATATGCACTAAATCGCATATGCATTTTGGAGAACATGTAAAAAAACCTGCCCATTCATTAAAAAGCATTGTATCAATATCGCATATGAAATATATTGGAGGTGCGTTATATCACATATGTGATATGTGTTGTATAGAAAATGTTGGGTTGCATGCTGTGGGCCAAGTTTACTGTATCAAAAGACATAATTCGTCTGAAACCGCGCACAGAAAACTGTTCAACGTGCAATTTTTTATCATTACTTACATATTTCCATAGTTTTGTACAGGTTTGGGTGGATTTCAATGGGGAATGTACGTAATAGAGGACGAAAGTCAGCAAGGAAGGTGTTTACACCGAAAGAAGTAGAAAATAAAAAAGAAAAAAAGAGGGAAGATTCAAGAAATCGTCGTCATTCATTACATGAGCAAATAGTTCCCATTCCCCCCCAACAGATACCTGACGTAGAGGATGAGGAATATAATGCAACATTAAAGGAAGCTGCTTATACGGAAGTTGATACTATTGATCCATTACTAAACGGACAATCTTGTGAAGAGTTCAATAATTATGTTACTCCCGATGCAAATCTGACTCAACAACAACCATGGTCAGTGGTTCAATCTCCTAATCGAAGTTGTGAGCCTGTAGTGGATGTAAACGTCACCCCAGCATTTCAAATGGCAACAAATTTTGCATCAAAACGAAAGAGAACTCCTAAACGAATACAGGTGGACGAGAGCAGATTGACTTCCATGGAAGGTAAGGTGGATAAACGGACTATGCTTCGTCATTGTTCTCAAATAATGAAACAATATTTTGATAACAAATCTGAAGCCGGTAAATGCCAATTGTTTTTAGCTTTGCTTAAATATAGAAATATGGCAACTGTTAGAAGAAATTTAGGCATAACAACAATGAAGAATATTGAATCAAGTAATCACATTTTTAAATCTCTTGCTGCTGCATTCACATCGATTGGTAAAAAAACTCATTCACAAGACTATAATGTGGCTCGTCGTGTATTGGCTAAATCAATTGTATGTAGATCCACAAGACAATGTCATTTACTTTGAATGCACATCACAAATTGTGCCTTTACATCCAAATACACTTAAAAAATATTCAGTAAGAAGAGACAAACTTGATGTGGAGGGACAAATGGAAACATTATGGGCATTTAGCAGTAGGTTGCCCCGCAAAGACATGAAGTTACTCGAAGCAGTGAAGGGCCTAGTGCAAATGTTTTGGCATGATAACACTAGGCCTTCTTCTAACATGAAGGATGTGTTAAAACATTGTAGGGGTTATAGAAACACTGAACCTCATGTTAAACATTATCTTGAAATGACACAAACTCAACTGTTCGAGATGTTTAAAGTTGCCCACGTAGAGCTAAGGCTTGGGCAAAGATCTTTTGAAAAATGCAAGCCTGGGTATGTTAGAATCAATACCATCCAGAACAGTTGTTGTTGTAGATACAACATAGATTTTGACCTATATTACCATACATTTGCACATATACGTCGTTTTTTGCATCCTAACCATGTGCAGGAATGCTCAAGTATAGTACTGCCAATGTCATCCAGAGATTTCATCCATAGCATAATGTGTCCGAGGCAAGATGGGTAGACACATTACTTAAAACAATGTGTAGACGGTTCTTGCAACAATTGTGGTGGGCTATCATTATGGTCTGATTGCATCAATGAAAGTGAAGATCAAGCATTCGGGAATGCAATTGTCGAGAAGCAGAACTATCAGTATGAGACATATTAGCTAAATGATGGGAAAGAAAGCATGAAGATTAAATTGGTGACTTCACAGGTAAATTGTTGAATATTGACATATTAATATTCATGTACACATTTTTTTATGTGGTTTATTGACATATTAATATTCATGTACACATTTTTTTATGTGGTTTATTGACATATTAATATTCATGTACTAGGTGCGAGTATGTGATTTTATTCCAGATTTTCGTGGAAAGATCCAACAATACATTCAACATGTCGATATGGCACGGTGGCAAGATGAGCAATTCAGAATATGTCGGGGCACCTTCCCTCTTGGAACAATACTATCAGTGGTTGACTTTGCGGAAAATTACACCCTACAACCACAAAATGAAACTCAAAGTCAATACTATCACTCAGAGCAGGTGAGCATAATGGTGCATGTCACGTATCGACATGGGCAAGATAGCAATGAAGAGAAACATGTGATACTGAAATAAAGTCACTTCTACATAAGTGATGACCAGACCCATGACATCCATTACATGCAACATTGCTTTAAATTATTCTATGAGCACGTGATAGCTATGGATATACCATTTTATCGTCATTTCATTTGGTCACACAGTTCAAGAATGCACATGTATTTGAATGGTTGTGTTTGTTGCACATAAAATACAAGGTTCCACATGTATGGAACTAATTTGAAACTGGTCATGGAAAAGGAGAACACGATGGTGCTGGTGCATGCATTAAAACTTCCCTTCGAAGGGAAGAAATGAAGTTTACAGGTGCTCGCCTTCGAGACGTTGCATCTATAGTCGAATGGTGTGCATCTGTCATGGGAGAACAAGCAACAAGGAAACACTTAGTGCGAAGAATATTCTAGGAGGTGACAAATGTGGACCGATTACAAAAACATCAAGTGAACACAGTGCATGGAACTCGACAGTTTCATTTAATTAGAAGCTCAAACAACTCGGCCCTACAAATTTGGACAAGAATGAAGGCTTACTTTTACAGTTTCTGTAGCATCGGTGAATGGGATGATTGTGAGGATACGGATACTGTTGATACATGGGATCGAGTGACACTTGGCACCAATTTCAACGGGTTTAATGAAACAGACCATTTGGAAGATGATCAGACACATATTTCTACAAAATATGATCACATATCGGATCTCATACAAGCAGGTACATGAGTAGTACCTAAATAAGAAATAGCATTTATGTATTGTTTACTTGACCTATGTAGAATTTAATTTATGTAGAAATTAGAAATGCAAGACCTTATTTACAAAATATATTGTTAACTCGACCTATTTCCTTTTACAGGTCAGATATATGCAGTGGTTGCCCCAAAAAATAATGAATGGGGTTCTGACGATTGGTTGGCACGTTGCTTAGAGGGGAAACAAACCATTCTCAAACCTGTTACAGATGATGAAAATATTGAATTTCCAACCGGTTCAATGGTTATAAAAGGTGAGTACTTGACACTTGCAGCACAACAGAAAAGGAAGGATGGGTATGTATATCAGGATTATAGACTAGGAGCTATTGTATACCACTTCACCAACCTAGTAGTTGGTATAAACATCAAGCTACGTACACTTGGTCACAAAAATAGGACACATGTATAATGCTTGCTACCTCATATAGAGCATGAAATATTTATGGACACCATCGGCACCAGAGATGATCTGAATGGCCTACTTGTATGAGTGCATTGTCAGGTGCGTTATTTAACCTTTAAAGTGAATTCTAAAGCACAATTTAAATTATTTCACCTTACTTTATTCCAAATGTAATAAACCTATGATTGATAGATACCATTCACAGACATAATATTATTCAAAGGATACTGGACACTATAAACACGATCGTACAACCTCAGGTGAGTTATCTATAAATCGTGCTTGCACATTTTCATTGGGTTCTCTTTTCTTTCTTATGATGTTACTAATGTCTAGCCTTTCATGTGCCTAGGATACAAACACCATCTACGGCACATTAGAGGCACCAAGAATGGTCTCTTTAGACACCACCAAATAGAGTTCAGAAAATAACAAGCTCTCGAGTTGTTGAAATTTACATTTCTTGATGTTTTTAGTTTAATATACATTTAACTACATCGCCATGTACAAATCGGAAACCAACTAGGCTTACATGGTCACCAAGACTTGCATGCACCAACTAGGATTTCATGAACACCAATTTGCATGCACTAACTGGGGTTGACAAGGTATGAGATGGAACTAGGGTTTAGTGAGCAATTTGGAAGTTAGGAGAGGGAACTAGAAACACATGATCACCAATACTTGCATGCACCAACTAGGCTTTCATGAACACCAATTTGCATGCTCCAACTAGGGTTTACAAGGTATGAGATGGAACTAGGGTTTAGTGAGCAATCATGCAAGTTAGGAGAGGGAACTAGAAAGACATGATCACCAATACTTGCATGCACAAACTAGGGTTTCATGAACACCAATTTGCATTCTCCAACTAGGGTTGACAAGGTATGAGATGGAACTAGGGTTTAGTCAGCAATCATGCAAGTTAGGAGAGGGAACTAGAAACACATGATCACCAACACTTGCATGCACCAACTAGGATTTCATGAACACCAATTTGCATGCTCCGACTAGGGTTGACAAGGTATGAGATGGAACTAGGGTTTAGTCAGCAATCATGCAAGTTAGGAGAGGGAACTAGAAACACATGATCACCAACACTTGCATGCACCAACTAGGCTTTCATGAACACCAATTTGGATGCTCCAACTAGGGTTGACAATGTATGAGATGGAACTAGGGTTTAGTGAGAAATCATGCAAGTTAGGAGAGGGAACTAGAAACACATGATCACCAATACTTGTATGCACCAACTAGGCTTTCATGGACACCAATTTGCATGCTCCAACTAGGGTTGACAAGGTATGAGATGGAACTAGGGTTTAGTGACCAATTTGTAAGTTAGGAGAGGGAACTAGAAACACATGATCACCAATACTTGCATGCACCAACTAGGCTTTCATGAACACCAATTTGCATGCTCCAACTAGGGTTGACAAGGTATGAGATGGAACTAGGGTTTAGTGAGCAATTTGCAAGTTAGGAGAGGGAACTAGAAACACATGATCACCAATACTTGCATGCACCAACTAGGCTTTCATGAACACCGATTTGCATGCTCCAACTAGGGTTGACAAGGTATGAGATGGAACTAGGGTTTAGTGAGAAATCATGCAAGTTAAGAGAGGGAATTAGAAACACATGATCACCAATACTTGCATGCACCAACTAGGCTTTCATGAACACCAATTTGCATGCTCCAACTAGGGTTGACAAGCTATGAGATGGAACTAGGGTTTAGTGAGCAATTTGCAAGTTAAGAGTGGGAACTAGAAACACATGATCACCAATACTTGCATGCACCAACTAGGTTTTCATGAACACCAATTTGCATGCTCCAACTGGGGTTCACAAGGTATGAGATGGAACTAGGGTTTAGTGAGCAATTTGCAAGTTAAGATAGGGAACTAGAAACACATGGCCATGTACAAATCGAAAACCAACTAGGCTTTCATGAACACCACTTTGCATGCTATCACTAGGGTTGACAAATAATGAGATGGAACTAGGGTTTACTTCAACCAATTTAGGGTTTGTAGGGTATGATGTTAGTATTGTAGGGTATGATGTATGTTAGTATGGTATGATGTTAGTATCATAGGGTATTGTAGGGTATGATATGGTATATATTACACATGCATGCATGACTTAGTGTTGTGGTATATTGTTAGTATGTTATGTTATGTTATGTTATTGTATGTTAGTATGGTATGATGTTAGTGTCAGAGGGTAATGTAGGGTATGTTATTGTATGTTAGTATGGTATGATGTTTCTGTCATAGGGTATTGTAGGGTATTTTATTTTATGTTAGAATTGTATGATGTTAGTATCATAGGGTATTGTAGGGTATGATATCATATATATTACACATCCATGCATGACATAGTGTTATGATTGTTAGTGTATGTAATTTAGTTAGTGTATGGTATGGTTATGATGTTAAAAAGTTGATGAGTCGTAAATTCTTCCTTTAAGTATTGGAAATTCATAAGTTAGCACACATATGAACCACACATATCATTATATCACATAGGTGAACCACACATATCATGTTCCAAGATCAATTCAACCATATCATGTTCCAAGATCAAGTCAACCATATATGTATAAATTTGAACCTTGCTTTATATTATATATGTATAGAAATAATGTTACAAAAATTGTCATGCCACATGGACATAATACAAAATAGTGGATCAAAAAGTACATATATGTGTATATGAACAAAAATTTACATCTATGTATCCCCCATATACATTTATTCTAGTTATCCCCCCTTTCGCTTCCACTGCCAATGTCTTCGGAGAAGTCTAGCTTTCTTTTCCAACTGCTCACTGGTGATCCCCATCGCTGAACAAGAGGGATAGGTTGCATTAGTGGAGACTACAGAAAAACCAAATTTTGTAAGTTAATTTACCAACCTTTAAAAATTCTATGTACATTTGTTCAAATTCCAAAACCAAAATAATATTTTTACTTACTGTACATGAGTAAGTAATGGTGGGTCATGGTCCCTCACTAACAGCGACCCTAATTGGGTGCTCTTCAAGAACCACTTTCTCACTATCAAGCTGCAATAAAAAATTATATATGCCAATGTTAACAAATATACATGTACCTTAGGGGGGAATAGGTGGGTTGACAACAACCTCGCTTTGGTGCTCTTCAAGCACCACTTTCTCAATAGGTTCCTGCATAAAGTAACATACGTCAAAGCTGTACATAAACCTACAAAAACGTACAAAGAGAAAGCACCAAATCAGGGAAAGCCATGCATAAACGTACAATGAAAGCGATACATAAACTTACCTGCTGCCTTGTCAGAGGAGGTGTGTAATCAGTGGATTGATTAAGTAGGAACAAGAAAAAAGGACTTCTACTTGTACTAGAGAATAAGCTCACTTTTTGGACATATTCTTCTAAGCCACGTTCCTACGTACAAAAGGATAAAGATACAATTAGACAATTTCAAAAAATTAAAAAAGTACATGTTGAATCATTAAAATCACAATTAAAAGAAAGCGATACATAAACGTACCTGATGGCTTGTGATAGGTGGGTCATCAATCTGGTGCTCTTCAAGCACCGGTACCTCAATAGAATCCCACATAAAATAACATATGTCAAATTTAGATAATAAAAAGAATCTTAGACATATATACTAGATGGACAAAAAATGATGTTTTCAAAGAAAGTGAAACATAAACGTACCTGCTAGTTTCTGATAGGTGGGTCATCAATCTGGTGCTCTTCAAGCACTGATTCCTCAATATAATCCTACACAAAATAACATATGTCAAATTCAGATAATAAAAAGAATCTTAGACATATATATTACATGGGTGAAAAATGATGTTTTCAAAGAAAGTGAAACATACATGTACCTGGCGAGGGGGGAGAGGTGGGTAGGCAACAAGCTCGCATTGGTGCTCTTCAAGCACCAATGGCTTAATGGTTCCCTGCATAATGTAACATATTTCAATGTCAGATAATACAAAGAAAACAAGACATATACATGATGGACGGAAAATGATTTTTCCAAAGAAAGCGAAACATAATTAAAAGCATATTTAAAATAATACATGTGTTTGGGAATAGACCTCTGCATGAGAGGGAATAGGATGAGATTCAATGTACTCATCCTGATCACCCTGCATAAAACATGTTGTATCAAAATTAGGATGTATTGAATGTTACAAGCTATACTATAAATATGTAAATAAAGTTGACAAATTAACATGTATAGTTCTTATCCCTATTGGTAAAGAACCAAACCCATATGCAATATTGATAGCCGCATCAATGTTCTCAACATTAATCGGCGGACTATGCGACTCTAGTGTGCCATGGGACACCAGTTGTATATTTGTTCACATAATTTGTTAGATAATTAAATAGAAATAAATTGCGAAACAATTGAAAATTTTGATATGAAACAAAATATAATATGAAAATAATGAGTTTTACTTACAAAGCGAAGTAATCCATCGTCTCGGAAGTCTGAAGCAGGGCCATAGCATATGCCTCCACACGATGTGCAATGGTGTGGAGTAACACAACACTCTGAACGCTCTGCATCTCTTGTGTGATTTGTAGATGGGCCTACCTTAGAAGTGCCATCCCCTTGGTCTACATTCCCTTGGACATCAGTCCCATGTTGAAGCAATGTATCTTCCAAGTCAAATAATGCCTCCTGTGTATCTGCAATCACAGGACCCATAGGAAGATATAGCCTAGGGGGTTTTGGTGTGCGTGGAGGGCATGGCACATGGTTAGGATCCATCTTGGCCCCTTCCCTATCTTGGGGCATCCCATGACAAACACCCTAGAAGCCTAAGATATCGAACTAGTTAACATGTTTCCCTAGGATGAATTCTGCATACAACTTCCTAAGGAAATAAAATGGGATGTCTCTATGCCCATGAGGGTCTTCATCGAAGACCATATACAAACAATCCATCCAATTGGCCTTTATATTTGGTTCAACGCACTAGTCTATGGAAATGTGTGCTCGACTGGTGGGTGGAACCAATCCGCTACTAGGGTCCCGGAATAATGAAAATATTTGGTCTTTTGTAATTTTAAGGGCTTTTAGGTCTTTATAACTCAATCCATCGGAGTAGTATTGCCTCCTGGATTCTCTGTACGAGCTAATGTTGTATAGAGCTCCTTGGGCATTGGAAATTGTGTTTGTTATTGTGTCCAATGCATCGGCTAAAGACTCTCTCAAATGATCCCCCCCTCTAATAGATGAGCTAAGGCACCTGAATGATGCCAAACGTGCAATAATCTATGAGTTTCGATCTTGTTTCCCCTCTGGGTTTGGTTTTGGGTTCATGTTTGGGTTAGGTTGTGGGTTAGGTTGTGGTGGGTTTTCCACATTGTCTTGTGGGTTAGGTTGTGGTTGGTTTTCCACATTGTCTTGTTCATTTCTGTTATCTATGAAGATTTAAACAAAAAAATACAAGTTGTTTTACTTAATCATTCTTTGATTTCATTCAATTTTTTTTATTAAATTTGTTTAAAATAATTATAAAAACTATGAAATTATGGAAAACAATAAATAATTGAAGACTAACTGAAATGGATAAGACAATTTACCTGCCATTCGAGCCAATCCACCTCCGACTCGACCTCAAACTTGACCTCCAAAAGATAAAACACAAATTACCTCTGTGTTATTTCACCCACGTGGTTTTTCACTCTCCCGATCCTCAACAATGCAAATGATAAATTTGAGTTCTGTGCCCTCTGTTTTGTTTTTTTTAGTTTTCAATATCGCATATGCGATATATCTCACTTGCGATATATATCACATATGTGTTTTGTAAATGTTAAATATCGCATATGCGATACTTACAAACATTAGCCTTGTGTTTGGGCTTGGTTTATTCTGAACGCACCATCAATAACGCATATGCATTCTTGATTTGCACTTCGGAAGTGCGTTTCTAATTTCTTAAGTGGCACTAAAAAGTGGAACCAACTTCGTGCGATCGCCCATATCATTCTCTTATCTAAGTCATAAATATTAGGTCTCGATAAAGGATAATGTTGAGTATAATGTCCTCTATTTCATAGCCAAAAAAATCCATACTTTCTATGTCAAAACCCCAAATTTTCACAAAAATTTAAAATTTTGAGATAACATAAAATGTTGAAACTGCAGGTTACTAACAGCTACGGTTAGCAATAAAAGAAACAATTGAATGATTAGTGTTACATAATCTCAATTATGTTAACTAATCATTTTCCTTTTTGTAACATGAATAAGGTTTACTTGCGTATTGTTTTAATTCAGTTTACTGATGAGTTTTCTTTATGACAAGTAGGTGGAATCTAACTTTGAATCCTCGGCTTACTTAGTATTTATGCTAACGCAGAAAGATTACTGGTTCTTACAGGTTTCCAGGTATGTTTGAACGAGTAACGTTTAATTTCAAAAAGTACCTAGACGTGTTCTTATCTGTAAATAATAAGCTTAGTAAATAAGCTGCTAAATTCCAAGCAACTTCCATGAGG
This sequence comes from Pseudotsuga menziesii, assembly GCA_001517045.1. NCBI lineage: Eukaryota > Viridiplantae > Streptophyta > Pinopsida > Pinales > Pinaceae > Pseudotsuga > Pseudotsuga menziesii. The sequence continues at coordinate 535,471 of LPNX010564556.1, read as the reverse complement.
TAAAAATAGTTTGCTTTCTTCAGCTTTTCTTGTAAATGAAGTTCAAAATAAATGAGTTTCTTTCTTTATCATACTTAGTGACAGTAAGGATACTTGCTGTGGCTTTAAACTTGAAATATTAGTTGCATAGTACCTCTACTTTAGTATGCATATCTTGCAACGTTATACTAATTGTACTATTGGTTAACATACATTATCATACTACTTGCTTGAGTATCAAGCTGATCGATATTTAACTTCTGTAGAGAAACTTACAACCCAAAAACTTCTTGACATTATAAGTTTGATTAGTGTAAAAAATATAGTGTCTTTTCACATGAAACACTGTTTGTCTATATTCTTAAATCTATGTCAATACCTGTGATTCTAATAATCATAGGCTCAAGTAGGATTATTTCATTGCAATTTTATTAATTCTATAATACTTATCTTGTATTAAGTTACTATCTACAACAGTTTCTAAAGTTGATGTTTTCGACAAATATCAACCTTCTATCCTATGCTATGCACTAGATAATTTGTATAATTATAAAACCATTCTACCAAATATAGACATGGTAAATTACTGTCAAAAGTCAAGTTGAGAAATAACCCAAGTCTAATAAAGTCTCATCATCCTGAACTATGTAAACGAATTTATAAAAGTGTTATTTTACTACACTTAGCCCACTTTGTAGTTTTCCTACTAATTGATTTGTTAGTTTATATAAGAATTATAAACATACATAATCCATTTTGTTTAATATACATACAAGTCCATAGTTAGTTTATGGGATTCTAAACAAGTGTAAAACAAAGTGGAATTTGTTAAAGAGTTCACGACTCTACTCCATACCATGCTATACCACTTTATAAATGTCACAACTTGATATGTTGTTTAAAAGGGTATAACTACGCATAGACCACAATGTATTTTAATATAGAAACTAAAGTAGTTCGATGGTTTTAAACCATCCAACTTAATCTCTTCCTAACGAATGATCATTACACTTACTAAGGTCAACAATCATGAAATATGGTTTACCAAATATTCATATTGTGTTATCAAAATTACATTATAATGGGCATATGTTATACGATGAGATAATTTCTATGCATGATTGTTTTTTGGGATAAACCAAGGTTTAAGAGGTGACTTCAATTGCTAGGTAAACATTGATTTAATGTTATTATCCCACTACCGAACTTAACATATCATATGATAAGCGGTATATTTGATTTACAATGAGATAACATGGTTAATAATATAGTTTAAACATCGTATGATCATTGTTTAAATAATTGGGTATTATTGGATTGTAGGCACACTATGGAAATGACCCACTGCATGGTTTAAATTATTGAAACCATGTGGTCAGCTCCTGGCCAAGTGTTGTAGATATAAAAATCATCATAACCCTAACCCTTTTACATTCCTCCTCTGCAGTTTGCGCTGGCCCTTGAGGCTGCTCTACATGGCTTTCATGGTGGCCGTAAGTTTTCCTCGGTTCTAGTTGCCCTGAGTCTTGGTTTAGTGTTGGTTAAGCCTCCGGTATTCAGTCTTGAAGCCATACTTTGTGACTACGAGTTTTCACTCTGCAAGTGTTTGTTGAGTTTTGATGAGTTTGGCTTAATGTTTGCTCAAGCTCCCTCTCATCGTCCTCGTGGCCTTCAACTATCGGATAGGTTGAGCCTTACTGGCTGTTGGGTTTAAGTTTTGTAAAAAGGCTGTTAGCTTCATTTGCACTTGTTTTGTGGCTAGCTTGTATCCCAACATGTCTTTCTTCGTGACTTGCTACTGCTTGTATGAAGCCGAGAGTTTCAATGTTGTTGGAGAGTGCTTTTCCCTCGTCGTAGGGTTTGAAAAACTATAAACACACAATGTCGTTGGTGATAGTCTTTCCACATGACTGTTCGACAATCATATCGCAGGTAATTTATTATAAATTGTTTTTATATTACAGTATGTGTTTTTCTTTTATAGAAGGTAAACAAATATTGAAGTACTTCGTGTACTAACACCTTGTGATGGAACTTCTTGCGAAGGTCAAGGCTATAATCGGGTAAGCCCTATGGTTAGAATTTGGGTTCTCTCCCTTCTTGTATTAGGGTTTTTCGATTGGAGAAAACATGAACTTGGAAACTCTTTTAGTTTCGTTCTTAGTTGTGCAGTCTCTTTTAAAGGTTATTATTGTTTTTATCTTGTATAAAAACCCTTGCTAGTCGATGGTTAAGCCTAGTTGTGAGATGGCTAAAGTGTTGGGCTTAAATGTTCATTCTTATGGATTATTAATGTAAACAGTAATTTTGTTAAGACGATTCTGTCTTTGAGCTCGACTTGATTTACAGTACTACTTTTGATACTCTGTATAATTTTTAGGGTTTTAACCCTATTTGACTATGAATGAAGCTATTTACTGTTTAACCTACTTCGTAATTAGTTTACTATTAATATTTAATGACTCTCACTCAGTCTTGGTTTATTTATAAATTTTACTTATTTTGCTCAAAGATATGAGTTAGGGTTTTCTTGTAGGTAACCCTTGTGTAAAATAAATCTTTTAAATTGTTCTTCAAAGCTTCTGTTACTTAGTTTAATTTGTTTAATAGATTATAGGTATGTGGAGTAAACTTCGAGTTTATACTATTACCAATGTCTTCCTTTGTTTGTCCTTAAAGGACTGTAAATAATTTATAATAGCCTAGTTGTTTATTAATTAAATAATCCAAATAATTTGGATTAGAACTTCAATGCTTTGTCATTTGTAATTGTATTATATATTTAGGGTTTCGACCTTGTTATTTGCTTTTACAAGTATATCCTGTTTATAAAAGTTAAAAGAAACAATTCTTTTTCTAAATATACATTTATGTATATGTTGGTCATTATCCTATTCNTATATATATAACCTAACACAGTTTACCATCCTGCATGTTTTAAATTCAATAAGAAAACAATGTACTGTGTGTAAGCATAACCTATTTTCTATTAGTGTATTTTATTAATATAATGATCCTTCTACCTGTGCTGAGTTTTTGCTCTTTCTTTTCCAGTATACTTACACAACTAAGGTGGTTAAACGATAAACATTGATAAACAGGTCATTGTTCTTTTCTGATAATAATCTACATACAGAAATGAAACGCTTTAATATTATGAATGGTATAATACATCTATTCATTTCAGATTCCTATCATATCCTTCATCTATTTTATATACACCGCTTGTGCTGGAGTACGGTCTGGTCCTTCCAGATGTGGAAAAACATAGGTTAGGATTATTTTTCATCTATTTCAGATTCATTCTTTCAATAAACTAAAATATTACTAACTCTAACAGTTCACAACTAAACATTTAACATTCATTAATCAATCAGACTCACATTTAACCATCCAACACAGTAAAACAAAAATATTGTAGAACCTGATTAAGCTGGACAACAACAACGTTAGGAGGCCATTCCTCCCTACCAACTCCTAGAGAGCACTCAAACAACGTCTCCTTAGGACCCCCGAGCCTGTTGCTGGTCTCCTTGGCTGAAAACTAGTGGAGCAAGCAAACAATAGAGTAGTCCAATGACTCAATAATCACTCTGCACTCAGCAGTAAGATCCTTTAGCTAAAAAGTTGCACTAGATCACTTAGCAGTTAACCCCTCAAACTCTTTCCACAAATTCCCTCACCATTGAATTTCTCTGAAGTACATTCACCTGAATGAATACTTCTATAGAATGAGCAGCCTCAGCTCTCTTCAATGGGAATTTTTATAAAGATTGCCTAGGTCTTTTGGGTCAGTTTTTATTAATTGAGCCACCTTCTCTGATCCCACTTTCTTGGGGGATCATGACCCCAAATGTAGGGAGGTTGCCACCTGCAACAGTTGGAAGTGTTTGAGGATGCTGCCACATGTTTGTTTGCTCTCCACCCAGTGTCCTCCACCAACTTGACTAGTAACACTCTTTTAACAGCTCTCATAAGCTGTTGTCTCCCCTTTTATTTATTTATAATTAAAATATTCAGAATTACATTCAATATCCTTGACTTTGCTGAGTCATCAATTACAACTTAGCATAAAATTTAACATAATGTCTTAAATAAAATAAAATAAGATAATATTATTTTTGCAAAATTGGGGCATGTGACATTCTATCTAAAAAAAACTTTTACAAAACAATCCTATATATAAAGAGGATCATGTTGACACATGGATTATATAGAATCTATATATCAAGAATAACTTTAATATAAGGGGCCATTCCAAAATGTGCATTTACTCTTTCTTAAGGTCTTAATTCTTCACAATATACTTTGTACTTTATCATAGTATGACCATTACACCCATACGATACATGAAATATCTATGCTTCAGTCCTTTCCTCGTTTAACATTAGCACATTTTTTTCCTCTATTATGAATTTTTAACAATAAAACAATTTTTGAGAAAATTTCTATCATAGTGAAAATCACCTTACTCGAGAGTGTAGTTTTTATATCAATTATCACATTTCAATATGTGTGATCCTATTCTAGTATCTCTCCCATCTGCTAAGAGCATGTTCACAATAATTCATAACACTTCATATCAATATTCATTACCAATAAATCTTGTAGATGAAAGCACTACCCTTTCTCCATTGGACACCCCTTCCTTTTGAAGGGTTCTTTGTAAATTACAACGATTTTTTTCATGGTTGCTCTTTTCATTCTTCATCTTAAGAAACTATCACTATCTAAGAATATTACAAGTAATCTTATGATGTAGTGTAAACTCTATCAGATACACTTGAATACTATTACTCTAGTGTGATTATATTATGTTGGATGATAGAAAATTGTCTATTTATCCCCTCACACATCATGGTACAATCAAACATACTATCATGATATTTTGCTTCTTCTTATAAACTCAGTTCTATATTAAGAGTGAACGTCCCCTCATGGTTTCCTTTAGAACACTCATAAAAACATGAAACCAGACATAAGAAATGTTAATATAACACTTAGTGTTATCATTCTCATCTAGGTAAAGATAAAATACATTACATCCATAGCACCTATAGTTACAAAATTGATGCTACACCCTCTCTAAGATTAAGTCTCTTTTTCCCTTAGACCTTAGGGAGCTACTAACTTTTAGAGATGAGACTCTCTCCCAATCCTTGTGGACAATGATTTCATTCTTCTCTCTTTTATAACCATTTTCACAATCTAATTATATATATATATAAATTTTAATACCCTAAATTTACAATATTTCATTCTTAATTATAAAATATGGTATTCAAGCATTTAAAAATATCTTAATTCTAGTACCTTTTGGTAATCAAATGGTGGTACTTTACTTCTTCAATTTCCTTGAACATTACCTTTCATTTATGTTTTCAACTTAGAAGCTATCATATATTTTCTAAACCAACAATTTAATCCTTCCATGCTACTTATCTTAAAATTAGAATTAACATAATTACTATACCTTTAGAAATAAAGATCATATATATATACTTGCTTCTTTAAAGGTATTTAAATGCCATCTTAATATCGATATTATTATGGTGATTTTTAAATATAACACCAAATATTTCACTTATTAAATTAATAATTTCACATTTTAAGTAATTCTTAATCATTTGTTTTTTATAAATTTCTTAATATCTATGTCACAACTTTGATGTTTAGTATTTATTTTGGATATTATATATATGAATAACATATTTCCATATAGTGTGTGTTTAAACTCCAACTAACTAACTACCCCATAGGATTATTATATATAACATAGGATTATTATATATAACATATACTCATACTTCATACTACTTACAAATTAATAACACAATTTCAAAATATATATTCTATATAATGATTTTTTTATACTATGTATTTTACAAAACAATTTTATATATTGGTATATATGTGTGTTTTGTATTTATTTTTAATATTATATATAAGAGCTACCATGTGGCAATGCCACACCAGTTGTTAAGAAATATTGATATTGTTATAAGAGAAGCTATAAAAAATAAGAAGCTATTTGTTTCAAGTTGTATTAACTTGCAAATAAAGGTACCAGTTAAAATATCATTTTTATTAACAAAACAAATGTTTGTTAAACCCAAGAATACAATATTAATATTTTAATTAAAAAACATGTTGATTAAGGTTAAATATTAAAAAAAAATCTTTTTAATGAACACAAATTTGTAATAATTAATTTCAATTTAAGTGTTACTTCTTATTACAAAAGTTGAGTCAACTTTTCATTCTTAAATAATAATTGTAAACCCGATAAATGAGTAATATTTTTGAATAGAAACATAAAAGTGTTGTAGGGATTGTTTCCTATAAAATTTAAAAATATATATTTAGAAATCCTAAAACAAAGCATTCTTGTAAATGTTAATATCAGTCTTTCCTAAAAATCAAGGTATGAGCAGAGTCACATATATGTCTAATTAAACCATTCCACACTCAATACATAAGAACTCAATATGATGATTATGGATAGAACAACAATATCATGTCACTTACAAGAATAAAACTTAAGTTGAGAGTAACAATCACTCCTCCCAACCACCAAAGCTATATTTAATAAACCAATATAATATTTATATAATAAATCATTATTAAATAATACACACTTCAAATTACAAAATATTAATGCAAATTTCTTATTTTAATTTATAGTTAATAAACTTATATTACAAATAGTTATTATTAAAATAAATAAATATTACAATTTTATAGACCAAACTTTTAAACATAATAATTACCTTCTAAATAAATTTTATTGTTTTAACTTCTTTAATAAACTTATAGTAAAAATAACATTATTATTAAAATACAAATATTACACTTCTAAATGCAAAACTTTTAAACATAATACTTACATTTCTTCTTTTTCCTTCGACTAAGAAATAGAAACACTCATTTTACTTGTTTACCTTTCAATTTAAGAGGTTGTTTCTTGTGTATACCGCTTCAACAACACTGAAGAAATAGATGCTAGTTTATAAAGCACCATTAAGTTCCATTTTAAAGAAGAAATAGATACTTGTTTAGAGCCAAAGTTGCTAGCAAATAGAACTTTCCTGGTTCACAACAAAACATGCCATATTGATAACAATGAAAAAACACTCTAGTCACATTAGTTTACATTTACAAATTTAATAAATGCATAAAAAACTTCTAGTAAATGCAAGTAATACCAATCTCATGATCATGAATAACAAATACTATATGAAAATTAATTCCATACTATTATATTTTTGAAATCGTATAATAGATTTAATAACAATATACAACTATATTTAGGAAATTCCATTCTGAACAAGTGTTATAAGTGTTATATTTAGGAAATTCCATTGTGAACAAGTAGTGTTGTAAGTGTAGTCATAAGCAATTTTGGAAACTGTGATCTTATCTATTACCACGAAACATCTTCTTAGGCATGATGCCATCCATTTTTTCCCAATCAAATGTAAAATCAATAATTTAAAATATTATTTATTGTATTTTTCTCAAGCTATATCACTGACATATACCCATATGTCATATATAGCACTTAGTAATTAATAAAAAATAAATCTTAATATATTTTATAAAAACAAATTTATATATTTATTAGTTTAATTATAATAATAATTTTTATTAGATATTTTTTTAATAATATTTTTATTTTAAATATCATATATATATAAATGGCATATACCTTTATGTCATAGTAGATAGTAATTAATAACACATAATTTCAGTATAGTTTATAAAAACAATTTTATATATTGCCTTAGCATTACCCTAATTTTGAAAAATAGTTTTGTTTCTAGCTTCAAATTTCCCAAAAGATAAAAAAAAAGTATCTACCACAAAACATCTTCTTAGGCATGATCTCATCTATTATTGCGCAAACAATTATAAAATAAATCAATATTTGAAAACATTATTTATTGTATTTTTTTTCTTACTATATAAATGACATATACCCATATGTCATACTTAATACTTAGTACTTAGTAATTAATAAGAAGTAATCTTAGTATATTTTATAAAAACAATTTTATATATTCTTTAGTTTAATTATAATAGTACTTTTTATTAGATATTTTTAAAAGGCATGATGTTATCCATTTTTGCTCAATTAATTGTAAAATAAATCAATAATTTAAAACATTATTTATTGCATCTTTCTCTTGCTATATAAATGATATATACCCATATGTCATACATAGTACTTCGAAATAATCTTAGTATATTTTAGAATTTCTTTTGTATTCTTTAATTTAATTATAACAGTAATTTTTATTAAATATTTTTATAATAATATTTTTATTTTTAAAATTATATATAAATGACATATACCCCTATGGCATAGTAGTTAGTAATTAATAACACATAATTTCAGTATAGTTTATAAAAACAATTTTATAAATTGCCTTTGCATTCTGACCCTAATTTTGAAAAATAATTTTGTTTTTAACTTTTCCAAATTTCTAAAAAAAAATACTTAAATGCTTTTGCTTTTCAAACCATAACTTTAAATTCTTCTGCATGGTATCACCTTCTGAATTTAAAACCACAAACATAATTCTTTTCTGTCTTTATTAACCTGTGATAAATAAATATCAATAACTACTTAATTTATTCCATTTTACATAAAAAGTAATTCTTAAAATAGTTGATATACATATGCGAACACGGAACACCTCTTCGGTTGGTATTTCACTTTCTGTGTCGGTATCCTCAAGTCAATGAAGGCCCTTTATTGATTTATTAATGCACCGTATGTAATTTTTTTATAATGTATTAAATTAGAGTATATTTTATGAAAAGAATTGTGTATGCTCTTTGGCTTAATTGTACATATTTTTTATATTTTTTTTATAAAGTATTAAATTAGATTATATTTAATTAAAAAAATTGTGTATGTTCTTTAGTTTAATTGTGCATGTATTTTTATATATTTTTTTACAAAGCATTAATTAGATTTATTTTGATAAAAGAATTCTGCATGCTCTTTAGTTTATACCATTTTATTAAAATAATTGTGGATGATTTTTAGTTTAATGGTATATGTTTTTTTAGTTTAATGGTATACGTATTTTTTTATATAATTTTTTATAAAGTATTAAATTAGATTTTATTTGATATAGTGAATTTTAATTATTAATAATAAAAAATATATATAACGTTTAATTTTTGTATGTTTTTGTTAACTTATTATAACTAAATATCAATAACAATTGAATGTGACATTAATTCATTCTGATTTAAATGGAAAATGTTCTGGCTTTGCGCCTAGTTTGTTGTAAGTGTTATATGACATTTTAAGAAAAACTTAGATTGAAATAGTAAAACAACACAATGCTAAACTTTTATGGGACATGAATTAAAAAGTAACAAGATTTTGTTGTAGATCTTAAGAAACATTTGGAAAATGCTTCTTATTGCCTCACATAGAGATGTCCAACTACACAAGACATTATTAATTTCTCTCTATTACAAACTATTTACTCACTTTCTTTTTTACTAACCTTCATCACATTATTGAGCCAAAGAGGTGCATTCTATAGCCCAATAGTGGGACATGCTTAATTCATTTCATTCTCATCCTAGAGCTGACACATGTCCTTTTTAAAAAATAATAAAATATTATAAAAGTAACATGTCATCCCAAACTAGTTTTAAAATATTTAGAATATAATATATATAAAACTACACAAATTAGATAAATTCAAACCATAAAAATTGCATTACACACTTCTTCAACATGTCCACTCTGAAAACAGGTTCATACCTTGATATATTTGATCCCTCTTACTGCTTGGTAAATCCCCTTTTAAGGTAATTCTATGCTGGTTATATGCACTACACTAATACTAAGAAGCAAAATGGTAAGAAAGTCAGAGTTGGTACAGTCCTATAGCCTTTATGCTCAGCGGATTACAAGATACCACAGGATATCTTAGACATCCTTCCTAGAAGATAGTAACATCTCCAAAAATTTGTAATAAAAAAAAAGTAAAGTAAAGGTCTAACTGTAATTATAAAAGATTCATTAAATCGATATCATGTTTTAAATTTGCGCTTTAACACCGTTACGACAAACTTCCAAAAGTGTTTAGTCTTAAATTCATCAATCCAGACAATCTTTAGCTTGTGTTTGTAATCGTTTATCCAATGCACATAAATGACATATTACGACAACATTACTATGTGACTTATCATTATGTCGACACTACTTTTCTTGACGTCAAGTTATGAAAGAATATTATGTTTATTTTATGTCAATTACATTTGATGTTCTTGCTGGTTATGTTTCCCTTTTGTTTACATATTGGTGAACTCTTAATAAGATGCTAGGATAGAGGGTTACACATCTTACTTAGCTCTAATGGATAACGCAGAAATGTGCAACCTCCTTGTAGGTGTTGATGGTGGAAAGCTTGCAGTAGATTAGCTTAAAACAAAATCCTAAGCGAAGGATAACCTATAAAACCTAACAAAGTGGTCTAGCTTTTGACTAGAAATAACTTGCTCTTACTAATGATAAACATAGCATAACGGAGAAAATACCAAGGCATAGAAAGTTGGTTTGGAAACTATGTAAGTTCATTTTTTTTAAATTAAATGGAAATGAAAATCCCACGTGGCGACTTAGAGGATTTCATATCGAAGGAATTAGTGTCAACATCGAGAAACCCTAGGGTTTATCTCATCTCTCTAATTTCCTTTTTTCTTCGTTGTTTTAGCTCTCGCATTCTGGCAGAGGTGAAAGTATTTTTCTTTGGCTCTCGACATTTCTCTTTGCCCTTGTTCATTCTACAGAACATCCAAAAATTTGTGTGGGTGCCAGTAGTGGTCTTGGCTTAAAGGAAATTGATCAGCATTCTTGTAAAATAAAAATTTCGACAACTGTGGGTTTCCTATGTAGCCTCTGTCGCTTCCACCAGGGTCATCATTACAGGGTCCTTATGATGTTTCCATATTATGTTTTGGGTTGATATTTAACCCATGCAATGTTGTTTGCAGGGAGTTCCTGCCAAGGATTTGTTGCGTTGGATGGGAAACAAACTTTGTGGAGGTGGGCGCATGGTTTGGTAAGAATTGATACCCACACCCTTTCTCCTTTGGCTCTGTTAGTTTTGACCTCGTGGCTCCAAGCTCGAGCTTACATGCTTAAGGATATGAGTCGTTTATGCATTGCCACTTAATGGAAGCTTGGTAACATTTTGGTTAATTGGCCTTATGGCACTTTTGATTTTATAAAAACAACCTCCCTATGTCGTGGACTCCGAAGGGGAATGTATTGGAACCATTACTTGTTTATATTGTTTAAAAATGAAAACTTGCAGAGTTTTGCTGGAGAGGAACAATTTCATCGAGGTTTAAGACAAACTTTCCTTATTGCTCTACAATTTGTAAATGTCTTGTTGTTTTATAAAAAAATCCATAAGATTTTTGTTGTTATGATTACACAGTCGCCTTATTTCCTATACTTAATAATTTGCTTAGACTTTCCGTCTATATGTTTTTCTTGTTCTTAATTCTATAGTTTTGTTTAAATATCTTTTAAAGTTTGGAATCCCATTTTGTAATCTTCACCACTCAAGGTTTAATGCAGTAGTTAAGGTTTAGTTATAGAATTATTTAAAATCCTAGCTTAAATGAATAATTTGAACTTTTTAGCTAGATTCGAGTTATAGTTAGTTAAAACAATCCTTTCGGCTATGTTATAGTATTACTAGGAATATAGCTATATATATAAATATAATTAACACATAATTTATATGTAACATACCCAAAACTGGAAAATAAATATTTATTACAAGTATTTCAACAAAACATTATGTTAAATTTTATTGTAAGGTTTATGACCAAGTGGGTCAAGGATGACTGTAATTGAAGAATTATTTATTTATTAATTAATAAAAGGAGACACCTATTCAGGGGAGACTATTAAATGAGTGTTCAATGCCACTAGGAAGAAGGAGTAGATAAAAAAGGATGATTGGCAAGTGGCAACACCAACAATTAACTTTCTATCTATTGGAGGAGCATAATCCCTAAAAAATGGTCATGTTCCCTGAGAGGGGGAACTGAGCTGAGTGGCTCATTAAATTCCAAAACTTACCCTAATACCTAGGCAATATTATATAAACCATAAAATTGAGCAGGAGGCTCACCACTCATTCCGATTTCTGAGAGAATGAACTTTGTGATTGCTGCAAACTAAAAAGTGAGGCACATAGAGAATTTGATGAGGGGATAGCTAAAGTGATTGCTGAGTTGTAGAAGTCTATTGTGTAGCAGAGATCTTCATTCTAGTGGTGTGAGAAAAATCGAGGGTCCTAAGCAAGTGATATCACTGCTTAAGGAAAATCTTGGGTGGAACAGTCTCCCTTGGGTGTTAGTCCCATTTCTCTGCATAATTCCAGGTTCCAATTCTATATTTGTAAATTGTTATTTATTTTTGAGTAAGTTGGATCAAACTATTTATATTCATAGATAAACATTAATCAGCAGATTATTGATGATGTATCTGCTTAGGAACTGATTAGAAAGAAAATGAATTGAAATTATCGCTTGTATTTTTCCTCTCACGGAAGTGATGTACTCTAGTACAGGACGATATCAAATTATATGGAATAATAGTAAAAGAATGAATGAATAATTGTGTAGATTCAGAGCTTAAAATTTTATAGAGTTATATTATGTTTATCATTTATGTTATTTGTTAGAATACCTAGTAAATAGTTACAATACGAGTTACAGATCTAATCTTCTAAAGATAGGTAAGTGCATCTAATAAGTAAAACCTCAAAAGTTAGTGAACAAGTCTAGATACAGAATTCAGACACAAAGCATATACTCTTTTACATGTTTATATGTTCTTCACAATGAATGAAAAACTGAATAAAAGCACAGATCTCAGTTCCTCATTAATACATAGATTATAACATATCCTTCTGGAATATGTCTTTTAATAAAATTAATATCAAAATATAAAAAAACTAGGTTTCGAATTTAAACAAAAAAATCAGTAGTTTTCCCAAGGCCACCTTAAACCCAGTTTGTAAGGATTGAATTAATTATTTAACACGAGGTCAAGCTATTGACAAATCATTGCACTGTATCCACGATTCCAATTGTTTTTAACTCGTGTTGTTCTACAGTAGGTATTTGCAAGATATTAATCTCAGCTTGTCTTAAAGAAAAGTAAATTACTTAAAATAAAATGCAATATTCAGAAATAGACTTCACTATTTAGAATAAACCTATGACTGTAAACCAAAGTCATTACACAGTCGTAGTCAATACATAATAATGTTTCCGTAAAACAATTATTTAATTAAAGAATAAATATACTATTAAACCCAAGGAAGTGACGATGCCCTTTGTAATATACCGAATTTTGGACCTAACACTTATAGGCATGTGCCTATTGATTATGATGATTATCTTGATGTTTTATTTTATATTGGGTGAAAGACCCCATTGCATATGAACATGATGACTTGTCTTATATATTGGGTGTAAGCCAATTATTGATGATATATGTATATGCTTGTTTGTGTTGGGCGTGGACCCTGAAGCGCATGATCGACGATATGTTTTGTGTTGAGCGAAGAGCTCTGGAACACTTGAGTGATTAATAAATTGTGTTGAGTGAGAAGCTCTAGAGCACATGAGTACTTACCTTTGTGTTGAGTGAGAAGCTATGGAACACATGAAAAGATAATTGGATGTGTTGGGAATAAGCCCTGGAGCCTTCAATGTTAATGTTGAGCATAAGATCTAGAGCATCGAATCCTTGGCCATTGTATCCCTAGGTGTATCATACAAGTACATCCTATCATTTTAGTGTTGATCGAAAGATCTAGAATTGCACTATGTTTGTAACTCCCTGCTATAGGCATTGAGAATGGGCTCTGGTAAGCGCTACGGGTTACTGAAAATAAAGTAATAACTTCTAATTGAAAACTACTCGAGAAACATATTGATCTCATCATGCTTATTTATAAGTGATTAAATGAAATTTCAAATTTTTGTATTCTCATCAAAGTACTAAAGAGGTACCATGTTATATGAGGGAAATCCAACATGCAAGGATCTTTAGAGTTGCCTAACCTAGTAGACCTAAGCCATCTATCTACTTGACCTTAATGAAGAAGTGTCATTAAGTCTAGGGATCATGGTACATGATGCCCAAAGACAAATGTTAACAAGTGTTATAATACTATGTATTTTATACGTAGTATGTATAAAGAATTAATTATGATTAAATATATTTTTATATAAAAGAAAGAAGAGAAGCTCCATCAATTATTATTTATTATTAAAGGATTAATAAATAGTATAATTCCTATGAAAGTTTAACTAGGAACTAGTTAAAAGTTCTTAAGTTAAGTATTGAAAATTACCCCAGTAATTAAAAAGAGTTAAATCAAGAAATCAAGGATTTCTTGATTTAACTGTCCCTTTGACTGAAAAATATATCTATAAATACTCAAGCCAAACAAAGGCTTGGGAGGTTCTGATTTTTATCTTTGGAGAATTATTATTCTTCTTGTTTTTCTCTCAAGTGTTTTCCTGGAGAACTTTCTCCTACAAGGAAAAGAGGATTGATTCAAAACTGAATACCAGTTAGGAAACACTATCTTAGGAGCTCTAAGCTACTTGCATGTTGGATTCCAGCTCGAGGGGATCCGGATTAAAACAAGGAACGGTTCTTGGTCATGGTTGGGTGGAATGTGGTAGTTCCCAAGTGATTTGGTTATCAAACAGAGGTCAGATCTGCATTGAATTGTTAGTGCTGGTTATTTGAGTGTGCAGGTTCAGCCATTAATAGAGCTTCAAATTCAGGTATGAGACCCTTGACTGCCTATTCTATTTTCCTAGAATAATTGTTGTTTATACTAGGTGGATGATTTCAATTCATATACTAACCTTGTTGGTTTGATTCTCTGGTTAATAACCTTCTAGGGTTTCTATTCTTAAAATGTTAAATCTAGGATGTAAGTTTTAATATATGTTGTATATTACAAGGTTTGTATCCTTAATATTGTTCTGTATTATTCCAAGTATATAGTTTATGTTTACTATAACTAGGTTTTGTTATCTGTGGTGTAATTATTTATTCGTTGGGTTTTAGTACTCTGCTCACATATTACATTTATCAGCAAAGGCTTGTTTCAAGTTTTAATTAAAACTAGTTTGTCAGCAAAATAAACCAGAATGCTAAATAAGACTATTTAGTAACATAACTAGAATTTAAATTAAATCCACTAAGAACATATTATATCAAAAACAAAGCTAATCAAATCATTAAGGACCTTTCAAGGTCTGTATCCATATTACAAATTAATATTAAAATACTCCACATAAATGAAACAACATTATAAATAATCAGAGGAGGCATCATGACCATCCATGTGGTCCTTTATCAAAACTCTGTTTACATACATAATAATACACACTCATATTTAAATTTCCCTAAGCACATAACATTAATCAACTAGTAATTAAAAACTCTTTATTATCCAACAGAGGCCACGACATTGATTCTCATGGATGTCCTAGGGCCAAGGCCAAAGTACAAATTAATAACCATAGCATAAATTTACAAACAATAATCGAATAATGCAACCATGCTTCTGTTCTGTAAAATATTAAGAACCATAACTAATACTTAATGCACAAAAACCAATTCTTTTAAATAACCCATAGTCTTTACACATGGTAACACCGAGGATAAATTACTATAGGTCGTTTATATCCTTAATATAAGGCCACGCTATATATTAGTTATGCAGGAAAAAATATTTGTTAACCACAATACTTCCAATAAAAACATCAAAGCACTGTTTCCAGCCATTACTTTCGCTAAAACAAGCGTCATGGGAGAACGCTATGTTACGGCCTCAACCAATTTTATTTTTTTTATATACAGTCCACACCTGGGAACCTACAGCACGATAGAATTCGTATGATTTCCCATGGTTTTTACATACCCCCACTTTTATAATTAAACCAAACAAGATAATAAGAAGTGTAACCATTCAAACTGGGACAGCGAGCCTGTCATGAGCCAAGGACATACATGGCATGGCTTCACCTATTTTGTTTCCATTAAAAATAACTAGTTAATAATTATAAATGCACACAGAGCACCACGAAGGCATGTGCCTCATCCAAACACAAGTATCTAAACCACTGTCGTAGCATAAGTTTCACACACAGTCACATTATTAAAACATGAATTAACCTCAAGACTATCGCAGCCATGATGGGAAGGCTCAAGCCATTCATGACTTGGTCTCTCAACCACCCACGTTGTTCATCATTACATCCCATTAAAATACACAACACACATACCTCAAACGAAGGCAAATGCATGTGCTAAAATCACCATATTAAACTATTAACATAGATTTCACATTACACAACACAGTAAGAGAAACGACATGAGTAATTTATTAAAAACGCAGAGTATAGACATCATATATAGTATGGTAAATCACAGTGTCTCCACACAGTCATTTCCGAAGCCAAACAAAGTCTATATGGGCATGCTAATGGGATATGGCACCATTGCAAGCAATGGTGCAGCCCATGGCTTAAAGGCCCAAAGTGGGCCCAAACCATTGTTTAAATTTCAAACCCAAAATTTATACATAGAACCATAGGAAGTGCAATTTCACTCCATGGCCAAAGCCATTGAAACATCTTATTAAAACCCAAGTCCGAAATACTATGCCCGAAGGCAAATTTTAAAACCCCACATCGAAACCCACAGCAAAAAACCCCAACCAAGCAATGAATCTATGCACAGTTTTCCCAAGAGGGCCGAGAGGTAGCAAGTAGAGACTTGCTCACAGGCTTACCATGGCCATGATTGCAAACACTTGAAGCCAATAGAGTTTAAGCGATGTTGCTCCTCATTACCTTTCAGCAGCTACAAACACAAGTGAAACTGGGGATGAGAAGTACGGCCACGTTAAAATCATTAAACCAAAACAATGTGCAAGTGTATGAAATAGGCGAATCATACCTCACGGTCTAGAGGTCGCCTCTATGGTCTTCTCCCTGTGTAGAGCCAAAGCGCATAAACCCCAAATGACAAACACAGTGCACAACCATCGTGTGTCCACACGCTAATATTGGGGCTGTCACGCTCTCCCAAGAGCATTGAATTCACCAGTTGGTGACCACTAATGCCATACCAAACCCACTCTCCATAGTTTAGGTTTCATTGCATTACTATGTATGTCAACTTTCCCCATGAAGGCTTAAACCTTGCTATCGTATGGTTTATACCATACATTATAGATTTTATTTGATATAATGAATTTTAATTATTAATAACATATATATAATGAATTTTAGGTAATAACATAAAAAAGCGGCTTGGCTACTGTTAGGTAATACTTCATCCATCTGGGGGGTTTGTCTATCTTAAAATAGTTGATATACATATGCGAACACCTCTTGGGTTGGTATTTGACTTTCTGTCTTGGTAAATATAATTATTAATAACATACATATAATGATTTATTTTGATAAAAGAATTGTGCATGCTCTTTAGTTTATACCATTTTATTAAAAGAATTATGGATGTGTTTTAGTTTAATGGTATATGTATTTTCTTATATAATTTTTTACAAAGTATTAAATTAGATTTTATTTGATATAATGAATTTTAATTATTAATAACATATATATAAAGGCCCAAACCATTGTTTGAATTTCAAACCCAAAATTTATACATAGAACCAGAGGAAGTGTGATTTCACTCCACGGCCAAAGCCATTGAAACATGTAATTAAAACCCAAGTCTATAATACTATGCTCGAAGGTGAATTTTAGAACCCCACATCAAAACCCACAGCAAAAAACCCCAACCAAGCAACAAATATATGTGTAGTCTTCCCAAGAGGGCCGAGAGGTAGCAAGTAGAGACTTGCTCACATGATTATCGTGGCCATGATTGCAAACACTTGAAGCCAACAAAGTTGAATCCACGCTGCTCCTCATTACCTTTCAGCATCTGCAAACACAAGTGAAACCGGGGATGAGAAGTATGGCTATGTTAAAATCATTAAACCAAAACAATGTGCAAGCGTATGAACCAGACGAGTCATACCTCATGGTCTAGAGGTCGCCTCCATGGTCTTCTCCCTGCACAGAGCCAAAGTGCATAAGCTTCAAATGACAAACACAACGCACAACCATCGTGTGGACACTCCCTAAGCTTGTGGCTGCCACGCTCTCCGAAGAGTATTGAATGCACCAGCTGGCGACCACTAATGCCATAGCAAACCCACTCTCCATAGATTATTTTTTGTTGTATTACTATCTATGTCCACTTCCCCCATGAAGGATTAAACCCTACAATTGTATGGTTTCTATCATACGTTATAGTTTCTCCACCCTTTTTCATATCACTTTGCAACATTACAACGCTCATGATATATTAACAAATTACAATGATAAGGTCTTTGCTAGCTAGCTAATTCAACCCAAGAATTATACACCAAATATAAAATACCATAGGTTTAAAACCTATTAGCATGTGAACCTTAGGCTTAATAAATAAAATTATGATCCGGATTTATGCAGGAATGCAACGGAATACACAAATAACCATAGAAACAAATATGCAGTGAAAATAACACTTCATTTCATTAATCAATAACTGAAACTTGTTTACATACAGAATGGAAATAAACTAGCTAGAGTGCTGGTAGCTTATCTCTGAGAAGAGATGTGGCGGCTACATGCCTTTGAACTTTGTGTTACAATGAGGCTCGAAGGCCTATATATTATTGAGAAACAATGGAAACCCTACACATCCAAAAACCTAACCCTAGGAGGTGAAACGCCTTAATGTGGGCCCCGTTGGGTAACTTGGTACATCAATTTTTAGGGGTCGTAACTTTAGCATACTACCTCCATTTGGCACGCATGATACATCGTTAGAAAGATCTGTTTAAGGACTACATCCCTAAATGAAAAATATCAAGTCTGAAATGGACTCATATTTGCCTGACCATTCAATGCCAAAAAAATGTCGTTTAGGGCCTCGAAACGGCTCCAGAAGCTTAAAACGCGAAAACTGCCAAAAATAATAAATTGTGCTTCAATTAAGGAAACTGGAAAACTGAAAGAAATAGTGGTGGGGGTCCAAGAGGAATAGGTGGGTGGCCACCAATATCCTCTTGGATCAACTTAACACCATACCATTAAGCCCTAAGCTTTTGCTTAGTGAACATAGCATATGGAATATGCCATGTTAAATTACTTTAACCATTATAAATCAATGGATGGGTTTGGAAGGCCTCGTATTTAACCTGCAAAATAGAAAACATAATAAGTGTTAACAATTAATAAATAAACTAAAACGTAAATAATAAATAAATGCAAAAATATGAACTAAAATGTTATAAGACCCTAAGGGAGCATGAACAAGAGCTTTAGCAGTAATAGTTAAATTGACAAGAATAGTAACTATACCTGTTATAATTCGTAGTTGATAAAAGAACCAAAGTCAACCAGCAGTATGATCTTTAAAGTCGCAGTTTTCCATACTATTTAAACAAGTTTCCGTTGCAAGCGTGAACTGCATGTAAATAGAACAAGTGCCTTAGTTCAGAGAACTAAGTAGTCCTACTAACAAGTAAACACCTTTACCTCTCAAACTGTCATGGGAGAATGAGTCCTGCCATAGCCACCCAATTTGTTTCCACAAACAAAGTTAAGTTAGGACTCCATAATTAACAAGTACAAAAATGCAAAAAGGACGAAGCATATAAATCTAGTGACGACACATAAGCGACAAAAAGTGTAAACATAATACTAAGCAGTAAACAACAATATAACATCATAAGTGAAATACATTAAAAATAAAGACTGAAAGTAAAAGACAGAATATAAGAACAACTTACGAATAAACAGAGGTACAAGAACTGTATGATAGAGCTCCAAAGTGAATAATGTTCTGTCTAGGTAGTTTTTACTAGCCTATAATTTTTTATTTTTTTTTGGGACATTACACCCTTAATAAAATGTTAACACTAAGTATCATATATAAACCATTTGAGTTTATACAGGAGCTAAATCCTTCCAGTAAAAGTAAGTTTAAGGGAAATAACTACTTAGCGCCTTACGACTCTTGGTTCTAAACCACATTTTGGAAGGGTAGTAGTTTACGGGCTCTCCTTTACTGATCTAAGACAAATAATCAGTAAATTTCTTACAAATACCTCACAGCTGCAAAAGCCATATAATTTTTCAACTGTAACCAAGATCAAAACAAGTTTTTCCTCGGTCATTAAAATAGAATTTACCTTTTCACCAAATTTTTTAGGACAGGTGAACCCCAATTTTACTATCGTTTAGCTATTTGTTCCAAAATAGAGGAATAAATAAACTTATAATGGAAACAATTAAAAAACAACAATAGGAACTGCAGCCACAACAGTGTGTTGCAAGGGACGATTCAATTTATAACCTAAGGAACATTTTTATAGACAAGTGTGACTATCTTTCATATAAATATATACCAAGTTAGGTATCATAGAGAAGCTCATACTCTCTTTTCACAAAGTAAATAATATGAAGGATCATGGCCCTTTTCTCATTGCAACATTGTTTCTTTTACACACACACACACACACACACACACACACACACACACACATATATATATATATATATATATATATATATATATATATATATAAACAACAAAAAACCATCATGGTTCAGATTCATTAAAGTCTGTAAAGTTAATAATGGCAGTACAAAATGAAAATACAAGTTTTCCTTTTGTAAACCTTATCGTTCATTAGGAAATGATAAAAAATTCACAGTCACACATATTACAGCTCCGATATTTTTGTATTACGGAGACAAAAGGGATGAATTAACCTTAAATATCTTAAACCAAACCCTTACGAGTATCACTATAGCAAAGAAATTCTTTTACAAACTAATGACTGTGAGTAATACAAAACAAAACCCATGATTCTCCCCTATCGATTTCAGAGTGAAGGAAATCCTTTCACAAAAAAGAAACACAAAGCGACGCAATGAAGTAACCAAGGTCTTCTAAGTTGAAAGAAAACTTCATCATTGGCCTGGCCCACCAATATTGTGAATAGTCGTTGCCTGCGACATGACTTCAACCTGGATGAACAATGTTAATACTGTTTTATTGTAAAGCAAAGAAATCATTAAAAATAAAAAAATTAAATTATAAATATATGGTTGTAACTAACATCCGAATAGAATACTTAGCAAGTAACGAACCTCCTCTGAAATGAGCAAAGTTTTGGGGATTTTGTGTGGTCGAAGTTCAAGGCCCCATCATTTCCTTAGATGTTTGAAAACAAATGTTTTTACAGATCTGTATAGCCGAGGGCCGATAGAATAAGCAAGGTATGCACATTTGTCAAAAATCATTTAAAGCTTAGGGTTTTTCCAACAGATGGAACCGTAAGCCTCATAAAAATCCTTGTCTTTGTCATTGCTTTTAGATTTCATATTTAAATGACTATTAATTATCACGTCAAACCGATCCGTAATGGTATCATGGTTGCCACTTCGAAGTGGGTAAAGGTTTGTAAAGTCTATACTCTAGTCAAAGTAATACTTGCAACCACCTTTTGTTATGGACCCTTAGTTTCAATAGTTTCGAATTAAACCCTTTTTTTATGAATCTCCAAGGTTTAGATTAAGGTCTGAATTAAGCATTATCCTTCATTTGTCTTCCTCCTTAGGTGGATTTGTGTTCAAAGGGCATGGTCGAAAGATCCAATACCTGCAAATCATAAAATCATTCACACGTTAGTCATGTATGACTAAGTAAGACCATGATCTATTCATGCGTAGTTCCATTTAGAAGTCAATAAAGCAACTTTACTGATAGGCTTAGAAAATCAAGATGTATAAAGACAGAACCCAGCTTAATAAGCTAAAATATAACTAAAATACATGATAACCATGGGGACTTCACTTAGTGAACATCTCACATAACACATGCGATTGTGGGATATTAAAGAATACCCTTAATTTCCAAAGATTGGACCCAAACTCTTTTTTTTGAAACCCCCTCCCAATACTTAAAGCCTCCTCCCTACCCATTTTTATACCTCAATCCTTATAAACCACCCTACCCACCCCCACCTTAAACCCCTCATCCCCCCGATACCTACAATATATTGGTTCAATTTTTAATAATTTTAAAACCCAGAATATGAACTAACATGATAGGATATTGGTCAACAAGTGAAGCCCCCGTGATGATAATAGAGGCACATGCTAATGAAAAAGATGAGTAAATTTTTATCTAGTAAAATCCAAGTATTACATACGGTGAAAGATTTTTTATTTTATTTTTACAATAGTTAGGGCATTTTACAAGTGGCATCAAAGCAAGATTCCAACACTAGGCCTGACAGGCTCACTCTCTTATCAGGGAAGATAATATACTAATTTTATTTTGGCATTTATTTTTGTAAAGAAATATAAAAACTTGTTTTGCAGAAATGGAGAATGTTGAAGCCTCTATTGAGAATGGTTCTCAACACATTAATCCTGATAACCTATACATAGATTTGAACAATCCCGATATATTACAAATAGTCAAAGACTTAAACAATGAGCTATAAACTATGAAACATGATAACCAAAGAATTTTAGAGCTGAATGAATATCTTTTGGACAAAATGAATAAACATGAAAAAGATAAAAGAGGTGTTATTGAAACTGATTCCAACACGTCCTTTAAACATAAAGGAAAAAGGGGCGAATATCCTCTTAGTGAATCTTCCTCAAATATTAAACCAAGATCACGTAGGGAAAGACAGAGATACATAAGTGACAATAGTGATAGTGACCGAAAACCTAGGAAAAATAAATATAAACCCTACGAAGAGATTTATGCAGAATTCAAGAAAATAAAACCTCCCATGTTCAATGGGGAAGTAAAGAAATGAGAGGAAGCAGAATCCTACATGTCGGGCATGAATACATACTTCCAAATTTATAATTATTCTGTCAGATTAAAGGCCAAAATGGCTATTTATAACTTGACCGAAAAATTCAACATACTGTGGCAAGATATTAAGAGCCCGTCAAAAATATGAAGGAGAAATACTTGACTTGGAGGGTTTTTAAGAAGTACTTCAAGAGAAGTTTTATGTATGAAAAATATTATGAGGATAGAGCCAAGGAATTTTATGACGTAAAACTAGGTTCCATGTTCATGAAGGAACTAAGTAGCAAATTCTTAAGTCTACTGAGATACGTACCATATATAATAGACAAAAAGAAAAAAATTCAATGGTTCCTAAGACATTTACATGTTAGCTTCAAGGATAGGATTGAGTTTGACAATCCAAAAACCATGGAGGAAGCTATGAGCAAGGCATAATTCTTTTATGAGAAAGGAAAGAAAAGAGAAAGTATACCAAAATGGAAGACTAAAAAGGCTAGTCAATTTGATCAAAGGAGAGTAAAATTCAATCCAAACAAGATTTTTGGAATTAAGACCCAGAACTTATCCAAAAAAAACTATTAGAAAACTGATTCTAAGAACAAGGTACCCCAGAATACTGCAGCATCAAAGGGCACGGATTTATCTAACAATTTTGTTATAAATAATGAATAATTGGAACCTATCAAATGATGGCAATGCCAAGGACCAAACTACGCCAACTATTGTCTAAACCAGAAGGCAAATACCAGCAACATACCTACCATACAAGAATAAGAAAAAGTTGGGGATGTGGCCAACGAGATGCACAAGATCAATGCAGCACTAGAAAATCGACATGAATATCACTAGAATTCTATGGTAGAAGTGCAAGGTATAATCCAAAATTTATCTGTTTCCATTTTAATTGATCTAGGAGCTATTCTAAGTTATAAATATCCTAATATATTTTAAAAGTGTAAATTACATTTAAAAAGGTTTGATAAATCATGGCTAGTCCAGCTAGCAACAAGAACAAAACGAAAGGTAGTAAACTATATTGAAAGTTGTAATTTGATGATGAATCAGTTTGAAACTCAGGACAAACTAAATGTGTTACCTTAATGATCTTACTATATTCTCATAGGAGTGGATTGGCTTAAAAAACAGCAGGTAATTTTAAAATTCTTTCAAAAGACTTTTACTTGTTTGAATAACAAAGGAGAAAGAATTATTGTTATAGGAATTCCTAGAAAGATATCTGTTAGACAGATTTCATCCTTATAGATGAAAGAGGTTGTAAGGAAGAGTTGTAAATTTTTTTCTGTTCACATTATAAATAATGAACAAGTTAATAAGGAAAATAAACCAGGATTCGAGGATATCCCCATCTTGGAGGATTTTGTGGATGTATTTCCAGAAGAAATTCTAGGGTTGCTTCCTAAATGAGATCTGGACTTTACAATTGAATTAGTACCCGGAATGGTACCTAACTCAAAATCTCCCTATCGAATGAACATCTTAGAGTTGAATGAACTTAAATTACAATTACAAGAGTTAATAGATAAACATTACATAATACCAAGTGTATCCCCTTGGAGAGCACCAGTCCTTTTTGTTAAAAAGAAAGACGGTACTCTATGTCTATGCATAGACTACCGTCAACTTAATAAAATAATGATTAAGAATAGTTATCCTCTACCCCACATTGACTATCTATTCGATTAGATACGCGGAGTGAGGATATTCTCTAAAATCGACTTAAGGTCTTGTTATCACCTAGTTAGAATTAAGGATGAAGACATATTTAAAACTACTTTCGAGACAATGTACGAACATTATCAATTCGTGGTTATGCCATTTGGTCTAACCAATGCACCGACAACCTTTATGTGCTTAATGAATAGTGTTCTTAGTAAGTATTTAGAAAAATTTGTAGTCATATTTATAGATAACATATTAATTTATTCTAAGACAAAAGAATAGCATGATGAACACCTAAGAATAGCTTTGCAAGTATTAAGAGAACATCAGTTATATATGCTAAGTTTAGTAAATGTGATTTTTACAAAGATAAAATACAATATCTAGACACGTAATATACGAAGAGGGGATATCAGTGGATCAAGATAAAATAAAAGATATTATTGATTGGCATGCTCACAAGGACATAACTGATGTACGGTTCTTCATGGGAATAACAGGGTACTACAAAAATCTATTGGAGGGTTTTCAAGAATTGAGAACCCTATAACTTCATTAAAGAAAAAGGCTAATAAATTTGTTTGGGATGAGAAGTAAAAAAACAATTTTAATAAACTAAAAACATTATTAACGAGTGCACCCATCATAAAATTAGAAGACCTAAACAAAGACTTCGTCATCTGCACTGATGCATGCAATGAAGGCTTGGGAGGGGTGCTGACACAAGAAGGTCATGCAATTGCATATGAATCAAGAAAATAAAAAATTCATGAAAAGAACTATGCAACTTATGATTTAGAGTTGGCTACACTAATTCACGCTTCAAAAATGTGGTGTCATTCCTTAATAGGTAAAATATTGTTGATAATGTCTGATAACATAAGTCTAAAGTATATATTTGATCAGCAAAATTTAAACGCAAGGAAAGCTAGATGGATATATTTCCTTAGCGAATATGATTTTGAGATCAATCATATTAAAGGGAAAGAAAACAAGGTGGTTGATGCCTTGAGAAAAAATGTTGTAACAAGTTTTGTGGCTGCCATTAGCAGTTATTGTTGATGCAAACTCCACCAACAAAACCCAGTCGACAGGGGTTCCTGTTCTGTCAACACCCAGCACGCCATGATCTCCCTGAGCAGCGTCCTAGACAAGTTTTACATAACTATAATAGATCTTATCAGTGTGGAACATATCAGAGAATACAACAACATTAAACAATAAAATAGTGCGTCATAGATCCATATTGTAGATTCACTTAGAATTAATCATCAGATTTGTAGGAACAAAAAGCTGGAAAAAGATAAAAGAAGATAACAATGATATAGATCAACTTCGTCTTATCATATTACTTCTACGCAATTAACCAGAGACAAAAAACAGACAACAATTCATCTTCATCCAGATAACCAACTTGTTCTCTCTCTCTGATTCTCCCTCTCTTGATCCACCAATATATCATTCACAATTCATATATATATATATAAGCTTGCGCCTTTACATTCATGGTCCACTTATAACTAGCTTCTAACTAATTTAACTGACTAATGACCAATACCCACAAAAACTGGTCAACAAGTACAAAAAGTGACACAAAATAATCAAAAGTAGTATATCTTCCGCCTATCGCACTTTCTTTGTCTTGTGTGGTGTCTTTTGGGCTTGCATAGCATCCACAATAGAGCACAACTTACCCCAACCCCTTGGAAACAGTTATAAAACTTATTTGAAAGAAAAATTGAAAGAAGGAACAAGGAGGGATCCAGAATATCAAAATTTAAAAGAAAAGATAATTCATAATACATATGAAAATGTAATTATAGATTACAATTTTAATGAACCATGTGTAATACTGTTTAAAAACAGACTGTATGTACCAAATATATCTGAAGTTAAGCTGTTGATTTTAAATAAAATTCATAAATGACCTTATTCTAGACATCCATGGGATCAGAAAAGGATAACTATGTTAGGAAATTAATACTTTTGGCCTAACATGAAAAATGAAGTTGCTGAATTTTTATCTAGGTCTATTGAGTGTCAGCAGGCTAAGGCTAAACATCAACACCCAACAAGCCTGCTTTTACCATTACAAATACCAAATTGGAAACGGGAAGTCATTAGTCTTAAATTTGTAACTAGTTTACCTAAAAAATAGAAACAATATGATTCCATAATGGTAGTTGTAGATAAGTTAAGTAAAGAAATACACTTTATTCCCATTATAACAACTCATACAGCTGCTAATATTGTTGATATTTTTATGAAATAAATATTTCGTCTGCACAAAATACCGAAGGTAATTATTTTCAACCGAGATCCTAAATTTACACGTAATTTTTGGAAAAAAGGATTAGACATTAAACTAAATTTCAGTAGTGATTATCATCCGCAAACAAAATATATGCTGCGAATGTATGTTAGTGACTATCACAAGAAGTGGGAGGACTAGTTTCACTTAGTTGAATTTGCTTATAATAACCATTATCATGACTCAACAAAGCATAGTCCTTTTGAAATATTATATGGTAGAAAGTCTAACATTCCAATTACATTGAGTAATACAGTAGATCGATTGATGTTAGGACTTGACATGTTAAAAGCATTGGAAAACAAGTACATGGCAACTTAAAAATTGCTCAAGACAAGAAAAAGAGTCATGCCAATCTTAAAAGAACACCGAAGGAGTTCCAAGTCGGTGAGCATGTGTTTGTTAAGGTTAAACCAAGAAAGAGCTTTTTTAAATTAGGGAACTATGCTAAACTAGCACCCAGGTATTGCGGACCATTCAAGATATTGGTAAGAGTGGGTCCAGTGGTTTATCAACTAGTGTTAACACCTAATCTTAGGATACATGATGTTTTTCACATTTCTATTTTGAAAAAGTATATACATGATGCTACTCATATGATTGGCTAAAATTTGATTCAGGTAGAACTAGAAGGAGATTTTTTGGTGGAACCAGATTGTATTCACGACAGGAGGGAAATTTTTCTCCGAAATCACACCATTGGACAGGTAAAGCTGCAGTGGAAACACCTCAGTCCAGATGAAGCGACGTCAGAACTAGAGAGCGATATGTAGGTGGCATATCCAACTTTGTTCAAAGAAGACTTAGAATAACTTAAGCAACATCGAGGACGATATTCAGCTTAAGGGGGGGGGTTGTAACATACCCAAAACTGGAAAATAAATATTTATTATTTATTTTAGAAAGACATTATGCTAAATTTTATTGTAAGGTTTATAACCAAGTGGGTCAAGGATGAGTGCAATTGAAGAATTATTTATTTTATTAACTAATAAAAAGAAACACTTATTCAGGGGAGACTTTTAAATGAGTGTTCACTACCACTATGAGGAAGGAGCAGCTATAAAAGGATGATTGACAAGTGGCAGCACCAGTAATTCACTTTCTAGCTGTTGCAGGAGCATAATCCCTAAAAAAGTGGTCATGTTCCCTGAGAGGGGGAACTGAACTGGGTGGCTCATTAAATTCCAAAACTGACCCTAAGACCTAGGAAATATTGTATAAATCATCAAATTGAGAAGGAGGCTCACCACTCATTCTGATTTCTGAGAGAATGAAATTTATGATTGATGCAAACTAAAAATTCAAGCACACAAAGAATTTGATGAGGGGATAGCTAAAGTGATTGCTGAGTTGCAAAAGTATTTTGTGTAGAAGATATATCCATTTTAGTGGTACATTGAGCAAGCTCAAGGGTCCTAAGAAAGTGATTTGGATACTTGAGGAAAAGGTTGGTTGGAATAGTCTCCCTGGGTGTTAGTCCCATTTCTCTTCAATACTTCCAGGTTCCAATTCTATATCTGTAAATTGTTATTTATTTCTGAGCAAGTAAGATGAAACTGTTTATATTCATAGATAAATATTAATCAGTAGATAATTGATGATGTATCTCCTTAGGAACTGATTATAAAAGAAATGAATTGAAATTATCACATGTATTTTTCCTCTCACCGAAGTGATGTACTCTAGTACGGGACAATATGAAATTATATGGAATAATAGTAACATAATGAATGAATAGTTGTGTAGATTCAGAGCTTAGAAATGTTAGAGTTATATTTTTTTTTTATCATTTATTGTATTTGTTAGAATACCTGGTAAATAGTTACAATACAAGTTACAGATCTAATTTTCTAAAGATAGGTAAGTGCAACTAATAAGTAAAACATGAAAAGTTAGAGAACAAGTCTAGATACAGAATTTAGACACAAAGCATCTGCTCTTATACATGTTTATATGTTCTTCACAATGAGTGAAAAACTAAATAAAAGCACAGATCTTAGTTCCTCATTAATATATGGATTATAACATATCTTTCTGGAATATCTCTTTTAATAAAATTTAGATCAAAATATTATAAAAAACTAGGTTTCGAATTTAAGCAAAAAAATCCGTATTTTTCCCAAGAGAACCTTAAACCCAATACGTAACTATTAAATTATTTATTTAACACCAAGTCAAGTTATTGACAAATCATAGCACTATATCCAAGCTTTCGATTTTTTTTAACTGGTGTTGTTCTACATTAGATATCTACAAAATATTAATCTCAGCTAGTCTTTAAGAAAAGTGAATTACTTAAAATAAAATGCAATATTTAGAAATAGACTTCACCATTTAGAATAACCCTATGGCTATATACCAAAGTCATTACACAGTCTTATTCAATACATAATAATGTTTCTGTAAAACAATTATTTAATTAAAGAATAATATACCATTAAACCCAAGGAAGTAACGACACCCGTAATAAACTATTAGCACTAAGTATCGTATATAACCCATTTCAGTTTATACAGGAGATAAATGCTTCCAGTAAAAGTAAGTTTAAGGGAAATAACTACTCAAGGCCTTATGACTCTTGGTTCTAAACCACATTTTGGAAGGGTAGTAGTTCAATATGGGCTCTCCTTTACTGATCTAAGACAAGTAATTAGTAAAATTATTACAAATACCTTGCAGCTGCAAAATCCATACAATTTTGCAACTATAACCAAGATCAAAACCGGTTTTTCCTTGGTCATTAAAATATAATTTAATTTTTCACCGAATGTTTTAGGATAGGTGAAACCCAAGTTTACTATCATTTAGTTACTTTTTCCAAAATAGAGGAATAAATAAACTTATATCGAAAACAATTAAAAAAGAACAGTAGCAACCGCGGCCACAACAATGTGTGTTGTAAGGGATGATTCACTTTATAACCGAAGGAAAATTTTTACAGCCAAGTGTGACAGTATGTCATATAAATATATACCAACTCAGGTATCATAGAGAAGCTCATACACTCTTTTCACAGAGTAAATGAGATGAAGGTTCACGACCCATTTCTCATTACAACATTGTTTCTTTTAATATATATATATATATATAAACATTCAAAACCATCGTGGGTAAGATTCATTAAATTCTGTAAAGTTAATAATGGCATTGCAAAATCAAAATAAAAGTTTTCCTTTTAAAACCCTTATCGTTCATCAAGAAATGATAAAAAACTTCACAGTCACACATATTACAGCTCTGATATTTTTGTATTACGACGACAAAAGGGATGAATTAACCATAAATATATTAAACCAAATCCTTATGGGTATCACCATAGCAAAGCAATTCTTTTACAAACTAATTACTGTGAATAATACAAAAAAAACCCACGATTCTCCCATATCGATTTTAGAGAGAAGAAAATCCTTTCACATAAAAGCAACACAAAGATACGCAATTAAGTAACTAAGGTATTACAAGTTTAAAACAGACTTCATCATCGGCCTGGCCCATTAATATTGTGCAGATTCCTTTCCTGCGACAGAACTTTAACCACGAAGAACAACATTAATTCTATTTTATTGTAAAGAAAAAAATAATTAAAAATAAAATATAAAAATTATAAATATATGGTTGTAACTAACATTTGATTAGAAGACTTACCAAGTAACGAACCTCCTTTGAAACGATCAAAGTTTTGGGCAGTTTGCGTGGTCAAAATTCAAGGCCCCATCATTTCCTTGGATGTTTGAAAACAAATGTTTTTGAAGAGCCGTAGAGTCGAGGACTGATAGAATAAGAAAGGTATTCCATACAGCCAACCTTCAATGGCATTGGCACGTTTATCAAAAAGAATTACCGTAAGGAATAAAAATTCATGTCTTTTTTCTTGCATTTAAATTCAAGTCAAACCGGTCCGTAACGCTATCATGGTTGTTACTTCGAAGTGGGTAAAGGTTTGTAAAGTCTATACTCTTGTCAAGGTAATACCTACAACCACCTTTTGTTATGGATCCTTAGTTTCAATAGTTTCGAATTTAATATTTTTTTATGAATCTCTAATGTTTAGATTAAGGTCTGAATTAAACCTTAGTCTTCATTTGTCTTCCTTCTTAGGCAGAGTTGTGTTCAAAGGGCATGGTTGAAATATACACTACGTGCAAATCATAAACATATTCATGCGTTAGTCATGTATGACTAAGTAAGACCATGATCTTTTCATGCACAACTCCATTTAAAAGTCAATCAAGCAACTTTACTAATAGTATTACGACATCAAGATGGATAGAGATAGAACCCAATTTAATAAGCTAAAAGATAACTGAAATACATGATAAGAGAGGCGCATGCTAAAGAAAAATATAAGTAAATTTTTATCTAGTAAAATCCAAGTATTACATACGGTGAAAGATATATATTTATTTTTACAATAGTTAGGGTATTTTACATTATATATCCTAGAATTAGAAGTATTTTGATTATTAAAAACTATATGAAATGTAGTGACTCTTGTTAGCTAACTTATTGGAATTGAAGTCGATCCTTGTGTAAGGTTTATTTTTTCTTTTTAAACCCTAGTTATAACTTCAATTTTTAATCAAAGCCTTTCAAGTGCAATGTAATTTTTCTTACTCTGATCCTAACCATTCTTCAATGGACAAAGAACTAGAAAAGTGAATAAATAAATAAAAATACTATCTAGTGAAAAATTGAATGAATATAATGCATTGTTAACAATGGTTATTCTAAATGATGACTGTAAGGATTGGACTTAAAAAAATAGAATAACGAACTGAGAATAAATTCATAGGACAATATCTACTAATAAATAATTAAAATATTATTTTCTGTAAAATCAAAGCATACTTCATGAAAAAATAATACAGAACTAGGATCCTTTTTAACTTGTTCTAACTTAGAAATCCATCAACATCCCTATACTTTCATATGGAGATTTAGAATAAAATCACAAATAATAAACAAAACAGTTGTAGAGCCTGGATAATTGCAGAAGGGGGACAAACACCCAAATAATACTGTTCCTCCCAACCGTCTCCTGAAGCAGCAAAGATCACTTGCTTAGGACCCTGGAGCCTATTCACTGAACCACTAGGACGAAGATACTGTGAGGTAAACCATACAGAAAAAATATTTGCATCTTAGCACTCAATAACATACTTAATTCAATAGTTTCACTTTAGCTATCTCCTCATCGAATTCCTTGAGTGCCTGAGTTTTCAGTTTGCAACAGTCACAAGATTCATTCACTTGGAATAGAATGTAGTGAGCCTCCTACTCAATTCGATGCTATTTATAAGATTGCCTACATCTTTGCATCAGTTTTTAAATTAAATGAGCCACCTACTCAGTTCCTCCTCTCAAGGAACATAACCACATTTTTCGGGATTTTGCTTCCCGCAACAGCTAGAAATTGAAATGTTAGTGACAGCACTTGTCAAGTAGCCTTCTAAAACTACTCATTCCTCGTAGTGGAGTGAACACTCTTTCAATAGTATCCTTTGGATAGGTGTCTTTCCATTTAATTATTTAAATAAAATAAATATTCAATTATAGTCATCATTGACCAACTTCGTAATAAAAACTTTACAAAAAATTTAACATAATGTTTTCTCAAATAAATAAAAATGTTTTTTATTTTATTTTTATTTTTATTTTTTTTTTCAGTTCTAGGTGGGTTACAAAAAACCCCCCTTAAGTTCAACATCATCCTTGATGTTTCTTAAGTTTATTCTAATTCTTCCTGTAATAGAGCTGGATATGCCTCTAGCATATGACTCTTTAATTCCCAGGTTACTTCATCTGGAATGAGGTGTTTCCATTTCACCTTTACCTATCCAATGGTGCGATTCCAAAGAAAACATTCCCTCTTTTCAAGAATACAGTCTAGTTCCAGCTGAAAATTGCCTTCGGGTTCTACCTGAATAACATTCTAGTCAATCACATGAGTAGCATCATACACATACTTTTTCAATATGGAAATACGAAAGACATTATGTATTCTAAAAATAGGTGGCAAAGCTAACTAATATGCCACTTGTCAAACTCTTGCCATTATTTTGAATGGTACGCAATAATTGGGTGCTAATTTAGCACAACTCCCCAATTTAAAAGAGCTATTTTTGCGTTTTACCTAGACAAATACCACTACTACATTTTGACCAAAAATCCGACGGCCGTCATGTCGGATTTTCGACACTTCCCTGTCGCATGTACGACACTTTGGTTTTTTTTGAAGCGTCGGAAACCTGTCATCGGTTAAGCGACACTTAAGCAACCGTCGCTTAAGCGACACTTAATTAACCGTCGCTTGAATTTAAATCGTCGGCTATCCGACACTTATTAAGCGACAATGACATAAATTTTTAAAAACTATTAGACCCACAGGCGTCGCTTAAACGACGGAGGGATGGACAACCGTCGCAAAAGCGACAGCTAGAAGCGTCGGAAAAGCGACGGAGAACAACATAACCGTCGGAAGAGCGACGGATTTTAAGGCTAACCGTCGGAAAAACGACAGCAGGGGAACCGTCGCTTAAGCGACGCTTGTGACTGTTTTAAAAAAAATAAAATAAAGCATGTGCAGTGCAGTAACCTCCGATCAGACCACTGGATTCCAGTATAA
>LPNX010564556.1:436027-496731 GCA_001517045.1 Pseudotsuga menziesii | reverse complement strand
CTATTAGGACAAATCAATTGATTATAGAAGTTCCAAATGAATACTTAGGAGTAATTTATTGACATACAAGGCCATATTATTTGAATAATTCCTATTAGATAATTAGTTTATAGTTAATGGAAAAGGTCCTCTTTATAAATAGGACACGTTAGGTAGTCGAGACCCTCTTTAACAGTGGGTCCACGATTAGTTAGGGGATTTTCTATTCATACACTATATTTAAAGTAGAACATTGTGTAATGTGACTAATGATTTTTATCATATTTGGAGTTATACTCATAGTAGATTGGCCCTTAAAGATGCAAGTTAACATTTCTCTCTCTTTTGGATATCACTAATAAAAGGATTATTTTATACGTTCTATATATTTATCTCTTGTATTTTTTTTGCCAAGCGTTGGTATTTTATCACATTCTATTATTGTTCTTTGTAATCCTGGAGTTAAGTACATTACATAAGGCCTCCACAACAATAATAAAATTTGGAACCTTATTATGAAAAATTGACAACAATGAATTGATTATAGAGCCGTCGCTTAAGCGACACTTAGGAGAATAGACGTCGCTTAAGCGACACTTAGGATGATAAAAATTTTAGCGCCGTCGCTTAAGCGACATTTAGGAGAATTTCCGTCGCTTAAGCGACATGTATGCCCACCATTTCAAAAAAAAAATTAATCTTTCTGATTTTTGGCACGGTTAAAAGAAAAAATCCACGCGCCGTCGGAAAAAACCGTCGGATTTTGGATCGAAATGTACTAGTGTACATTCCCACCTACTTGGAATTATTTCGAAGTTCTTTTAAGGCCTGCATGACTCTTTTGTCTATCTTGAGAAGTTTTCATAATTTTTTGTACATGTTTCACTGTTAGTTCCAGTTATTTTAACAAGTCAGGTCCTAACATCAATCTGTCAATTGGATTACTCCATGTAATGCAATAATTACATTTCCTACCAGACAATATTTCAAAAGGACTAAGTTTTCCTAAAGCTTGATAATGTTTGGTTGCATCCATGGAGCTGGTTTACACTTTTTGGCAAGGTGATTTCGGAAAAAACACATAAACGTACCTTGATTGAGGTTTTCTTAAACCCTCAATTGAGCTTTTGCTAAACCCTTGATTGAGGTGTTGACACCTCGATTGAGGGTTTAGGATAAGCTCGAACGAGGGTTTAAGAAAACCTCGATCGAGGTGTAAAGACCTCGATTGAGCTACATACCTTGATCACGGTCCCTGTGAAAAAAAATATAAAAAATGCCGCGGGGACTTGAGGCCTCTTTTTGGCATTTTCTCCACACAAATAGACCTCGACTGAGCTACAATGCAACCCTCAGACCTCGAATGAGCAACAACGCAAGCCACAAACAACCCAACCACAACCTACCTTTAACCACGATGGAGTCAGAGCAGAGACGTAACATCTTAAACTAGTTCTTTGAAATTTAAATCAAATTTTATGTTTTTTTTTAAGTTTTAAAGTTTCATGCTAAAATTTAAAAAAACCATTTTTATACATGTTTTTAGGTTAGTTTTTGTGTTAAATATGTTTGAAATGTGTGTAGGCAAGCATAAATGTTGTCGTATTTTTATAAAATTGTAATTTAAATTTGTTCTTTATTTAAAATTTAAATTTTTTTTATATATATTTTGTCAACTGGTAGCGTTTATGTTGCCAGTTTAATTTTGAAATGTGTGCCGGGAAAGAAGAAATGCTACCAATTTTTTTCAATCCTCCAAGAATACATAGAGGATTGAAAAAAATCCATAAGACACCAAGTAAACAAAACCTATTTGAACCATAGAGACAATTAATCAACCCTAGACCCCACACAAATCATTAATTTTTTATAAAATTTTAATTTAAATTTGTTAAAATTAAACATTAAATTTTTAGTTTTAATAAATATTTCTATCACCAGGAGTGTTTATGTTAGTTTAATTTTAAAATGTGTGGCGGGAAAGTAGAAATGCTACCCATTTTTTTTCAATCCTTAGAGAATACACGGAAGATTGGGAAAAATCCAAACCCTAGATGGGACACAATCATGAACCTTAAACCAATGGAGGAATTTATCTAAACAACCCATATATTTTAATTTAAATATTTTGATATATATATAAATTAAAAAATTTAAGTATATATATATATATTATAATTAAAATAAATATATCTCTATACATTTTTAAATTTTTAAAAATTTATGTTGTAGGAGTAGTAATACATCCTT
The DNA here is from genome assembly GCA_001517045.1 of Pseudotsuga menziesii. Lineage (NCBI taxonomy): Eukaryota > Viridiplantae > Streptophyta > Pinopsida > Pinales > Pinaceae > Pseudotsuga > Pseudotsuga menziesii. The sequence continues at coordinate 494,502 of LPNX010564556.1, read as the reverse complement.
TGTACATAGTTTTGACCTTAGGCTAACTTTATTTTCCCACATGCAATGATATCCTATGGTTTAGACTTAGAAGAGTTAATTCTGCAATATATCTGGTTATTTTGGCATGTTCACACCTATAATAGTGCCCTAGTTTGGTCAACGCAAATCATGTGCATCCTCATTAATTCCTTTGTGCGCTACCTCCTTGATTTGGGCGATCCAGGTTTGACCAAGTGCACCAGTGGTGTATTTGGCCTATTTTGTCTCTCATAGGAGAATTTATTGCCACCTTGAGCCTTCCACTCACCTCTATCTTCTCACCCATACTTTTCTAGGAATCATTAATTACCCAACACACTCCACCAATGTTTACACCTTGGTTCTTGACTGTTTTGATTGAGTTGGAGCTCCATTGGTTCACCTAGGGGGGATTGAGGTCATTTTTCACCATGACACATGTACAACTCCAATTTGTTGCCAAATCCTCACAAATTTTGTCCAATGTATTATAAATGTATACTATAACATCTACAATATGCATGATAATAATATTATCAACAATTAGCACCATTCACATGTGTTATTCCAGCTATTTTTCGTTGCTTTGTTGATTCTCTTGCACATTTTATCAAACAATTTGAGTGTGAATATTGTTCTAGCTCCTATATATGATTGAGAATCAAATTATCACATGGTATCAGAGTTGGTTGGAGATGCAAACAAATCTTGTGAGGTTTGAGTTGTTGTTTAGGGCATATTTCTAGAAAACTTGAGTGTTTTCTTTGCAGGTTTAACAACATTTTTTGTCATAGGTTGCACAATAAGGATGGAGAAAAATATATCTCTTATTAATCCATTAAATTGATTTGAATGGAAGGATGATATGATCATCTAGTTGAGGTCCAACAGACTCTATCAGGTCACCATGCGAACTGAACATGAGCCAAATTCTGCTGTGGAGAAAGCTAAGTTTTTTAATAGACTTGATGAGGCATTCGGTATGCTCTTCCTCGAAACTTCAATAGAAACTTTCTTTCATATAGAAAGTATTGACACACCGAATGAAGTTTGGGTCAAGTTTGAGTCACTATTCAGGAAGACAGATGAAATGAGAGGCCATCAGCTTGAGAATGAGCTAGTCTCATTGAGCCCAACTCACTACGAGACCATTAAAAGACTTCTTCACCAAGTTTATAGCGGTTGTACTTTAGCTAAAACAATGTGGCATAAATAAGAAATATTATCATCTTATCTTGTCCATCCTTTCTAAGTTGGGCCCAGAGTATTCTGTATATGTTTTGACATTTCACTCTAGCAAACTTACAACTAGAAATTGGAAGATGCCTATGCTAGCAGCTTTCATGGATTATTTGACTCAGGAGCATGAAAATTTCATACAAATGGGTACCATCATCAAATCCAAATATCAATAAGTTTCTACTGGTGTATCAAATCAATCCCAAAGCAAGAAGAAAGATTTGAAGCAAAAGGAGAAAGAGAAGAAGGAATCAAGTTCAGAAAGCTCTAGTTCTACTGATGGGAGCTCGAGATCTAGGAGGAGGAGAAACAAGAGAGAAATACCTGCATGTGATTATTGTATTGTTTCACATCCTAAGAAATATTTCTTCATAAATAAGTTGGACATCATAACCGAGCTCCTTGAGGAGAACCATATTGCTCTTCCAGAATTTGTAAAAATATGGGAGCGCAAGCAAGGAACTGGTAAGGATGAGCATGCATTGGGTGCATGGGTAAAACCCAATTATTTTTTCTCTATTTATTATATATTTTATTCTTATTCACATTATGATATATCAGAACCTAAAACATCCATCCCTTCCTTGAGAAAATTCCCAATGAGTTCATCAAAGCTTCCTCCCAAAACTAGTCTTTTTTCACTAGCTTTTGATGTGCCTTCTCAAATATATTTCCCAATCCAATAAGATATTTTCATTTATGATTCTGAAGATGAAATACATGATGATATACATCATATGGCAGTAATTGACTCATTTCCCCAACCATATCATGACCAAAATACCCAATAACCCTCAAGTTCACTAGTTGGAAATTCAGAAAATTGCCTAGTTTCCAATGCTATGTCTCTTCTATATGTTATTGTTATTTCTTGTCTGTATTTCATTGTTTTGACAGAGATATCATTGTCCTTCATGGGACTTTTTTTCCATATGTATGGACTTTATTTTACCACCCATGGTTAAAATCTCAAGTCTCCAGACCTTCCAGGCTCGCTCAATTGCAATTGTTATCTAGTTTCTCACTCTTCTCTTCCTATGGATCCATTCGATCATGGAGATACCATACCTGTGATATTTTCTGTTGTGTATGACATGTATTCTGATATTTCAAAGCCACATGAGCTTTGTTACAGAGTTATTAAGGTTCTTAATCAGATTTGGAGAAAGATTCATGGTTTTATGCAGATTTTGTTGAATCTTTTGATGTTATTTGGGAAAGAGTTTGTAGAGATATCTTTTCCATAGTTGATTATGCTATTATATCAAGGTATTCTTATATTAAAATGAAATTTTTATGATGCCCCCCCATCATCAAATGATGACCATCAAATGGCCTCTCCACATGATCTTTGTTCACAACACTTTGATGCATTGATGCATGATCTTGGCATCCACAACATCTTCACCAAGTCCATCACCAAGAAGTTGTTATTTCATCTCATTCAAGTGAATAAGAGGACTTGCTAAATAGATTTATATCTCTGTCATATCCATTTTTTAGGGTAGGTTTTGTCCCATGAGGCTTTCCTTCGTACCTCGATTACATGGATTAATAAACATTGTTGTAAAAGGTAGGCTTGTGCCTTAGTTGGAAAGGCCTTAATAAATATTTTTGATTAAATTGTAATAAGTTTGTATAAAGGTGTAATGTCTTGGTTTTGACCCCGTTTGCATGATGTATATAATGTAATTAATCGTGGTGAGGAGCTCAAGGTAAAATCCCCACCATCGATTTGGTTGTGTAGGTTCGGCAATGGGGGATAGTTGCCGGTCGTATGTCATGCTATTTGGCACATTATAATTCGGCATCATGTAAATACGCACATCAATTAAAATAAACAAAAACCAGCTACAACAGTGCAACGTTGAATGAAAAGGGCATGATTCCAAAGGATAAGGGGTGGGGGATGTCAAACCTTGATCTATGGGGGAAAAACCCATGTGTTGCCACTTTGCTTGTTTTTCCATCTTCCCTTGTCAACCTCTTTATTGTTTTATCCAACCACCTTCATGCAGAATGTATGCTGGTGGTTGGGGAAGTTATTGTCCTTGGGAGTGGGGTGGAAGGGCTGTCAGTCCCTTGCCCATATGCCCACTCCACCCATGACTGCGTTCACTCCACTCCCTCCACGGATAGGCATTCTGGGGGTCTGTTCATCTTCCTCACGCAGAGGTCGGTGCTGTTTTCCCTCACGCGCTGGTTGGCTCACCCATCACGCACAGAAATTTGTTCGCTCTCACGTAGGGACGCACAGGCAGTTGGCCTGGTCTCCATTTTCATGGTGGTGGTTTGTGGAAGTTTCCCTTCATGCACGAAGTGCAGCCTTCCTCATGCACAGATCGGGAGACTGTAATTTCTTCCCCGCGTGGTCTGTTGGTATTTGCTGTTATGCTTGGGGACTGTCTATTGTGGTCTGCATTGAGTTTCCCATGTCTATGGGGAGTGCTGTCATTATCCATTGTGGACTGTGGATTGTTGCTATCACCCATTGTGAGGATGTGGTTGTTGGTGCACCCTGGTTTTGGGTTGTTGTTGAGTTTTCCCTGTTTTGGGACTGTGGATTGCTGCTATCATTCATTGTGTGTGTTGTGGCTACTGAAGGACCCTGGTTTGCGTTGCAGCTGAGTTGTTTTGGCCACGTTAGGGCCAAGAAAAAATCTGAATTTCCCTGTGGGATTGAGCCTTGTTTCATCTTTGGTTTGGGACTGTCCTCGGTTGTTTATGCCTTCATCACAGAGCTGTGAATGAATTGTTTTACTATGGGTATGCAGTGGTTGTCCCTTGGACTGTGCTGGCTTGGCTGATCGGTTGATGGCCTGATAAACCCAGTTGTGTTGGTTGGACTGATTTGGTCCCTTGGCTATGTGTAAGCCTGTATTGCCCCTTACTCCTTGAGGAATCATGCCCAGCTCGGGGGTGGCAGTGTGCTGAGAGATTGATGAGCACGCTGGCCTATGGTTGGGTGGAACGTTGCAGCGACGTAGCTGGTTGCGGGATTCTTCTTCAAAAGATAAGTACTGTTGGTTACTTCATCTCTGCAATCAATCTATTGTTTCATGAATTATGATGAACATGTGAATGATGTTTTATGTATATGTTTGCTTCCGCTGTATGATTGAAGATTTATGCATTGAGAAATTGTTCCTGTATGATGATGGATTATTCATCTTAGCCTACATCTAGTTATCTAGTATGCATTATGATTGAGCTTTTAACGCAACATTTATCCTTGTTTATGTTCATGGGGTTGTTTGCCCGGTTGTTCGTGGTGTTCGTCNGTTCATGGGGTTGTTTGCCCGGTTGTTCGTGGTGTTCGTCGCGTCCTCTTTGCCGATTTAAGGGATGGGGACATGACAAAAGGGGGGGGGGGTGTAGGATCAGTAATAAATCCTTAGTACATATTTTTTACCTTACTCTAACTTTATTTTCCCACATGCAATGATATCCTATGGTTTAAACTTAGGAGAGTTAATTTTGCAATATATCTGGTTATTTTTTCATGTTCACACCTACAACAGCACCCTATTTTGGTCATCCCAACCCATGTGCATCCTCACTAATTCCTTGGGGCACTACCACCTTGATTTGGGGGATCTAGTTTTTACCAAGTGCGGTAGTGGTGTATTTGGCCTATTTTGGGTCTCCTAAGAGAATTTATTGCCACTGTGAGCCTCCCACTAACCTATATATTCTCACTCATGCTTTTCTAGGACTCATTAATGACCCAACACACTCCACCAATGTTCACACCTTGGTTCGTGACTGTTTGGGATGAGTTGGAGCTCCATTGGTCCACCTAGGGGGGATTGAGGTCATTTTTCACCATGGCACATGTACAAATCCAATAGGCTTCCGGAGCCTCACGAATTTTGTCCAATGTATTATGAATGTGTACTATAACATCTACAAAATTTATTATAATAATATTATCAGAAATTATCACCATTCACATGTTCTATTCCAACTATTTTCTGTCTCTTTATTGATTCTCTTGCACATTTTATCAAACACTTTGAGTGTGAATATTGTTCTAGCTCTTAGATACAATTGAGAAGAAAATTATCACATATGTATTGTAAAATTATATCATATTAATTAATATGATTAGTTAATTTGTGTATATGAATACGATACATAGTGCGGGATTTCTCCTTAGTGCTCATTGCACCCCATCTTCTACATTCATTCCACACTATATAGGTGTAGGTATCCTATCCAATAATTTTATTTCTATATGCAAGAATCACATAGGGATTGAGGCTATAGTGTTACTTTGGCCAAAACTCCTATCACTAAGCATGACCTACAAATGGTAAGGTGGAATTTGCTTCCCTAAAAGTGAAAAAACTTATTATCCAAGCACAACACATGTTACTTGAGGTGTAGTTATTAAATAAAGACAACAATTTGAACTACTTTTTGAATATGAACAAATTCTTTGTATAATTTTCCAACCTTTTCCATTCTCCAACTATTAGTATTTCGATAATGGCATCAAATCTCTTTTATGATGATAAAGTGTCCAAAACTAATAAAATAAATGAAAATCAATATTGTAGAGAAATAAAATAAAGTAAAATGATAAAACAGCCCGTTCACTTGTTCATTTAAATATAACAAATAAGGTTATGATTCTTGAATTTTTCTTATTGTTCACAAAAAAATGCGTGTTCATTATTAATGTCCACCACATAGTTGTGACAACAGTTTCACAATGATCCAAACGATGCAACATTGACAAAACATGTGAGTATTTTGCAAACACTTAACGGTCCACTGGCCAAGTTGGAATAGGCCTTGGGATCCAAAATTATTAGATGTTGGGAGATGAATGAGAGGGTTCTCTATCCCATGACCATTTTTCTTCATCCGAGTGACATACGAAAGGTGTAGGTTTTGGGAAATGGGAATTGAGCTTAAATAAAAAATATGGTCACCCAAAAATAAAGGTGTTAAACCCTAATGTGTATTCTTGAGCTCAAGCACCACCAATGATAGCTTGAACTCAAACTATTCTCTATAGCTTCGCGATCCCCCACTATGGAGTCTTTGAAGAACGATATGGATATTGGTGCCATTAAGATTTTTGTGCATTTTGGATAGGCGTAATGTTTTTATGCATTTGGATAGGTCTCAAATTCTTGATCATGCTTATGGTAGGGAAATAAAAACCTAAATATCTTCACGGCGTGTTTGCTAAATATGATGAAACATATGGTACTTCGTATCAAATGTAAGATTTTGATTTCAGAAATTATTATTTATTTTATTTCTTGAAATCATTTTCACTTTTTTTATATTACTTTATACTATTTGTTTCTATATATCATTAAGATAAGTATCATTAAATAGTTAGTCAAACTCAACATTTCTTGGATCACCATAATAAAATGAAAAAATTGAAATACCTTTCCCTAATTTGTGTTGCCCTACTTGGGATAATATTTAATTCCCTCATTGAAAACAAAAATTATTACATGAAATTGGAGCTTTGAGTTGTAGTGCACTAGATTTTACCATAATTTTTAAATCGCTATTCAGTGTGAAATGGAGATGTGTCCATCCACATTCTCTTATTAATTTTTTGTTAAAATGGAATTTTATTTAGATTAGACAAATCCACTTAGTAATTAATGTAACCCAAAAAATATCACATACTAACACGTGTTCCATTACAACCATCCATGCTGCCGCAAATGCATAAAATAGGGAACTAGTAAATGCTTAACTTGCGACATTGCAAGGAGTGCCTTAACAATGCACTCCATATACAACTAATCTATACCCATGGAGAAAAATGTTGTAAATATAAATTTGACTATTTATAACTAAAATTTTCCAAACATAGCTAAGGTAATCAACTAAACAAAGTGTCAATTTGAAGACAATTACTCTTGACATACAAATTGAACCTCAAAAGGAAGGAGTCTTGCAATGAATCAATTTGTAAAATTTGTGGTCCAACCAAAATGGTTGATGAACATCACTTCCTTTTAACATTGGATACCCATAAAAAATAATCAAATGAGGAAGCAAATAGATCTAGTGCATTTTTATTACAAATTCCATAATGTTTTGGACAAAACTTTGCGCACAGTGCTTATTATTCCATCTCCATCTCTCTGTTCCAATGTGAAATTCCTACAATCATATAAATTAAATTATGGAGAGGTAGATGATTGTATTATTTTCACATTTCTTTAAATATAAAAAATAAAATAAAATCATTTACTTTTTATGTTCACAATGATTGACAAGAAGTGCAAGTGCAAAGTTATGGTTTTATTGATATGCCTTGGCTATTTTAGCTTTTTAATTGTCAAATAGATCCATAGTGATCTCATTTGACATTTGACATTTTATTTTTATTTTATACCCTACTCAGTACATGATCTATGTACATCAATCAAAAGCTATAAGGTATTAATATGAAAGTATCTACAACTTATCTACAACTTTTGATTATTTAAATAAGTTGATTACCTCCAAAGTTATTCTAGAAATATATAAATAAAGAGTAAATACTAAAATTTCTTTTTCATTTGTACAATTTCTAAAGATTACCTTGTTGTAGCAAATATCTGTACTTGGCCTATGAATCTAGTTTTGAAAATATCTACCCGAAGAATTAATACCATTAATTATTATTCATTTCTATAATTTGTAAAGACTATGTTCATATCATTTTGATTAATTGAATAGAAAAATAATAAATTTTGTTTTCGGTATTTCTCAACACAAACAAAGAGAATCTCTTTCTAATATTTTAGACTCCAAAAATAAGAAACAAACACCGTAAAAATAAGGGGATACTGGGATACAACAAGAGAGTACCCACATATTTGGTTCCAAATTGGTGTGGAAATTTTCGCGGGAAAATTTTGATATATAAAGAACATTATATGCTCAATATATATACATTTTCTAGAACTAGGTTATGGTAGACATCCCCTACGATAAGATTTAAGGATAGATGAAAATATCTAGGGGGGGAGGACACTTGAGTCTAAGTGCATGCTTCTTTAATATTGAGTGGGATACAAGTTCCTTGGGCAGTGGAAGTGGGCCTTATCATGTAAATATGGTCATAGGGAAATAAGGGAATTAATCCCTAATTTGGGATCCTTCAGCTCCAACACCATGAATAACACCTAAAATGAAAGAAGGCCAACTTCTGTTATGACCAAAACAAGAATAAAAGAGAAAGTAAACATTATCAAACTATCAATGTTCATATAAAGGAATAACCATCGATCGAAGTACATGGGTACCTAACCAATTTAACCATTGATTGAGTAGGATTCCCTTTTAGGTCAGCACCCAACATTGGTTTTCATGATAAAGGTCAAACAATTTTAGGTCAGCACCCAACATTGTAGACATATTCAAAGACCAATCCACAAATGGCCGCAATGTTTTGGAGCATTTTACCATTAATCAACATTCAACTTAAACTCCTTTCCCTCATTTTCAAATAGTTAAAGGAGTTTGATATGAGTGGATCATCATTATAAAACTTATATTAATTAAAGAATTGAGTAATATTTTATAATTTATTATATTACATATTTAAATATGTTATTTTTTGTTAAGGAAAATCCTTAAAAGCTTCATTTTTTTACTTCGCATTGAGCATAATATAACCTATTTAGATTTGGTTGTCAAACATGAAATACTTCATCATTAGAAAAGAAAGATTTAAATTTAACCTATAGAAAGATCTAATCAAACAATAATTTAATATGAGAGAAAAACAAAGAGGTAGCTATGTCATAGAAACAATTACAAATTTTAGGCATATTAGACTTAGTAAGAGGCATTTTTACACAAACTCATTTTATATCTAAAATATAGATTAATTTATATCATTTTTTATCATATAAATATTATTATTATGATCAATATTAATATAAATATTTATTTAATGTAGACGCATCTCGAGAGGAGGGTTATTCGGTTCGCTGAAGGCAGAGCACTGGAAGATCTGCGGCCATTCCTCGCTCAGGAGGTCGACAGATGACTCGTAAGTATACAATTGCGCATGATGTAATATTTGTTGTTAGTTACATAACATGAAATTGTTTCACATGTGTATATTAATCAGCATAGATCCATCTTAAACTTGGATCTAAAAAGCACCGAGAGGGATCCAATTTCTTGAGGTGTAAGTTTTTTTTATCTTAAATTTTTAAATGTTCATAAAAAAATACACCTCAAACATTTTGATCCCTTTGGTGTTTGGTAAATCGGGGTTTAACATAGATCTTTTAATTACTTTTCATTTTGTTTTATTATTGTGTTTTTTATATTTGATAAATTAGGGGACATGTTTTTCTCTATATTCTTTTTTGTTTTAAGAGACGTGTTGGTGTAGTGTTAGATTAAACACACATTGATCTCATCAATGTTATTTGGATGGCACTCCTTTATTCTAATCAGTAAGCCATAATCAAATAAATATAAATTCTACTCTAAAGCCGCACCAAAATATATCTAAATTTTATTATAAAAAATGTTTTATTATTATTACGGTGAATTATAAAGAAAGTTAGTTAATTTAAATTATTTTAAAAGTAATGAAAAATGAAATAAAAAGGGTAGAATCTTGTAAGAAGGTTGAATATATTTTAAAAAAGAGTTTAGCATTTCCATTAATCATTAACAGTTAATATATATTAGAGAGAATAAAGAGACAAATGAACTTGAAAAAGAACATTAAAAAAATACAAATGATAATTTTCAAAGGAACAAATTTAGTAAATTAGTATAGATCCATTTGAAACCTGGATTTATCAAGCACCCAAAGGGATCTAATTTATGGATCTATGCTAGTTTTTTTTTTTAAGCCAATATGTAATTTATATTTCTCATTTTTATTTTTTAATATTTTTCATTTATGTCAGCTAGAATAACATGACTAACGTGAGAGGATCTCCCCCGTACTGGGCTAGAGAGCACCTTGGTTCTCTTGGTGCAATTATTATGGTGAATTATAAAGAAAGTTAGTTAATTTAAATTATTTTAAAACTAATGAAAAATGAAATAAAAAGGGTAGAATCTTGTAAGAAGGTTGAATATCTTTTAAAAAAGAGTTTAGCATTTCCATTAATCCTTAACAGTTAATATATACTAGAGAGAATAAAGAGACAAATGAACTTGAAAAAAAACATTAAAAAAATACAAATGATAATTTTCTAAAGAACAAATTTAGTAAATTGGTATAGATCCATTTGAAACCTAGATTTATCAAGCACCCAAAGGGATCTAATTTATGGATCTATGCTAGTTTTATTTTATTTTTATTTTTTTAAGCTGATATGTAATTTGTATTTCTCATTTATTTATTTATTTTTCATTTATGTTGGCTAGCATAACATGACTAACGTGATAGGATCTCCCCCATACTAGGCTAGATAGTTCGCGTCTCTCGATGCAATCATCAACTTATATGTTGGTATTTTCATAAGTTCTTCTAGGCTTCCTACATCGACACACGCTCCTATTGGTATTCAAGCGATAGCCACTTTGGAACCCACTTGGTGCATGCAAGCGACGAGGAGGATACTACTGGTGTTGATGGGGAGGCTCCCCATGGTACAAGTAAATGCATATATATTTTTCTTTCAATTATCACTAGCTTTAATTTATATTGATTTCAAATTCACCTACAGTTAATGTATGTATTTTGAATGACATTTATGTTTTTATCTATTTTTCAGGTGTCGCTGCTGCACAATAGGGGCCCTAACCCTCTTGAGGAAGCACCATGGGAGGATGAAATCACATGCATCACACTACAAGACATTACTAGTTAGCATCATTGCTTGCGGTCTAACATTCGATCCATTTCACACCACTCTCCTGCATCACGTTCGATGTGGATGATGTTAGAGGTAGTAGATAATCTACTAAAGATCTACAAGTCCATAGGACCATTGAGTTCTCTTTGGACCACTGCATCTCAGAGAATAATGGTCGTAGTGATGGGTCTTGATAAATGACCTACAGTGAGAGATGCAACAACTGGCCATGATGTGAACGAAACATTATTTGATATCCCTCCTAACTGCCCCACTAGTCAACATCTTAGACTCAGGGAGCTTAATCTAGAGGCTGCAGCATTTTATATATATGATAGGTTTATTAGAATGTGGGGCATGTTTCCCCACCATGAACCGGTCCCACTATACTTTTAAAAACATACATATGCATATTTTTTCTTGGGGATGCATGTCGATTACACCAGCACACCCTCGAGCTTCAATGGTGCTGGTGGAGGACAAAGTCATGTGCGCCCAGGGACTAGGAGATACCCTGAAGCTCAGCTGAAGGTAGAGCCTTTAGTAGGTCTCCCTAACAGGACCTTTATTAGGACACATGATGTAGTCAAGTCATCTCAACTAGCGATTGAGGATAGGAGTGCACTAGTAGAGGCGACACACATGACAATGCATGGTACCATGATGGCTGTGCAGGAAGAGAGAAGCAGAGAACCCACTAGACCTACAAAACCCAAGTTACAGTGGGTGGACGATGATATTATCCACCTTTTGGATCATGACATAGTGGTGTAGTATACTATTACATCCCACAATGCATATTTTTGACTGCATGAGAGATACAGACCTCGACCTATGGGACACATATATATTTATACAATTACGTATTTTTTTGAATGTTTTATAAAATTATATTTCATCATTTGATTATCTTGATTGTAATGTATCCTCAAATGAATCATTTTTTTAACTAATACTTTACTTTGTGTTAGACCTCCATGCAGAAGCCCACTTTCATGGAGGTCATTTTTGGCAATGATGCATCTGTTTGAGGTCCTGCTGCAGTTTTGTCCACCCACATTGATGAGGTATGTTACAGAGAGAAAATTCCTATGGCTTGGGTTGTACCACAATAGACAGAGAAACTGCAGAAATCAATCCCCTCCCAATATGCAAGAGAAATAAAACATCTAACACTAAAGGATCTCGAATCATACCTTATTTCCGACGGTTGAAGTAGATCCCCAATGAGCTTTTTCCAATCCTGCTTGTGTTAGCAATTCACTCTCAACAATAGTAAACAAGGAAAGCATGCTATATAATATGGTGTTAGATCTACTGTAGCATATATAATCAATAATGTATAAGCAATTAACACATCCATGGATTCCATATTCATGTAAATGCACATCATTGGAGAGGAAAAGATATTTCTATTAATAAAATCAGAGATTACATAAGTGAAAACCTATGTCGGCACGTCTGTGAATCCGAGAAACTGAGTCCTCCACCTAGGCCCCCACCACCTCAATCCTCCATCTCTTGATAGCAATCTCACAAGCAAAGGCAAGCTTGGGAAGAACACAATGTGTTCCAAAGGGACAAAGGGATGCAGACTCAAGTAAAAGCAAGCTATGACAACAATGAACATAGTTTTCTTGCTCTTCAATTCCTCCCCTTCAATGTATCCAAGAGGTTCCTTAATAGTACTCCAAATGGGTAATGGGGGGTCAAATCCAAGCGATATCGAGGCATATGGAAGGCCAAGAGACAAGTGATTTGGATACACATCAATGAAACTCCAAAAATATTTTGACTCATGCACTGGCATCTCGATGTATGTGGATTTAAGGTCAATATCCATGTATATACATGAGAAAGGGATTAAAAGTCGCGTACAGCAAATAACATGTGTTTTTAGGGATGATCTTGGAAACATCAGAAGTACAATATTGGTCCATGGGGTCCAAAGTGTCTACAGAGGGACAGGGAATGCCATACATGTGTGATCAACCATGTGTGGTAAAATCAGCTGTAACAAGGTATGTGTTAACTAACATCCTAAATTTGAATTTCTAAATGATTCAATTATTGTACACATAATACTTTGGTTTGTTCTCACTTTCATCATTTATCCTGTTCATGTTGTACAACATAGAGGCAAGGGAATTGCACAGTATTCTACACATTCCTTCCTGAGTCCTACTCACGACACATCAGTAGAAGAGATACTAGTTATTTATGTTCAAGTTGTTTTCACATTTATGTTCATATTATAATTTACATGTTCAAATTGTAATTCTCAAGTTCGAATTGTAATTCATTAATATAACTATTTTCATGTCATGGAAACAGATGTAGAAATAGGCAGTTGCAGATGAGGGCATTGAAGCCACCGTAATGATTACAGATGAGTGGGTTGGTGCTTATAAGTTGGGTCCTGGTGAAGGCTCATTTGGGCAGATAGGTGACAATCTCCCAAACCAGACACTCGACTCGAGCGAGGTGAGCTCATAGATATGTGTTTCATATATATTTAATTTTTTGTCCCATTGTACATGTAATATAAATATGTGGTATGTAACTCATTTAGACAGTTCATGGTTTTAACTTCTGCAATTCTCAGACCTGGGATATTTTCTTCGTGATGTGCATGAGGAAGGGCAGGGAAATAGTGCAGCGGATGATAGTGGCCATAATGGTCGATATCTCAATCAATGGTATGGGGGTGATTTGTAGACTGTGTTATTTGTGGACTTATTATTTTGGACTTTATGATTATCCATACATACATACATACATACATACATACATACATACATACATACATACATACATACATACATACATACATATATATATATATATATATATATGGATTTTTTTTTTAACATGATAGACTGTTAAATGTTTTAATTATTTGCAGTTATAGTTTAAAGTTTGTTGTCAATTACGAGTTTACATGTTTCCAAAATTGTCAATCGAACGCAACTTCCAATTTATAACAAAACTTACAATTAAAATTTTACAAAATTTACAATTACAATGTAAAATTTGATTTCATTTACAAAAATAATTACAACTACAATTTTAAATTTGATTTCATTTGTAAAAAAATTTACAAGTTTGCAAAATTGTCAATCAAATGAAACTTACAATTAAAATGTTACAAAATTAACTATATACAATGTAATCTACTAGTTGCAATTTACAGTCACAATTTGCAATTTTAAATTACAACTACAATTTACAATTACAATTCAAAATTATATTTCATTTACATAAAAATAAAAATAATTTCATTTGCAAAAGAATTTGCAAGTTTACAAAATTCACAATCGAACTAAACTATAATCACGTTTTGCAATTTTCAATTACAATTGCAATTACAATTAAAATCTCCACTTCAATCTAATTTAATTGACAGTTTTACAAAATTTACCCATCTACAATAATTTACAAGGTACTTACAATTTTAAAATTCACAATTTTCCAAAGTTTACAAGTTACAATTTTAAAGTTTACAAGTTTAAAATTTACAACAAATAAATATTACAAAGAGTAAAAAGGGGCAAAGACCAAGATAGGGTAAAAATGGAAAAAAAAATTAATATCAATTGAAATTGGTGGATTTAATGAGGACACAATAAATGTATGTGTTGTTCTTTGTATTACATATCACTAATAAAATATGGAACATATAATGATAATGTTAGGAGAAGCAAGCTCCTCTACAATCTCTAATCTAGTCTAGTATAGTCTAAAAATTCATTGGAAAAAATTACAAGTTTACAATTTACAACTTGTCTACAATGTAACATGTAATTTAGAAGTTTGCACAAATAGAGTGTGATATACATGTATTTGCACAAATACACCAAAAAAAGTTACATAGACAAAATTGAGCTTCCAAAACATGGTCTTAGGAAATTGTTGGTATTCCTAGGTATAAGTGAATGCGCATAGAGTATATGTGAATGCACATACTCGCATATATAAGTTTACTAAAATTTCATTTAAATACAAGTGATACATTTCAGAAGAAATTTTGATTTTCTATATTTCAAAAGAATGTCAACTATGTCAACATCAAAAGTGGCATATAACTTTCATTCATCTGGCCAATGGGTTATAGGAATGCACGTCTCCATAATATGATCATAAACTATAATATTTTGATGAAATAATTAGATTGTTTAATATCTCCATGCCATTTTTAACCATAGATGCACCTTTTATTTTACTTATCATATTGCAGTTGTTTGTTAAAAAAATACCAAATATATACAAGCTCAAGAATAAAATTTTATTTTACTTATCATATTGCCATTGTTAACTAGAAAATTAGCAAATAAATTATACAAGCTTGAATAACATTTTATTTTAAGTTTATCATATTGCCATGGTTTGTTAACAAATTAACAAATAAGTACAAGCGTGAATAATATTTTATTTTACTGATCATATTGTCATTGTTTGTTAAAAAAATAGAAGATATTTATACAAGCTTGAATATTCTCTAAATGTATTGATTTTTCATATCTTTACAATGATCTCTTACATCTCATATTCAAGGCTAATGAATTCTTGAATTTGTCATAGTTGTTAATTTTCTTTGAGATCATCATTGCAATCAATGCTTAAAGCCATATGATTCCTAGTCATGTGTACATTATTATTGACGTTTGTTTAAGTTCAATCAAGTACGTCAGTTGTAAGTTAGTTTGTCACCAAAAATATCAATAAATTTAAACATGCAATATATTCAATAAAAACATTTTTTATAAATTATTCATAATCTTATTTAGAGTGTACAAATCCTTGAACCAAATTCTACAAAGGCTTTCCATTTATTCTACATATACTATATTTCATTTATCATCATACACACAACTATTGAAGTTATGCGAGTTGTAATGAACAATTAGTTTCTATATTAAATACAAATTTTAATGTGAATTATCATGATTATAGAAGGTTTATGGAAACATTTTTGTATGTTCATTAATATGAGTGATAACAAATTTTTTTTAATTAAATTTGAAAATTTTAAATAATTTTCTTCAATGCACAATATGAAATATCAACATAGTACATACACCATGTAAGGTGTAACATAGAATATGCAATGTCTAACATAGAACATGTAATGTGTAACACGAGCATAGATCAAAATCCTAGGTTCTATCAAGCACTGAGAGGGATCAAATATTTGGAGGTGCAAGTCGCTTCTTAAGTATTGCACTCAACTATCAACTTTGATCTAATTCAGACCGAATGACACATATTTTTATTTAAGGTAGAGATATAATAGTTTTATTATTAATATCTAATACTATTTATGGCCCACATATAATATTTTATATTATTTTTTATTTTGTTAGGAAAGAAGATTACAACATCTCCCCCATACATGGTTTTAAAACCATGTGCAAGGCCCTCCTGAAACTATGGGTTGTTTAGCAGTCCCTCCACACAGTCTTAAAACCATTTGCAATGGCGTCTTAAACCATGTACAATAAAACCATGGGTTGTTTAGGAGGCCTTGCACATGGTTTTAAAACCATTTGCAAGGCCCTCCTAAACCATGTACAATAAAACCATGGGTTGTTTAGGAGGCCTTGCAAATGGTTTTAAAACCATGTGCACGACCAACATTTTTTTTTGTGGATAATTCAATTTTTACTTTTTATTATTTTGTTAAGTAGGAACATTAGAACATCTCCCCCATTTTGTGTTGTTTTTCTAACAGACATTTTTTTTGGACAATAATTAAATTTTTTATTTTTTATTGTTTTGTTAGGTAGGAACATTACAACATCTCCCCCATATTAAGTTGTTTTTGTGACCATCATTTATTTTGGAGGATAATTAAAATTTTTATTTTCTATAGCCGACATTTACAAGAGGACTATTACATGAGGAACGTTACATAACATTACATAAAGTTACAAGATCTCCCCCATAATGGGATGTAGAGTGCCTCTCGACACAATAAAACATGAAATATTAGTATACCATCCTAGACCCAAATCCCAGGCTCTATCAAGGGACGAGAGGGATCAAATCTCCCAGGGAAAAGCTTGCATAATGCTTCCCCCATTTAAGGTTCAATGCTAGTTTAATTTTTCTATATTTTATTTAACTGGATATGTAATTTATATTTTTTATTTTTTATAACATGAGAGGATCTCTGGATTTGCTATGTGCAAATATCCTTATGCAAAGAAATTCCATCCAAAAAAATGTGATATACTTGTCCAACCTCAATTTTTACTATTATTTTTAAAAATATTATCAATTGAATTAAATATTGTTATTAATATTAATTAATTATTAGAAATTAATAGATTTTCATATTTCTTTTAATAATATATATCTATTAATTATTGTTAATAAAATTTCATTTTTTCTTTAACCATATGTTTTTTTAAAATTTGTAGTAATTCTCTTAACCCTAAAACTTTTAATTAATGTTGATTAATCATTCAATCGCATATAATTAAAAAACTATATTTCTTAGTAATCTTAATGTAAAAAATAATGTTAAACTCATTAAAAGATGCCAATAATTTTGTTTTACACATGGTATTTTTTTTTACCATAATATAACACATAATGGTGGGATAAACACTTTCAGTGAAAACCAATTTAATTTCCTTCAATAAAGTATGGATTCCTCAAGTCTCATTGTTTGAAAGTGAAATTTAAATAACAAATTTGTATTTAGGTAACACAGATTCCTCAAGTTTTTAATATCCTAATCCAAAAGTAGAGACTTTTTTTTACTTAATTTTTAGGTAACTTTTAATATATTAAAAAACAATTAGAACATATATATGTCTTACATTTAAAAAAAAATGTTATAATCCTTGAATTATTGGAAAAAAAAAGTTTACATGCATAGCTTTGAGCTTTTATTTGTTTGGACTTGGTTGCTGGTAAAAATGTCTCCCTACCAAATCTTATTGAGAGTAAACTGTTTTAAACGCTCCCCACCAAATCTTCTCGAGTGTAAAATGTTTTAAACCTTGTAATGTTGGGTAAAAAGTTGTCACAAAACATTTTGGAGAGTAAAATAAATTTAAAACTCATCTTGGGTATAATGTTGGCCTTCAAAAAGGTTTTGAATGTAAACTTTTTTAAAACTGATAGTGGGTCTACAACAAATAGCCATCATAATTGGAAATATTATTTAACCGTCATTTACAAGAGTAACATTACATAATGTTAAAATGTTACATAACATTACAAGATCTCCTGCATACTCGGCTGTAGAGTGCCTCTCGGTGCAATAATAGGATATGTATATAAATTATGAATTTGAACACTATGAAAATGAATATACGAATACGAAATTAAAATCATATTAAAATCAATGAAATGAGAGATAAATATATAGAAAGGATGAGGAAAATAAGTTCAATGTTAAGAGGAGAATATGAAAGTCAGCCTATGATGGTGCAATCAACTCCCATTGAGAACGATATTTGTAATTTTTAACACAAAAATTATATATATGTGAGGCTATATTATCAAATTATAATTCATTTACATGTGAGGCTATATTATCAAATTATAATATTCATTTGTGTGTGAGGTTATGTCAGGTTAATGCATATATGCATATTCATTTAGAACTAGATATTATGCTAGAATATTATGCAATATAATTATATATATTCATCAACCATTCTCTAATTTCATTGGACAACTAGTTAATCATACTGTAATACACTTACTTTGTATATATGTAATTTAGTGTAGTGGTTAAACAGTTTTTTCAATTCTTTCACAACACATATCATTCTTTCACATGTACATAAGTGGTTTTAGAAGGTTGTATATATACATGCACATGCAATGTATATAAGTTTATGAACTAATTACAAAATTATAAATAAATTGTAAACAATTTAACATGTATATATATATTTAAATTATGAACTAGAACACTATGAAATTGAGTAATGAATATGCAATATAANTATATATGAAATTGCATAATTTTTAAATCATACCAATATTGTTAGCAATGGCATTTGATTCTCCCATCATAGGTTGATTCACAACTTCTTCTCCTCTCAAGATTGCCCTTTTTTTCCTCTTTCTTTCTCTATCTTTCTCTCTTGTTTCTTCGGTGTTGCTTTGATTCCGAGTAGATATTTTACTTCGGAGTTTCTTGCTTCCCATTGTGATTGACCAACAATACAAATTCATAACTGCAACAATATGTAAACACAACACACAATACTAAATTTGCAATAGAACACAAGCATTGTTTCAAATAGGTTAGTAAATTGTGAAGGATAAAATTAGTAACATTTTTATGTTTTATGTTTTATATTTATATAGAATTCCTTTAGGAATTTGGGTGGGAAATGTGGTTGGGAAGGTAGTTGGAATGGTATTAATTCCATCAATGCCCAAGTTCATTCCCAAGGATTTTTGTTTAGGATTTTAACAAAATCACGACCTCGATTGAGGTTGTAGCTCGATCAAGGGTTTTAGAACTACCTCGATTGAGGTTTTAATAGTAGCTCGATTGGGGGTTTATTAGACCCTCGATGGAGGGATTTGAATGCCTCGATCTAGCTACATACCTCAATCGAGGGCCTGAAAAACAAATAATTATCCCTCTTGTAGGAAAATCAATGTTTCTCTATGTATTCCAAGTGTGTAAAACTTGCCATTCATGGAACATAAATAAGCGGAGTTTGTACCAATAGATACATAATCGAATCCTCTATATGTTGAGGAATCATGCATGTGTTTTTCCAGTCATATGGTTTTTTTTTAATTCATTCTAAAACTTACAAATTATAAAATCTCACAACAACTTCGAAGCAGCTCAAAGAAAAATCCACAAGGTTAAAATACACATCCAAAAGTTTCTTAAAAGCACACAACCCACACATCTGCGCGTTCTCTTCAAAAGGGTATCTTTGTTTTTTCAATTTTTGAAAATAGTGAAAAAAAACTACGATGGACACACGTGTATAAAATGATGCTGAAATCTGATGTGGTCACTTTCGAAAAATAATAAATAATTGCATATTGCGAATAAAATAACAAAAAAATATGCAGACCACAGTGCATTTTGTGTAGATCATGCTCATATATATGTTTTGTTTTAAATTATTAATGTACGATTGAATTATTGGGGTGGAACACAAGTCACTTAGTAACTTATTCAAAATTTTGAGGTCACAGAGTTCATTAGATGCAAAATTTCACACATTAAATGACATCAAATATTTAAAAAAGAATATCATTGGGAAGACAACATAATATTCTACAATTTGTTTTTTTACTACAAGTCAAAATTCACATGGCATATATGTGTTTCGAGGGCTTCTATCTAGCACACTAGGAAAAACTCAGGATTTCATCGCCAAATTTGACCAAAACATGTTACCCACATTCATGGAATCACTTCAGTCTCGTAATCTCAAAAATAGAATTTTGACCAACTTTTTCTTACTAATTTCAAGGGATTCATTACATCCAACACTTCACTTGAACTCTATATCAATTTTAAGCAATTCTTCCAATGGGAAAGTTATGTCTGAATAATATATAATAAAATTCCTGTAATGTCCTGTATTCCCTAAAAATATTCTTATTTGCAGAGGTTTTATGGGTGGCTTTAGATCAGAAATGAGTTTTTGTTTTCACATCGACTTTATGACCTTCCTTGTATACTACATGACGAAGCAAAATTCCAATTGGCGTGAGAAATAAACCTTATTAATGTTTAGAGATAATCGAATTTGTTGACAGCACTCCACATAAATCAAAGTGACTGTACGTGGTTCTTTAATCAGCTGTACATCATCTAGTCATTAAAGTATACTATCATTGTTTTATATTTGTACTCTTGGAATTATTTTACAACTATTATGGAGAACCCACGAGGGATTTCTTCAAGCCAAATGGCATGACACTATAATGAAACAACCCAAACTCTGTTACAAAAGTAATTGTTTATTCCTGATCCTCTTTGGTGATTAGTTCTTGATTATAAACAATAAGCCATCTCTAAAGGAATAACATTCATGTTGTGGAACTTCGTTAATTATTTCATCTGCGAATGGCGCTGGGAAGCGATATGTTACTTTCATTTTATTCAAAGCCTTGAAGTTGAAACACATACTGAGTTTCTATGGATCATGCTTCTTTGGATAAATGAACATTGGGATAGCCCATTAAAATTGATCAATTGTGAAAATAATATCTACTGTTAACATGTTTTGAATTTATTTTTGTATGATCTCTTTGTATTTATGAGCTATCTTTTATGGCCCCTTATCGTTAGGTTAAATTCCTTTTCTATCAATTCAATTTTCAGCTCACCCATTTCTTCAAGAAATCATGTAATATATTTGTAATCCCTTGAAAATACATATTGATATTCTCTACTTGTTATCAGCAATTGATGTGACGATATTGATTTTAACCAGGGAAGATCTATCCAACAACCTGTTCGGGGAAAAACGATGAGAAATTTATTTCCTGGAAGCCCTGTGGACCACACTTGGGTATCTCTATGTCACTAAACTAAAAATCAAATGGGAGATAGGAATGTTAGGAGGTTTTGTCACTTTTGTCCAAGGGTGAAGGGGGTTGTATATAGGATTTTGTTTATTTCTCAAAAGAGGAGGCCTTTTTCACCAAGTTTTCTAGAATCTCCCTTTAGATAAAATGAAATTTTGGTTCTCTTCATGAATATTTATTTGAACTTTGAAGTTTCTCGTAGCTGGTTGTGAAATAAAAATGGTGAAATGTGTGCTTGATCCAACTGACAACAATGACCATGAATACTTGTATAATGCGTAAGGGATCAATTGCATTATGGAAAATCAAGCTCTAAGAAATAATCAAACTCCTCCTCAAGAATTTTGGATCTAATTTCAAACCCCTCTCATTTAATCATAAATTATATGTCAATTACTATTAATTTTATGTGTTCTAATTGCAATTATAATAAGTTTATTTAATTAATTGAGTGTAAATGTACTTATTAAGTTATAACATACAACTTTGTGTGATGTTATTAGTTGTTATAAGTTTTGTTTTCAATTGGTGTGCTAAAAATAATCAGCCTATGAAAGAAAATCGCAAGAAGCAAAGAAGGTATGATCTAAATCTTAAAAGGTTGATTTGAGATATTTGATGTGGATTCTCACACAAATAAATACAAATAATCATGTTTGAAAAGGGTATCAACTTCATCTACACAACATTTACGAATTCATCTACATGGCACTTACTGCATGTTTGGAAACTCCTAGAAGCATCGCTCTCCCATCAAGGAGAATATTAGAAACTCTCAATCACATCATTGAAGAAATAATAAAGAGCATGAGAACACATTCACAATATGAAAAAAAATAAAAATAAAGTACTTGGGTATGCATTTACAAGAAACAATAAAATAATAAAGGACATGAAATAATAATAATAATACACCGAGAAACATAGAAATTGATACAATAGATATGCCAAATACACCGAGGTGCAATAAAATATGATGTGTTAGTGAGTCAAATTGGGAAGTACATTTATGTCTCTTTCCATATTCTCCATTACGAGTTTCGCGCAAAAGGATAAAAATTGTTCAAAGCAAGTTAGAGACTTTAATAATGTTATAACAATTGTTAAAGATTGATCATATGTCATTGTGGGTGGGAACAATAATGTATCACAAGCTATGTTTAAAACATGAACTACTACTATCTTTGTCGCTATTGTTCCCTTTGCCTTTATCTTGAATGCTTCATTTGTCACCTCTAGTGGTGATAGTTAATAAAAGGACATTGATATTGTGTTTCTCCTATGGTTCAATCCAATACTTGAACCGAGTGACTCGATATAAGATACACCTATTATCCACCCATTAGGATACGAGTTGCATTAGCACTTGGTTAGTGTTTTATTATTGGTTTAGATTGTTTATGTTAATGCTTTAGAAAGGAGTGAAGCATATGCAAAGGTAGATGAACCAGGATGTATGAACAAAGGGAATATCAATAATACATGTAAACTAGCTACTTAGTATAAGTGAATGTAGTAGCCTAGGTTGATTCCCATAGGATTTGTGGAGAAACGATTTAGTGTTATGATTTTATTTCATGTATTATGATGTACATTATATTGTAGATTGAAGTAGATGGATAGGTCTAGTGGAGAGGAGGTGCATTACTGAGTTGCGGTGTATGACCATTGAATCAAAATCTATTGAAATAAAATGCAGAGCATTGAGCACAATTTCTTGGTAGATTCTATATGGTTTTAGTGTGTTAGAACAATATTCCCATTATATCTATGCCATGGTCCTTCATGTTGTTCTACCTAGAGATTTTTGGTCTCCTAGTGCCTAGTCTTGTGGTGTGGACCGTAGTTTTCCACATTTAGACCACTTAGACTAGAGATAAATCCATGAAACCTTGTTTGTCCAGTTTTGGACTCCTTTCCTTCATTTAGGGAGTCAATCCATCCCTTTATGCTTCATTTATGAGGTATTTAATGCACTTACCTATTTCAGGGAGCTGGAGTGCGCACTCTTAGTGATATGGTCAAACCTATGTATTAATGGTTAACTACTTGCCAGCTATTCACCCCATGCACCCTCCTAACGGATGTGTTCACATCTATTGAGCTTACTAACCTAATTTTGGTCCCCATGATTAATTGACCCTCATTATGACACCACTTTTAGGTCATGCATGTTCTTTGACCCTCATTATGGCCCAATATAGGGTTTACACTTGGTCTTATATCATTGATGGGTGAATTGGTCCAATCTAAGCCTACCATTTTGTGAGCCAATCATATGGTTTGTTTGGTATCCTATGGTATTTTCCCAAGGTATTGCATGTAATAATGCATATATATTGTATTGTTTTTTACTCAATAAGAACAATGGGAGATCAATCCACTTGATTGTTTTACTTGTGTTCTATTTAATATTTGCTTCATATTTCTTCTGTTTTCCTGTCTTTCTCTTTGGTAAATTCTACGTGAAGCATGATCTATTGAATATAGATCAAGGATTGGATATGCACATGACTCAAAACTTATGTTGTGATTTTTTTCAATCTAAATTTTACATAGTATCACATCCTATGGGGTTCTAGTCTTGATTCCAAACTAGATTTCCAATTTTTGTTTGTAGGTTCCTACAATAGCTTCATAAATTTTATTTCTCATGAAGTTTTTCAAAATGAAGAAGAAGACGTAGATAGAAATTCAACCAATGATCCAACTCAAGTTTCTTCCTTTGTGGCTTCCTTTCTTTTCCAAGAAGCTATTTTTCATGGAGATAACATATGAGTTTCTTCCATCAATACTGTTGAAGAGTTATCTCTCAATTCTGTGTCTTTCTCCTCTATGTCGTCTATTACAATTGATGAATATGGATTGCTAGTTGGTGATCATAGTGATCCTTCTCTAGAAGATGCATTTTTTTCACATGATAGTGCTGGTTTGAAGTATGATCAAGGAGAAATTTGGAAGTCAAGTGAGGATTTATCATTGCTTCACACTCTTTTTCTTCCTATGCATTCCTACACCAATACTAGTATAATCGCTTCAAGTTGATTTGAAGATGGAGAAGCCTTAGCCATCACAATGGCACATTTGAGACTCTTGTTCCACCTTCTTGGAGATGATTACAACCTTATTTCGAAGTTGATGTTTCAAGAGCCTTATGATTCGCTTGGGGTCACTTATTCTCAATCACTTCAAGTCTATTTTGGACATGGAATCCTTGTTGCTTTGACGTTTAAGTATGAACAACAACTTTTTCTCTCCGATCAGTGTATTTCAGTTGTTCTACATGGTCCTGGGATTCATCATGCACTTGTACACATTCCTGAGTTGGTTGAGCACATTCCACTTCTTCCCGAGAAGAATATTCCGACAGACATACTCAATCAGTTTGGAGTGTATACAATATTTGGTTTATCTTTCATGTTGACATTTGAGGGACGATTTTCCCCATGTTGTTTTTCCTCTTTCCTTGGTTCATATGGACCAATTATGTAAATGGTGACCATAATCATTGTTTCTTGGGAACTATTTTGCTTTCTCACTATCATTTTTGGATTAAGAGGGGGTGTTAGAACCATGGTATTTTTTAAGGATTCTAATATTATACTTAAGTATAGTATACTAGGCGATTGTTTTGGATTGAAAAAAACATAATTATAGATAGGTAGGCGAATATTAAATATGAAAGATAAAATTAACACTTAAATGTGTTAATTTTGGTGAATATTATGATAAAAATAACATTTTATGTAAATATAGGTGATATTAGACACTAAAAATGACCAAATAGCAATTTTTTTGTGAAAAAAAACCACAAAATAGCTAATTGGCAAAACTTTTCCCCTAAAAATTACCCTGGTTAGAACAATATTCCAAACATATCGATTTCATGGACATTCATGTTGTTCTACCTAGTGATTTCTGGTCTCCTAGTGCCTAGTCTAGTGGTTTGGCCCGTAGGTTTCCACATTTGGAACACTTAGACTAGAGATAAATCCATGAAACCTTGTTTGTACACTTTTGGACTCATTTCCTTCATTTAGGAAGTCAATGTGCCCCTTTATGCATCATTTATGAGTTATTTAATGCATTTCCCTATTTTAAACAGTCAGAGTGTGACCTGTTAGTGATCTAGTCAAACCTGTGCATTAATGGTCCACTAATTGCCAACTATTCACCCTGTGCACCCTCCTAATGGATGTGTTCACACATATTTACCTCCCTAACCTTATTTTGGTCCCCATTATTCATTGAACCTCATTACTACACCACCCTTTGGTCCCTCATGTTCATTGAACCTCATCATGGCCCTATATAGGGTTTACACTTGGCCTTATGTAATTGATGGGAGAATTGGTCCAATATAAGCCTACCATTTTGTGATCCAATCATATGGTTTGTTGGGACCATGGTATTTGGTATACCATGGTAGTTTCCTAAGGTATTACATGTAATAATTCCTATATTGTTTTGGGTTTTTCTCAATAAGCACAATGGAAGATCAATCCACTTGAGTGTTTTACTCTTATGTTCTACTTAATATTTGCTTCATTGTTCTTCTATTTTACCATGTTTCTCTTTGTTAAATTCTAAGTGAAGCATGGTCTATTGAATCTAGATCTAGGATTGGATATACACATGACTAAAAACTTCTGCTGTGATGTTGTGCAATCCAACTTTCACATAGTCTAGTGCACCATTGAGAAGAGAAGAGTGTGTCACTCAAATGAAGGAAATAACATTACGTAACAACTCTTGCAAGAGGGTGATGTGTTTCATTTATAGTTCTTCTATTTAGTGGAGGAATATATTCCATATTTTTTCAATTTAATGAAGATGTCATTTTCATATATCTTCTTCTACATATATACTTTAATGTCAGGTTTCCAGTAAAACTATTATTTTCTACCCTCTCAACTAGTTTCTAGTTGTTAGTTCCAAGATTGGATATTTCAGGACTTAAAATCAATGACTATATTGCACTAGGAATGGTATTTTCATCCACTTATAAGTTTGTACTTTACAGGTTTTTCATTAGGATGAAACTCCCTTACTATACAGTCTGGTGGGTGAGTTTTTTTCTTACAATTCAAATTTTAAGGATTTTTTTAAAGGCCTTTAGGATGTAACTTATAAAAATCATAATTACCTTAAATACTTTGATGACCTATATAATCTTGGAATTCACTAGAACAATTCCTTTATGAATTGGATTATGGGACTATCTCAAGTAATATCAATACTATCGATTGGAACTTGCATCCTTGAAGTATGTGATCACTAAATAAAATACTAAATGGTGTTGATGGAAATTACACTTTTGGGTTGAATGAAGAAGACATATGTTTCTCTAGCAATTTTCATTCCTCAATTGTCATTGTTCACTATTTTATAATACAATAAATGTACACATTCCTATATTAATCAAATAATCTATACTAATTCATGGTTTTAAAGACATCTTCAAATATTTTCATGGAAAATTTTATATAGACGTTGGCCTATTTTCCCATGTGTTACAACCTAAGCTCTAGTACCATGTATAAGGCCTCTCTTCCTTAGTTTCTTAATTAAATCCTATACTACACTAATAAAAATTAAAAACATTCTTATAACCATGGAAATAACAAATGGTCAAAGTATAACTTAAATTTAATCTTTAACTAACTGAAAAATACGTGTTTAAATGTCAAATTAATTCAAGAATGTATTATTTTTCCCATCACAACAATCTTTCCCTCCTTTAATTCCCATAATGGAATTAAGCTCCCCTTCCAACTAGCATGCTATTTGTATTCCTAGCTCTAAGAAACCTTTTGATTTCTTGTTCCTTTGTGTGCATTACTCTAAGAAAAATAATTCAAAATAAATTTAAGAACTTGTTCAATGAAAATTTTTATTTGAATAATTATTCCACCTCTCCATATCTCTCCTAATAAAAAATAACCTCCCACAAATCCTGACCACTCTCTCTCTCTCTCTCTCTCTCTCTCTCTCTCTCTCTCAAATTTGTATTCACATCCTCCCAAGTCTGCTCAACCACCTTAATTTATGGGCCCTCAACCATCCCTTCCTCCTTAACCTACTTCCATAGTCCACATCTTATCCTTTCCTCTATTGGAATATGTTACGGTGTGAACTATATTGACCTAAACCTATATAGAACCCGTAAATCGAAGTGTTGACTATACCGACTGAAACCTCCCTAGTAGGAAACTTGTATTCATCAGCAGACTACTTGGGAAGTGTGTATCCACACAACCCCCCCATTAATCTAGGTTTCATAGGTTACACTATGGGAAATACCTCCACCCTTCTTGATATAACTAGGGTTAGTTCCCTATATTGAGTCATATTATGAAATTATTGTTCTTATAGTCTTGTCATCAAACAACCATTCTTGGAAAGTGATGCATCCTATCAAGAACACACTTACCAACATATCACGGTAGTGTTTTAAATCACAAGAGAAACTTATATTACACATAATTATTTTCATCATGTCTACAATATCCAATCTATTTCATTACTACAAGTATTTGTCTATTACATACCTCACTAACATGTATGTTAATTGATTAATAAATCATATCCACGTAGATATGAAACATTTTTCAATGTGATAGGACATATTGTGTACTGAGGTTCAAATAAGAAACATATATTTATTTACACCATGCCTCAAATTTGTGATATATATTAGCAATATAATTTGAACTAGTATTCATATATCAAAATTGAACAATATAATTACATATTTAGAATAATCACATAATTATTTTCATTGTAAGATATAATGGAAAAATATTATATGGTCAACATATAAATTGGTTCAGTTGTCCACATAATGTCTTTATCAATCTAGTAGGATCAAAATATATATCAAGCAGTGATTACTGGGATGAGAAAAAATATTCTAGATATGTGATTCAAAGTTATGTGGGAATTATAGTTAATGTCCTTGTTGGTGAGTTAAATGAACAAATACATCTATACTATTGATAAGGAAACATTAAGTATTTCCCACTCTTGTTTCATTAACAGATGAGTGAAGGGCCTTTGAAGGTAGACTTTTTCCTCCCTTAAGTATGTTGCCTAATCTTCCCATTTAGTTACACAGTAAGAAAACTTTGATGAATGTCACCATCATGAGAAAACCAATGAATCTCTTGGGTCAGTAGACCCAATTTTATGATCTCCTTACATTTAGGGGATCATGTCCTAAATAAGTGCAATTAACCATTCATATAGCCTCCTTGACTGTGTTGGAAGATGGGTCCTCACAATTGTCAACTCTATTGTTAAGAAGTATCTATCTCTCATACCCTACCCCTCTCTCTACCTCAAAATATTTCCTAATATGTGTCTTCTACATCTCTTCCTACACATCTCTCACACCCTACCTCTATCACTCCCTCCCACCATTTCCCAATATATTTTGCACCAACAATATCCATATCCATCCCTCCTACCCTACCCATTATATCTGTCCCTCCCCAATACATCCCTCCCATGCTACCTCCCCTCTCCCCCTACCCACAGATCTCTCTCTTCCTACTCCCCCATCACTCTCTACCCCCAATTCCCCCATTCCTAACCATAAAAAACATACCCCACTTGGCTATCCTTATCTTTATATCTCTCTCTCCTATTTCCCCTACCAGTAAAACCTCCTCTCTTTGTCTCTCATAATACCCTTNCTCTCTCTCTCTCTCTCCATACATGTACCCCCCTCTCTCTATATATTATAACCCACCTACCCCTACCCCTAACCACACTCCTCTCTCTCTCTCCCCACTACTCCCCCTAACCCTTACTAACCCCATCTCTCACTCTCTCTCTTCCCTTCTCCCCCTAACCCTTACTAACCCACACTCTAACTCTTGCTCTCCACATTCCCCCAACAATTAGTAAACATCTCTCTCTCTCTCTCTCTCCCTCATCCTACCCTTAGCCATTATTGACATTGAATATGGATGCAAACATTTTATTTATGCATAAGAAGAAAAAATATTTTTTTTATCCCATCATTTGGTTTCCTTAGAGCGCGTGGGTTGATGTTCAAACATGATAATATCATGAACAATATTGTATTGTAGGTGCTCTTTGTTTCTTAAACAAATTGGGTTCACTATTTTTGACATATTTATATTTTATTAGAACCTCTTAGAAATATTTGTTCACATTATAACCTTTTGGATATGGGTAACAAAAGAAGTAAAGAAAAAAGTCTATAAGGATGAAGTTTCCCCTTGAAAAATTCCATGAACTAAGAGAGAAGGAAATATTGAGTATGGGAAAAGCTAGGCATCCACTAGTCAACCCCTCAAATCCTTTCACACCCGATAACATAGTGATATATTATTCAACACCACAAGTGAAGCATATGTGTCCAATGGAGGCCCTTCATATTCCCACATTAATTCAATTTCCATGTAATAATCTATCAACAAGAAATAATACCATTAAAGAAGAAGGTATTCAAACTTTGTTAGATGTTGGAAATTTATAGGAATATATTGGACAAATTACCCATTTCCAACCTTTGAGTGAAGAAATTCCTCATGTACAAGTTGAATTTGAACAATCAATTGTTCAACAAATAGATTGCATGCTTGTCATTATACTCCCAATCTTGACTATCAATTGAATGTAGTGCTACAATCTACTAGTGATGAGATTCAAACTTCTTGTCTGTTTGAATTATTGTGCCATTGATCTTCAGGAAATGAGTGCAATTAGATTGTATAATTATGCAGTGTAGAGGAATGAATAATACACACTGAACAAGACAAATTTCAGAGGAAACATATAAGTATTGCTCAATATATATTTGCAATATAAAATTCATTAATCCCAACAATATACAATAGTGTTACATAAAGGAGAATTTGAATCATGTGGATAGGATTCGAATTCACCAACTCAATCTGACTGCATGGCTACCTAGAAGTGTCTAAATCACTATCATAGTTCACTAGGATAACTCCATATGTCTAAATCAATATCTCCGTAAGTTATAATTAGTTAAACTAGTTAAACTAATGTGGTAGGTGAGAAGTAGGTGAGAATACGTGCCTTCCCAGATGCATCCATGCAAGACTGGTGCTAGCTAAACTAGAGGACCTCTAACTAAATGTAACTGGAGCATAACTTATCTTGACTAGTTACCAACTACCAACAATTGAAAGAGGTTGGTGTTGGCACTCCTAGTGGATCCTAAATTGTAGGGATTTGTCTAGGAGGCACATAAGATTATGCATGAAGGTGAATTCAGTTGTAGTTAACCTTTATTTATGTTCCCTAGACTCTAGTGACTCGTACAGGTGGCCTCATTAGCCCAAGTTGACCCAATGGGACTAGTGGACCCAATAATAGCTAAATGACTCATAAGTTAGGAAAATATAATATAATAGACTAGTTTGGAGAAGGGAGGATTATATCCTAACACCCTCCTTAATCCTAACTTGGACAACTGTGGGCCCTGGAAGCAAGGCCAAAAGTCACCCATATATAATCTAAAATAATTAAAAAATGCTGCTTAGTAAACTAAGGAAATAGGGGAAAACCTCATGGAAAACCCCCCTTCAAAATAATCATGAATAGGAACACTGAACCAATAATTTACACCTAAAAGAGATTTGAGAAAGACCAATCACTTTTTTGTGAAGGAGCTGGTGATTATGTCTGCAATTTGATCCTCTATAGGATAGTCGTTAGAGGAAATTTCAACTCAAAATGGACATTTTAACCCCAATTCAAATTCCATGTCATCATGTGTTAGCCAATGAAATTGATTTAAATTTGAAATACCATATAGGTATTAAACACTTTTTAAATATAAATTTGGGGATAGGTATCATAAAAAAACTACTTTTTTTGTTCGTATTTTCGATATATCTCCCTGTATTTGTACTCAAATTCTGATCGGGAGAGCTCGTTGGATGTGGAATTAAGTTACACATCCAACGAGTACCCACTCAACATACTTTTGATGAACCCTGCTACCCCAAAAACAAGAAATACCTGAAAAAACATGATGATGATGTCATCATCACATTTTTTCAGGTATTTCTTGTTTTTTGCGTAGCGAGGTTTGTCAAAAGTATGTCGATTGGGTACTCCTTGGATGGGGAATTAAAGCTCTCCCGTTCGAAATTTGATTAAAAACACAGGGAGGTATGTCAAAAATATGAACAAAAAAGTAGTTTTTTTCTTTTCTTCCTCCAAAATTAATAAGTATTATTTTATTATTTTACCTATTATTTTATTATTTTCCTTAGGAGGCCCATTTTGAGTTGAAATTTCCTCTAATGAATGGAGTGTGATAGTTTTTTCATGCACGAGTTCATGAATATAATGCATGTGAACCTCAATGTGATTTGTTCTTTGCTTCTGAACTGGATCACTGGAAATTTTTATGGTGCTCTAGTTGTCACAATAAATGTCCACTAAAGGTGAAGTGTGGATCTCAAATTTTGTCAAGATTCCATGTAGCTAAACTGCATGAATAAATTCATTCACGGCTCCTCGATTCTCTGCTTCTACTAAAGAGAGTGGAAGTGTTGCTTGCTTATTGCTTGACAAAAAAATTGTCCCAGATCCGATTTGTTATCACCCAATAATATCCTAGGGTTTTTGTAGGAGAATCACTGGGGTAACCATTTCAAACCAATATTTAGACTGTATTCTAGCGTATATAGTCAAAGAGGGATCTCTCTTTGTCACAGGGTCATTCACATATACATTTGGCTTTAAGCAAGCATTTAGAAGGCTAGATTCTGAGGGGAAGGGTTGTTTGGATTTTAAAGAGTGTAAGACAGACAAATAGTAAATACCATTGGGAAATGGAGTCGAACCATGAAAAACTCAAGGAATTACAACAAATAATGACTAGAGATAACCTTCATAGTCTGAGAAAAAATAGGTGTTAGCATTCACCAAAATATCTTTGATAGGTGGTAGGGGGAAATGAGAAGAAGCTCAATGCGATAGGAGACACCTATATGTGGATGAATCTCCTGAAACACCTTTAGAAGAAGAAACAGTGAAGGATGATAACTGAAATGGGGCATATAATAGAGGATGAATTCCAAGACATTTACCATGAACACATAACAAACACATTATTTGATGCAAGGAGCGCTTAACAGAGAACAAATTTCTTGCACACAACTAGAAACACATTAGAAGAGGCTATAGATACATGAAAATGAAGAAAACATGGGAAAACAAGATGAACATTGAACACCGTGATGAACCTCAAACACTCAGGGAATACTTTGCATTAATGCTCCCAAGAAAAGTTGCAGAGCTACAAAATCAAGCACATAGGATTCAAAATGAATTTCTAAACCCTTTATTCCTCTCTTGAGGATATATTTATAGAGTACTAAGCTCCCAAGGCCAACCCCAAAACAGATCCAAAAATCAGTTCTGATACAGGAATCAAACCCTCACATAGAAAATCCTAACAAATTCCGATTTGGATGATTCGTCATGATCACAAAAAAATCAAGAAAGAACATTGGAATGTCCATGGTGGATCAATTAGGAGAAAGTTGACACCTGGGACTCAGGTCTGCTTGATGAAAACAACTGTTCAGAGTCTCTTCGAGCGACCTATAATAGTTTCATTCGTCCCTGCATATTCAACCAGCAAATTTTTTATGGATCATTGATCTTTCCCAGATGAAATATGCACCATATATTAATTCTATCCCAACAATATTGAGACAAAGCATAGACGCACAAGAGATTCAAGAAAAATTAGACATGAAATGATGCAATGGTACTGCAATAGGAGGTTTCAGCTCTGCATATTCAATAGTAGAATGAGTAATACAATAAAATGCCATGCAAAATGCATGAATGCCAAGATAATTCGAATTCACTAGGTGGTATTTCCAATTGCATGGATGAGTGTAGCTTAATTGAATACCATCAACATTCGACACACTTAGTTAACCACTAATCTAGCCATAATTGACTCACAGTAAGTCCTAACTAAATCAGAGTGCAATAAAATGCTAAGTCTAACTAAATGTAACTAGGACACATGTCACTGCATGCCAAATAGTAGGTGTTAGTGTATCAGTAACTCCAAGTAGCTATGATGAAGTTAACGGAAGTGATATTGGTCATTAGAAGTGGTTGGAGGTGCATTACTTGATTCCAGTTCATCAATATTGGCCTAAAATAGACAAATAATTAATGCAGGTGCCTTTACAACTCAACTTAACTGATTGTTAGGTGAAACAACAATCGGTTAGCAATTAGGTGCACTTATGACACTCAGTTAAACCCATAAATGCTCCATGTTTGAAGGAGGAAGCCCAGTTAGCCTCCCTGATTGAAGAAGAAGGATTAGTTGGCCTTGATTGAAGGAAGGCATGGGTGTGCTCATGTTGATGTCATGGTGTTCTCATCTAATCTCAATTAAATCAATTAAACTTAGGATAGTGGGTAATTAGGCCAAAATTGACCAAATAAAGTGTGTAAGATGGATAATGACTCCAACACCCCCCCTTAAACTATACTCAAGATTAGTAAAAATAAAATGCATGAAATGCTAGGGCCTCGACAACAAAGGCCATAGGTCACCCTGTACAATAATGTGACTTTAACAATGCTCAAGAAATAAATTTAAGTGAGGAAAGAGGGAAAACCCAGTGGGAACCCCCAACTCCCCTCAAGCTGAACACTGAAGAAGTAACTGATATCCCTGATGAACTTACCCCCAATAGTGAATGGAGGTAAGTGAAATTCTTCTCAGAAAATATCTTGGTGAAGATGTCTGCAATCTGTTCATCTATAGGGTAGTATTGCAACACAATGGTTTTGTCATGCACCAACTCCCTGATGTATTGAATTTGTATCTCAACATATTTGGTCCTCTTCCTAGTAACTGGATTCATGGAGATCTCAATAGAACCTTGATTGTCACAAAATATGACAGTGGAAAAATTACTACCATTCTCAAACTCTGAAAGAATGTCTTGGAACCAAACAGCTTGAATGCAAGCATTCACTGCTCCCTTGTACTTGGCCTTTGCTGAAGACAATGCAATGGAAGCCTGCTTTTTTCTATACCAGCAAATGGGGCCACCAAAAAACATGAATACATACCCTAAATTAGACTTACAATCTATGGAATCCCATGCCCAATCTGAATCTATATAAACAACCAACTCTAGCTTGGAATCTACAACATAGTGAATGTCGTAGGTCCTCGTGCCTTGAATGTACTGAAGAATCCTCTTGGATTCCTTCCAATGAATATCATGAGGCTAATGCATGCATCTTGACATAGAATTCACAACATAACAAATATCAGGATGTGAATGACTCAAGTAAATCAATCTACCAATCAACTAGTGGTAGATAGTGCAATCCATGGGTGGAGAGTTTTTTTCCTCTTAAAGGTTGATCCATGAGAAGGAAAGGGAATGGGGTAGTCTTACATTCAGCCATGTTAAAATTAATTAACATGTATAAATGTAATTAGAATGATTTACCATTATCCCATCAAAGTCTTTGGATATTTCAAGCCCCAAAAATTGCTTCAAGAGCCCCAAATCGCTCATCTCAGATGCATCATGAAGGGCAATTTTAATGAAGGTAATGGAAGCAAGTGTGCTTCATGTAATCGAAATATCATCAAAAATAAAAAAATTATAAGTAAATTACCATAATACTACTGTAGATACACATTCGGATCTGATTTGCATCTTTGGAAGTTTTGTGAAAGCAGAAAGGCATCCATCTTGGCATACCATGATCTTGGGGTCCGTTTCAACCCGTATAATGACTTCTGCAATTTGAAAGCCAAAGAAGGATCTGAAATGTAGCCCTCATGATGCTTCATGTATATATCCCAATGAAGGTCTCCATGTATCAAATAACTATTGACATTCATATGATGCATCTCCCAGTGCATGGATGCCGCAATGGCCAAAACTAGGTGGATGGTGTCCATCTTTTCCACTGGTGCAAAGGTCTCATGATAGTCCACTCCTTGGACTAGGAAAACCATTTTGAAACTAGCCTTGCCTTATACTTGCAGTTTGTGCCATTAACAGAAACCTTTTGTCTGAAACACCCACTTGCATTGAACTAATTTCCTCCTAGGTGGAAGGGAAACTAGATCCCAAGTAGCATTTTTCCTAAGAGAATTAAACTCTTCGTCCATAGCAGCTTTCGATCTCGGAACTTTTTGAGCATGGTAGTAGGACTTAGGATCTGACCCAATAATTAAATAGCAGGTCTCAGATAGAAATTATTCATGACAAGAGAGCACAATACCTGTTCTTTGAAATTCAGACTGGGTTCTTCTTGGATCTGTAGGATTTCCAATGTTTTTCCTGGTGGAAGATGGTGTCTTTTTAGCCCAAGTTGGAAGATGATTTGGAATCTCAGAATATGATTCTGAACCTGATGTTTTTTTCTCACTGATATCATATATCATATCAGAAAAATCAGAACCTTCATTCCCACTTTCATTACCCAATTGTTCAGCAGAACAAGAGGGAATTTCAACATAATTTTCTTCAACTAGTTCTACCTCTTGGAGAGGCTCTTCAAATATTACACTCCTTTCAATGAATTTTTTTTTTTTTTTGATATTCAGCAGCTTGAATCCCTTGGATTCTTTGGTATATGCAATAAACAAACATTCAATTTTTTTCGGTTGCAAATATTTTCTCTTGTCAAGTGGAATCCGAGCCCATGGAGTGGACCTGAAAACCTTCAAATTTGACACATCTGGTTTGTGTCCAAAATAACCTTCCAAAGGGGTCTTCAATTTCATATAGGAGTGAGGTACTATGTTTTGAATTTATGCAGCAAAATTTATGGCCTCATCCCACAAATTTGCAGCCAAACATTTGGCTTCCATCATGCATGTGGTCATCTCCTTGAGTGCCCGATTCTTTCTCTCCGCTACATTGTTCTGTTGGGGAATGTAGGGAAGGAAATGTTGGATCTTGATCCCATTGTTTGAACATATCTGCAAAAATTCAAAACTGATATATTCTCCTCCATTATCATATTAAAAATATTTGATCTTTCTCTTAGAGACATTCTCAACCAGTGCTTTCAATTCAATGAATTTCTCTAACACATCAGATTTTTTCTTGATAAAGAAAACCCAAGTGTATATAGAAAAATAATCTATGAAGGTGAGTACATACCAGGATCCATTAATGGATGTGGTTGGCATAGGTCCACTGATATCATAATGAATCAGATATGTTAACCCAAAAAATCCCCCAATGAGCTCTACATGACCTACACTACCTAAAGACATCCATGAACAACCCTCATTTGACCCCCACACCCTTAGAAAGGCTCAAAAATATGAAAAGGGGCTTAAAAACCCTTAAAAAGAGCCAAAATAGCTCTCATAGGAGCTAGAACCCCTCAAAGGAGCTTAAAACCCCCAAAGAAGCTAATAATTGGGCAAAAGGGGCTAAAGCCCTAACCAGGGGCTTAAAACCCTAAATCTCTAGAAAAAAGATATAAATAGAGGGGTGGGGGTCACTCTGAAATCACTCCTTCTCTCTCTATCATTATGTTTCCCATGTGAGTTCCTGGAGACCATTTGCCTCTCAAGCCATTCACCCTCCCTCTTCTCCATTCCTCCATTGAGCCAAAGCTCCCATTACATTGATAGGTGCTCCCAAAGCTAGGGCATGGTGAACCATTTCCATCCAGATAAGGTATATTTATGTTTTGTTTCTTTTATGTTGTAGTTTTTTGACATAGTTTGCTTGCAGGTTTGTTGCTTAATGTTTTGTTGTAGGTTTCCATTGATTGCTTGCAGCTCTTTTGTTTTCTAACAGTTTCTTGCAGGGTTTATATAGCTTGGACCTAATCTCTGCTTACAAGTTTTCTTTCTTTTTCATTCCATCCTCATAGGAACCCTACCCTCCCTTCCTATAGATGAAAGGGAACTATTCCTGCCTGTAGCAAGGTAGAAATCCCTACTACATATTTGGCGACCATACCACGTTGATCCCAAAGGATCCCTGGATTTAATCTTTGTGTTTTAGATTTTATTTTCCCTAGTTTAGTTTTCTTTCAAATCTAGTTTAGATCTGTCTTTTTATGCATTTTCATTCATAGCTGAGCCTCCTTAAGGCCAAACCGAGCCCATTTGGCCATAGTAGAGGTTACTGTCGACCGGTCCTGGCTCAGGCTTAAAAAAAATTCATCTTTCAGATTAGGTCCCTCTTTTTAAGCTAAAAGGTGCGACTAGGTTGCTCATTCAGGATCGAAAGGTACAAATTCCTCCCAGAAAGTAGATCACTCCTATTTGCATTTTTTGAGCGATCCCTTCCCCTGATTTGGGGAAAATTTGGTGACCCCCTCGCCACATTTCCCCCCAAAAAAGTGATCTGTCTCTCAGATTCCTATTTTTAAGTTATTTGGATTATCAGTGCGGCTGAGCCACCTCTGTCTAGCCATCTATGTTTATTTCATTTCAATATGTGTCAATCACTGTTAAGTCAACTGGTTAATGGCTTAAAGAATCTGATTAAAGCTTGAACAAAATTACTATAGGTTAAGTTTCAATTCTTAATTTGAAATTAATATCCTGCCTAGCCCTTCCTCCTCTACCAAGTCCTCACCCTTCAGGGTATTCTGGGATAAGACGAAAGGTGAAGCTCATATAGTAATAGGAACTTCATCTGCAATTTTTCAAGACCAATAAAAATGGGTGACTTGGAAGGGAGAGGGGGTGGAGACCAGTGGGGGTTTCATGGCATTCACGTCCTCCCTATTGACGTACCTTGCATCCAGAGAGTGACCTGAGGATCTACGGATGGGCTTAGTCCCATTGTGTTGAGAGCCCAGCACTCTTTCCTGGTTGAAGAGAAATACAGGTGTAAGGTAGTCACCTAGTTAGGCTACCATAGTTCAGATTCAGGTATGGCATGTGTTTAATTTTCCGTATACAATATACTGCTTTCATCAACAATTTACCCAAGTTATGAATTCTGCAATAAACCAAACAATATTTGT
Source organism: Pseudotsuga menziesii (assembly GCA_001517045.1). NCBI lineage: Eukaryota > Viridiplantae > Streptophyta > Pinopsida > Pinales > Pinaceae > Pseudotsuga > Pseudotsuga menziesii. The sequence continues at coordinate 455,902 of LPNX010564556.1, read as the reverse complement.
AAAATATTCATAAACCATATAAGCATCCACCAAAGGTAACAGAAATACAAAAGCTATGCACACAAACCATACCACATAAAAAAACCAAAATTAGTTCATGACGCTGAGCTAGGCATTGAAATTTGAAATTTACACTAATTCAAACACTTGCAGTCTTTGAGGACATAAGTCCTTGACTTCCTTAACTATGGGAAGTACTTGGGCTCAGCCCAGAAATTCATTATGAGGAGTACTGTAACGAACATAAAATATATAAATATTAAAAATAATATTAATAGATAATTATTAATTAATAATTAATAATTATCAAAGAGTCATGATTGTAGGTTGGAAAGTCACGAATGGACATATATAAGTCCGACCATTGTAAATCAATTATCAATTCTATCATCAATTTATATATTATTATGGCTTATTTAATATTCCAATTCTTTTGGTAATATTATTTCTACAAGCGAATAAATATTCGCTTCAAGTACCATGGGAACCCCAAAGTAGCTAGTCGCTGAGAGGAATTGCCAAGCAAAATGGGAAACGACCCCCAACGATTGACTAGCACTCCCATGAGGAAAAAGCCAAGTGCTATCTCCTGGAAGTCTTGGTGGTCGAGTGACCACCTGAAAGCCAATAGGAAGCCATTAAAACCGGGGTCCAAAATGTCACTACCATATTTCACCACTTGACATACCAACCAGACATAATTGATTCCCCACGTTCTTCCTCATGCATGAGAGGTGATCCACCATAGTTTTGATCCTTGAATCAACACCATCAAGACCATTCTCGATCACCCTCTACACCATTAGAAGGCCACATAGCCTCTGATTCAGACTCAGAATCATACTAATCTGAGCCAGATCTACACACTACACCATCTAGCCCCTTGGTTGGTGCAAACCCAGATCCATTTTTCGGCTTGGTGATTGGCAGTGGACCCATGCCCATACCCACAGGGACTTCACTTAGTGAACATCTCACATATCACGTGCGATCGTGGGATATTAAAGAATACCCTTAATTTCCATAGATATTGACCCAAACTCTTTTTGTTGAAACTCCCTCCCAATACTTAAAACCTCCTCTCCACCCACTTTTATACCGTAATCCTTATAAACCACCCTACCCACCCCCACCTTAAACCCCTCATCCCCCCAATAGCTACAATATATTGGTTCGATTTTTAATAATTTTAAAACCCACAATATGAACTAACGTGATAGGATATTGGTTAACAAGTGAAGCCCCCATGCCTATACTCCACACCACCACCAACACCCCTGCTAGAGGTCCCAGCACCATCATGCAGACTACCATAAGTCAGCTCCCTCCACCCATACTTACTAATTAAACTGTCCCACCTATCACACATGTGGGCAGTGACCCTTCCACTCATACAGTTCCGTTTACCACACCTGGGGGCAGTGGCCCATCCACAACTGTGCCACAAGTACCCCCAGTCATGCAGGTGCATCATGTCCTTGCAAACCCCACCACCATTGTTGCCCCATCACACATCAAACTTGGGTCAAACCTTCCTTTCATGGCATGCCTCAACCTGCTTGACTTGGCTCAGTTAACGAATGACCCTATCTGCCATCAAACCTTTTGGCCTCCCATGCCAACCAAAATCCCCCCTCAGACATTTCCAAGTTTGAAGGGAAGGCAGGGGAGTGCCCCCAAAACCATATCATGACGTTTCACCTATGATGCTCAACAAATAGCATCGTAGATGATTCTATCAGACTCAGAATGTTCCAACACACCCTCATGGGTGCTACAGCCAAGTAGTACATTGAGCTACCACAAGCCAAGTATCCACATTTCAACTCCTTGGCCTTTATGTTCCTACAATATTTCCAACTCCCTAGCATATATGATGAAGGAGTGGAAATATTGCTATCTTGTCTCTAGGAAACTACGACCCACATCACCGACCATATCCATGAGTGGAGGCGACGTCGTAGCATGTCCAAGATCATGCTTGAGGACAGGAACTTCCTAGACTGGTTCTTGAAAACCTTGCTGCCACCTATAGCTAAGGATGTCACCTTCAAATGTCCCCAAACAAAGGAAGAGGCCATCTTGAAGGCCCAACATTTTGACCTCATCTACACACAGTTTAGATACCTTTACACTATCATTCCAGATGCTCCCCTTGCAGGCACCTCCTACCGGGATGCACCAGGGCCATCCCATGCTGCATATGGCATCATAGGTTCTATCTCCCACCAACCACAGCACCGTCCAACACCACCTTCAATGCCACCACAACCAAGCAACACCCCCAATGTTTCCTACCAAAACCAAACTCTAGACTATGCAAGAATGATGTTCCAGTTCGGAGCTACAAATTCTTATGCACAACCTGTGCTGAAGCAACATGTCCAGGAATTAGCTTGGCCGGCACAACAATATGCGTGACAAATGCCCATATTTGTGGCACCTCCACCCCCCAAGTCTACTATGCACCACCCATTAAAGTCGCTCAAGCCCCCACCCCCACTCCACTAGCACCTTTAGGACAGGTGTTTTCACAGTGAAACCGCCCCAACCAGCCAACCCCCAATAAAAAACAAGGGTAAGCTAGAAATAACCAATCCTGAAACCAAGGCAACACTCAACTGCAGGAAGGCGGTCAACAACCAAACCCTCCCAACAATGTTGGGGAAAACCGGCTAGCCGAAAATATTTAGGAACCAAATGCACCTAGACGCAATGCTCCATTGTGCACAAATCAACCATGCAAGTTGTGTGAGGTCTATAGACACTATACACATGAATTCCCCTTCATGGGTTGCGCCACGCAAGCCATTGACAACGAGGTTCAGCATGCTACCAATACGACAACCCCAGCTCAACCCAACCTGTCACCACCAGGGCCTCCACCTATGGTCCTCCAAAACTCATTACCATTCCAAGGATTGGTAGAAACTGCACCTGCTTCCCAGCCCAATCCCAACACCCCAGGGGCACCTCCAACAGTAGAAATAGGTGTTCACCACCTGCTAGCCATGACAACTAAAGAGGTCAATTTACACACCAGACGAAATCAGTACGGAACTAACATCGAACCCGCTGACACATCAGCAACATCTACGTCCGAAACAACCAATGCACCACTTCATTTAGCCCATTTTCCTTTGCTCCTCCCCATACAGTGGGTTTCCAACAACGTCACGACTAGAGTTGTTGTAAGCTATAGCATCGTGGATGATTTGGCACAAACACCTATGGCCATGTCCTCTCTTAAGGTACTCAAAACTTGCCCAACACAGCAACAATCCTTACTAGCCTCCCTTAGTATTGTAGACCCCTTTGACTCCAAGTTGATCTCATTCGACATGGAAAATGAAGAACCGCAGATGCCATCAACCACTGCCTTCCAAATCCCGGTATCCATTCTGAATCTGGTCGTGCACCGGCGCATAGTGGGCGAGGGGGCATCCACATGTGTTATGTCTACCTTAGTCTGGAAGAAGCTGGGATCCCTAATTCTGAACCCATCCTCTACTACTTTGTGGGGTTATGATGGCCACCCCACTAAAGCCCAAGGAATCCTCCCACACATTCCCATCACATTGGCTAGGAAAATAGTATTGATTGACATTAGAGGTTGTCAATGCTCAGTTGGACGATAACCTTCTCCTTGGAAGAAGTTATATGTACGCCATGAGAACCGTAGCATCAACTATTTTCCATATCATGATGTTCCCTCACGAAGGGAAAATCATGATGAATGACAATCCGCAAGGGCGAACTGCACCAGCCAATGTTATCCCTACGATCAACGCCATTGATCCGCAAGGGCTAACCGTATTGGCTAATGTTATCCTTGCAGTCAACACCATGGTTGACAACATACCAGCCTCCCCATGGTTGAATGTGGGCCTTGGGTTGTTTGTTGAGACCATAATGATGACTTCCTTCCCCTTATTGTTGCCACTTCCTTCCCCTTATTGTTGCCACCACTGACACCAAATGAGACTGCAGATTTGTGCATGCTCTCATCCAGCACTGCTGCACCCAAACGTCAACCGCATCCATAGCCCCAACCGCAACCACAATGCCATCCATAGCTGCAAAATCATCACGAGCCGTAGCATCATCCACAGCTACAGCATTATGTGCAGCCACCACCACAACCTCGTCCCCACATGCAACCATCACAAATTTATCTGGGCTCCTCCCCAGTCCACATAATTTCCTTCCTCTTTCCCCCGCCTAGTGTCACGATCAAGCTAGTAATGGCTACCTTAAACTTACCCAATTTTGCATTGGGAATTCCCGTGTGGTACCTTGATCCACCATCCCAACCTCCAATTCCCTAGGTAGACTTAACCCCCATGCAACCCATTGTGGTCGAATCTCATTCTCCACCTGACCTGCAAAAACCAACCACCGCACCCACATCTGCACCGTGCCACGTAAAAAGGGCCAGGGGAAAAAATACGAAAGTTAGGGCTGAAACTCAACAGATCCTGCCTTGTGCCATTTGTGAAGAATAGGGCCATCCAACCCAAAAATACCCTAAGATTCCATAATCCATGCACATTTGGATGCCATGGGTACAATGAAAACCCTCCCCATGGTTGAACTCCCAAGCGGGCCAATAGTGAGAAACAATTCATTGAGAACAAACCATGCTTGCACCCTCTACGGATTTTATGGACACTATTCTCACCATTTCTAGGACTTGGCTGAGTTTCAAATGGATCAATCAAACCTTCAAAAACATTCCCTTGAATCTGATATCACTCTGATCGAAGAAATCCGTCCCCCACCTCCTTCTTTAGACACCATGTCCATTTACATGATGTCCACTTCTACAGACCCTCTTGTCTCCACCATCACTAATAGTCCATCAAAGCTGTCTCTTTGTTGCTTCTGCAATGATGAGGAGATACTTGAAGCCTTAACCACCTTAGAATACCCATGGGACGACATGCACCATCACTCATTCTTCCTCCTCGAAGAGCTTGTGTCGCAGTCTGACCAATTTTTCATGGAAACTAAAGATTTCATTCATGGGAAATTCAACTATTTCAAAAATCCCATTCCGAAACTAGATGCCTTCGAAGAAAGGAACATGGCCAACATCTCGCCAACCATCAAAATCAACATCTCAACCAATCCTGAGGTTTTCAAAGAAATCATGTTGGGGGCATCCTACTCACCCGAAGAAGTTGCTTCCTACAGAGAACTCTTCCAAGAATTCTGTGACATCTTTCCCTAGTCCTACACTGAAATTCTCAGGTTGGATCCATCCATTATGGAACACCGCATTGACACATGGCCCGATGTGGCCCTCGTACGAGAAAAGAAATGGCCCATCCATCCCTCCAAAGCTGCCGCAGTTAAAACCAAAATAGAGAAGCAACGTAGAGTCGATTTTATTTACCCCATTGCATACACCACTTGGGTTTCAAATCTTGTTCCTGCGAATAAAAAATAGGATACCATCTGCGTTTGCACAGACTTCCATGATCTAAATTAGGTGCATCCCAAAGACAACTTCCCAACACCCTTAACACTAACTCTTGACTCCAATGGACAACTCTTGGAGAACCCCCATAACGGGATCTACCTCAAGAGATTTTACACTTAACATCACTAATGAGTCACTTGGTTTTTCTTTTTTGTTTCACAACATTTCTACCACAAATCAAAGACACCCATTTAGGGGCAGTACCGTTAGTTGCTAATTCAGAGTCACCCGGAGGCTATTTGAGACACCCCTCACACCTCCAGGCTCAATTTTTTGTCCTCTATCTTTTAATGAGACTATCGTCTCATGTTTAACAAATAATTTTTGGGACCACTTCTTGAAAGTCACCTCAGTTTACGAACCAAATTGTGATGTAAGTGTCTCCAAACCTGTACTTGCATCACACTTGCGTACCGCAACTCATGCGGGACTTCGGGCCACCACCCGGAAGGTGCATCATTTCATTTCAACATATAGTTTCCTAATCTATCCACCACACCTTACACGGGTTTTCGGACCATCACCTGGAGTATGGATCATTTATGTTGCATGCATTTGGCATATAACTACCTACAAACTTGCACTTATATCACATGTAGTCAAGTACATCCACCACAACTCACACACAACTCTCCTGACCTCTGTCGGAGAGCCACCTCGGTTTGTGTGCCTCTGCAGTGATCTATCCTGTGCATGTATTGGTATGTTTAAGAGCCACCTGCTCCATCCATACTGTACAGATGACCTTTGGACCACTATCCACTGTCCCGACATAGGGGCACCACCAGTGCTTCCTCAATCAGTTGACCATACTGGAGTATCTTTTAAGCTCTTTTCTGACTCCTAAAAGAATGAAAAGATTGTCGAGCGTAGCTGCTTCCTTTCTCTCTCGTTAAAGTATAAGAAAGGGTGTCTACATCATCTCGTTTAGCTCCTTTTGTGGACTATGTAGACCACCACCTAAAAAGGGTCACCTTGGCACATTCAAGCCAAGACCATTCCCCTCTGCATCCTTTTATGCTTTCTCGAGCAGAGAGGCTGAACATTACGAAAAAGCTCGCCATGGGTTTTCGTTAAGCTCTTTTCTATCCTTCTCATCAAGGAAATATTGCCAAGCAAAATTGGTCTCATTCATGCTCATAAAATTATCTGAATGACCATCCAGTCAGTACAGGTTTAACATTTTTTGGCCTGATTAGACTACCAATGGTAATGAAGTCTCTCATCCCCTAAAGGATAGGTGAGATCTCCTATGTATACTTTTAACCTTTTTCAGTCACAGGAGACTATCAATGAAAAATATCCCCCACTGTATTCTTCTTCATGCTTTCAGACTCTCTAAAATTGAAAGCACCATCGAGCATTTACTTTCTCGAGCTCGCAAAAAATCCACGAGATTGTACTACAACGGTGTCTCTAGACACCACCCCACAAATAACGGTTTGGTAGCATTCCCACTTTCGATCGCCTTTATTCAGAGTACTCTGCAATTTGTCTTCCTTGGAGCCCATCAATACCAAAATTCTCTACCTCCCCCAATTATTTCCCATTTGCAGTTACATCCCCGGTATTACAGCTATGATCCTTTTCCCATGAGTCAATTTCATTTGCTTCCTGGTCCACCTTGCCATCATACTCTGAATAAAGGAAGTTTGAGTCCACTACACTCCCTCTGCCCCAGTTCAAATCCTGTCCCTACCCCCCCGCCACATTCAGTGAGTCAGTCCTCAGATTGCCTCACATGTTTCGGTTATCTCCCTTGTGCTTATGGTCAAGGAAACACCATTGCCTTGGCCAGTTGCAGGTCTCCCTCTGTCGACGATAACACACATATTCTGGAGGATAGACCCAGAGGTCCCTATGTCCTAGTTTCATTAACCTCATTTATGAGTTCCTTGGAACACTTGAGAAGAGTCCTTAGTGCCTCTTGGGATGGTTGTTTCTCACGTGCTCGACTCCAGCTACATCATCGCATCGTTGAGATTCGTACAGGGTATTTGTCCGTGCAGTATTTGGTTGAAGACCCTGGATGTCACCTGAATCTAGCACATTGATGAGTCTATTTGAGGGACCCCAATAGGTTCATGTCCCTTGTTATTTCCAGGTTGCGTTGGAGACCGTGTTTAGAAGCCCCAATAGTGCTTCTATATAGATTTATGATTGATGCAACATATTTGTATCACAGAGACTCTAACTCTCCGTCAGTAGGTCCCTACAACTATGTACCATTCCAGATCCAGCAGATTATCAGTCATGAAGATATAGCATTCCATGAGAATTCCATGGGTCCAATGTAGTAGTTCTTCAGATCAGTATTGTATTCAGCCTCTCATTGAGGCAACTACTATTGTAACAACAACTCTACATGATCAACTCTTGTATTATAGAGCTTAGATCACATTATTCTTTTGGAATCATTTCAAGTATGGGGATTCCTTCCTCGTCCATATACATGTCACACATTATTTGTATCTCACCCATTGATGGGAACCATATTAATACAAAAATAAAAAACCACCATGCCCCAGCCCAAAAAGCACCACCTCTCCCGAGAAAATCCTATGATGTCTGTCGGCCATACGATGAGCTCCTTCCCTCACACATCAGGGGGAAATCTGTTAACCCCAAAAAAACTCCAATCAACTCTACATGACCTACACTACCTAAATACATCCATGCACGACCCTCATTTGACAACGACACCCTCACAAAGGCTCAAAAATATGAAAAAGGGCTTAAAAACCCCTAAAAAGAGCCAAAATAGCTCTCATAGGGGCTAAAACCTCCAAAAAGGGGCTAAAACCTCCAAAAAGAGGCTAAAACCCCTCGAAGGAGCTTAAATACCCCAAAGGAGCTAATAATTGGGCGAAAGGGGCTAAAGACCTAACCAGGTGCTTAAAACCCTAAATCTCTAGGAAAAAGATATAAATAGAGGGGTGGGGCTCACTCTCAAATCACTCCTCTCCCTATCATTATGCTGCATGTGTGAGTGCCTTTAGACCATTTGTCTCTCAAGCCATTGACCCTCCCTCTCCTCCATTCCTCCATTGAGCCAAAGCTCCCATTCCATTGAGAGGTGCTCCCAAATCTAGGGCATGGTGGCCCATTTCCATCTAGAGAAGGTATATTTATGTTTTGTTTCTTTTATGTTGTAGTTTTCGGACATAGTTTGCTTGCAGTTTTGTTGCTTAATGTTTTGTTGTAGGTTCCCTTTGATTGCTTGTAGCTCTTTTGTTTTCTAACAGTTTCTTGCAGGGTTCCTATAGCTTGGCCCTAATCTCTGTTTGCAGGTTTTCTTTCTTTTTCATTCCATCCTCATAGGAACCCTATGCTTCTGTCCTATAGATGGAAGGGAGCTGTTCCTACCTATAGCAAGGGTGAAAGCCCTACTACAAGCTCCAAGATACCCTTTGCTCGGTTTTTCATCCCCTGATCAAACTTGTGTTCAGGGTGTTTACCGACAATATGACCGTTACAAACGAGCATGACAAGCTTGTATAGATGGGGATCTTTAGATACTCAAAATATCAATCTTTGTTTTCTTCAGGGTCAAATATTCGAAGGTAAAAGGGAAGCAGAAGAATCCAAAGGATAAATTTGATGCTCCAAAGCCTAAAGAAAAGAACCATTATCCAACTTACAGACTTTAATTGGTCAGTTTTGGCCTAATTACCCACTATCCGAAGTTTAATTGATTTAATTGAAATCAATTAGGTGCACTTATGACACTCATTTCAACCCAGAATTTCTCCTTGTTTGAAGGAGGAATCCCAGTTAGCCTCCCCGATTGGAGGATAAGGCTTAGTTGGACTTCTTGATTGAAGGAAGGCATGGCTATGCTCATCTGATGTCAATTAAATAAATTATCTTTATCATACATTCACCTCGCGAAATCATTCTAGACCGTGGATCTGTTTGTAAAACACTCGAATGCACCTACACGTGTATTGACTTGCACTGTAATATCCCTAATTTTGGACCTACCATTTATAAGCATGAGCCTATTGATGATGATGATTATATTGATGTTTTATTTTTTTATTGGGTCAAAGACCCCGCTGCATATGAACATGATGATTTGTTTTTTATATTGGGCGTAAGCCAATTGTTGATGATATATATATGTATAGATATGTTGGTTTTGTTGGACGTGGACCCTTAAGCACATGATTGATGAAATGTTTTGTGTTGGGCATGGACCCTGAAACACACGATCGATGAGATGTTTTGTGTTGAGCGAGAGGCTTTGGAGAACATGAGTACTTACATTTGTGTTGAGCATAAAGCTCTAGAACACATGAAAATATAATTGGAAATGTTGGGCATAAGCTCTGGAGCATTCCATGTTGATGTTGAGAATAAGCTCTAGAGCATCGGATCCTTGGCCATTGTATCCCTAGGTGTATTGTAGAAATACATCCTGGCATTTAGTGTTGAGCGAGCACTCTGGAATTTCACTATGTTTGTAACTCCTTGTTATAAGAATTGAGTATGAGCTCTGGTAACTGCTAGGGGTTACTGAAGATAATTAAATAACTTCTGAGTGAAAACGACTCGAGAAAAATGTTGATCTCATCATACTTATTTATAAGTGATTAAATGAAATTTTGAATTTTTGTATTCGCATCAAGTACTGAAGAGCTACCATGTTGTACAAGGGAAATCCAACATGCAAGGATGTTTAGGGTTTCCTAGCCTAGTAGACCTGAGCCATATATCTAATTGAACTTCATAAAAAAGTGTTGTTAAGTCTAGGGATCATGATACATGATGCCCGAAGACAAATGTTAACAAGTATTTTAATACTATGCATTTTATACATAGTATGTATAAATGATTAATTATGATTAATTATATAATTGAATAAGGAAAGAAGAGAAGCTTCACCAATTATTATTTATTATTAAAGGATTAATAAATAATGAAATATCTATGAAAGACTAACTAGGAACTAGTTAAAAGTTCCTAGGTTAGGAATTGAAAATTACCTTAGTAAATTAAAAAGGGTTAAATCAATAAATCAAGGATTTCTTGATTTAACTGCCCCTTTGACTAAAAATTCTGTCTATAAAGACTCAAGCCAAGCAAAGGCTTGGGGGTTCTGATTTTTCATCTAGGAGAATTATTATTCTGCCTCTTTTTGCTCTCAAGTGTTTTCTTGGAGATCTTTTCTTGCAAGCAAAAGAGGTTTGATTCATAACTGATTATGAGTTAGGAAACGCTACCTTAGGATCTCTGAGATACTTGGATGTTGGAGTCTAGCTCGTCGAGATCCAGATTAGAACCAGGAACGGTTCCAGGTCATGGTTGGGAGGAACATGGTAGTTCCCAAGTGATTTGGTCATCAAAATCAGAGGTCAGATCTGTCTTAAATTGATAACGCTGGTTATTTAAAAATTGTGCAGGTTCAACCATTAAAGGAGCTTCGGGAAGATAGATTACAGGTATGAGTTCTTAGTATGTCAAAGTTCATTTCTAGGGTAAATGTTGGATGCTTTATGTAAAAGGTTTTATATATATTATTAACCCTGGAATTGATTGGTTCTGTCCATATCTCCTAGGGTTACATTTCTTAAAATCTAAGCCTCGACTGTCTATGCTATCTTCTAGATTATATAAGAATATGTTAGATGAATGTTTCCAATGAATTTACTAACCCTATGTAATTGATGTTCTACCTAGATTTTTCTAGGGTTTATATTCTCTTCAATACTTCATAGGATGGTAAATATTATCATATGCTGTATATAGCTACTTTTCCATCTCTAAAAGTCAGTTCTCTGTATTCATTCAATATTCAGAAGTTAATATTGTAAACTAGGTACATCTAGACTTGCTATTTATTGTTCACCTATTATTTATATCTCTACTGACATATTACATTTGTGAGTAGAGACATGTTTCAGATTATAGTAGATTTAATCATAGGAGTAAGTTTAAAGCAATAAATATACTAAATAGATACCTTAGGGTATTGTTTACAAACACAATGACTTCATATATATATATATATATATAAGGCCATCAGGTATAAACATACATGAAATCTATCTATACATTTAATTCCAAAATTAAATAACTTATCTAAGATCTTTCAAGGTCTACCATACTAAAGATAAACTAATATTTAAACAATTACATTTAAAATAATTATCATCATAAGTATCTAAATAGAGAAGACATCGTGACTGTCCATGTGGTCCAATACAAAATCTCTGTACTTCTAAAAGAAATCCACATTGTTTTTAAAAAACTATCTTATTCATATAAAATTAAACAACTAATAATTAAAAACCCATTTTATGCCAATAGAGGTGGCGACATTGAATTCCATGGATGTTCAAAACCCAAGGAAAACACACTAATAACAACCATATTATAATATAGTAAGTAGAAATCCAAATCGTATAACCTTACGGCTGGTTCTCAAAACAAATAAAATCCAGATCATAACGAATTGAACAGGAATCAATCTTGTATATAAATCCATTATTTATATCTCTACACAGGCCACGATATACACTAAGCATGCACGATGTATTTTACAAACACATAAATTGCCATATAAATAACGATGCATACGCTAGGATTCAGGTCGTAAGACCCTATCTACAACACAGCCTCGGCCAATAACATTTTTAATACACAGTCCTTTAAATTATAAACCTACTGTAAGCATTGGCCACTGTGGTTTCCAACCCATGGATTTCCATAGACCATTTTACATAAGAATCGAATACCATAAACAATAATATGCAAGATATCGCAGCACTATGGGAAAGGATCATGCCATTTATGGCATGGCCTTTACCCACGTTGTCAAAATATTAAAATATCCAAGCCAATCAATGGCATTACACACAGAGCATCCGATTAGGCGAATGTCTCTACTTTTAAAACCCCAACTCCTTTTAAATATAGTTCTCAATAAAAACGCAGAAGGAAATCGTATAAACAATATATCAAATTAACCATTCCCATTATATAAAATAAATACATATATCTAATTACATAGAGATCACAACTCTGGTACACAGTCACCATTTAAGGCTGAGAACAAGGTTTACACAGGTGTGCCAATGGGCTATGGCAGCATTGCAAGAAATGGTGCAGCCCATGGCTATAAATCCTAAAACTAAAAATAACGATTTACATAACTAAAATGAAATTACACAGAGCCGAATGGGCTAGGAATATATTCATGGAATAACACCTCAACATTTAAAACCCAAGTCTGTAATAAGAATCCCAAAGGTGAAATCAAAATCGCTATAGCATAAAACCCCAACCAACAACCAGTCGAAACTTAGCTCTGCCCATAGGGCTAAAGGGTGACAAGCATAAGCTTGAATAACAGGCTTACCATGGCCTCATTTGCAACACTTTGGAGCTACAACGAAGTATGGAGCAACCCCACCATCATTACCATGCCACCGGCAACCACAACCATACATGATAGGGTTGAGAAGTATAACTATGAAGGAGCCACAAAACCAAGCACAAAATGCAACCACAATACCAGAAGAAGCTTACCTTCATCTACAGGGCGTAGTCTCCTTCGCATCACAAAGCTGAGACCCAATTTTCTCCATTGACCTTAATGAAATGACCAAACTGAATCGTGAGCCAAGCCTTAGGCTTGGGGCTGCCACAATTTCCAAGAACGATAAATACACCAGATAGTAATCACTATTGAATTTCCCAAACCCACTTTTCCATAGTTTAACGTCATTTCATTATCATGGGTTTCATTCACCATGTTAGAGCCTAAGCCCTGCGATGGTATAGTTTATACCATATGTTATATAGCCATCGAAACAGTATCACACATTAACATATTACAAGTTTGCACTATGATAGAATTACAATAATACATAGTCCATAGGTTGCGCTAGTCCAAAGTCAAAGAACCCATGCTTAAGTATTTAGATAATGTTTAGACCATAGGTTTAGAGCTTAGTGTTTTAATCCTTAGTAACAAGGTATTTATGCTTAAGAACCATGGCATACAAAGTATGCCATGATAACATCTCTGACTATAAAAATAATCCAAAGGCCTGCTCTTAAACCAATATACTAACCTGTCAATAAAAGGACATAAGAGTTGTTAATAGGTATAGTAAGAATATAATTAGAACTTAGAATGTATTAATGACATATAAAATAATGAATTTAAAACATAACGAAGAATAATTAGTGTATAGGAAATTTATCCGTAGTAGCTACAATTGACGATAACGACACTCACAAAGTTATAAAACCAGGTCAATAAGTAGCATAACAACTAGCAGTAGGTCCTCTAGGATCAAGACGGTCAACACACTTTACACCAGATCATGTCGTAAAGTAATGAACTACGTAAGTAAATAAAAGAGGCACCTTAGTTTGATTGAACTAAGTAAGCCTACTTAACCATGTAATACCTTACCTCTCAGATCGTGATGGGAGAACCAGTCCTGCTACTCCACCACTTTGTTCCCATCAACAAAGTTACGTTAGTTTTTATTAAATAAACAAAGTACACATGTGCAGGAATAAAACAATGATCTATACAATTCATTAATTCACCGACAGTAATAACTAAGTTGTATAAATAGTTTAAATAATAGAATTAAGGCATAAGAAGTAAACAAACTAATAATCATTGAATGGATAAGATATTAACAAGACAGTAAGGGCAGTTTCTGAAGAGATTGAAAGTATAAGTAGTGCATGTAATTCCACATGAGTAATAATGATCCCCTTTGGGTAGTTTTCACTAGCCTATAAATTTTTTTATTTTCAATTTTTGGGGACATTACAAGTAGTATCAGAGCCCAATTTCAATACTGAGAGACTTATGGGTGCACCAAACATTCACGTAGAGAAAATAAAGTATGATAAGTAATTTTTGTTACTAACATAAATTTTTGCTGCTATTAAAATTTTTTGTGTTACAGGAAAATTTTTACAGCACTGTTCAGTTTATTAATACTAAGGGAGAAAACAATTGACAGGAAGAAATGACCACCCCCACTCCGGAAGTGAACTTGGTGATTGAGCTAAACTCTAATGTGATGAAGCAGAAAAAGAAGGTACACCTGAAGAAACAAAAGGAGATCATCACATTCCTGCTAGTGATGACTCACTTTCTCCACTGAGAAAGAGGCAAAGAAGTGATGACAGTCTTCAGGGGGAGTTTCAAAAAATAAGAGCCCCGACCTATGAAGGTGAAGTGAATATGGGAGAAAAGGATAAAGAATGGTTGCTGGGAATGAGTAAGTATTTCTAGGTTCATAACTATTCAAGTGTGATGTAGGCTAGGCTTTCCATCTACAACCTGAATGGTAAGGCAACAAGATGGTGGTGAGATTTAAAGCACACCAAGAAAGATGGGCTGCGATAAATAAGTTGGGAAAAATTCTAAAATATTTTCAAAGAAAAATACATGTTAGAAAGGTTCTTTGACCGCAACGTAAAAGAGTTCCATGAATTGCGCATGGGGTCCATGACTATGGACGCATTTATAAACATAATTCTAAATCTGCTGCATTATGTACCGTATATCAAAGAAGAGAAGGTGAAGATCCAATAGTTCCTAGGATGTCTTCCTCCTAGTTTTTGGGATAGGATTGAATTCGACATGCCAAAGACACTGGATACTGCACTACACAAGGGCCGACTCTATTACGAGCATGGGCAGTTATGGTAAGAAAACCAGAATCGAAACAAATAAAAGTATAGAAACTTTTCTGATAACCGCAAGCTTGGGTCAAATCTGCAGCCTTATAGAAATAAAAATAACAGCTTTCAAGTGAACAAGAACTTCAAAAAAACTGGTATGAAGCCTTATGTACCAGCTCCTAATGGTAATAAGAAAGTGGCGAATGGATCCAATGCTACCCCTTTAGAGATCAAGTGCTGGAAGTGCAATGGGCTGCATTATGCCCGAGATTGTAAGAACAAGAACAATGGAGTCTTGCATAACCTACAAGAAGAACCTACCATTGAGGATATAGTGGGAACCCTGCAAATCTATGCAGCATTAGATGGCCGACAGGCGGACCATCAAGCTACAATGGTCGAGATCGAAGGTAAGATCTTTAACACCTATGCTTCAATACTTATTGATCCTGGTGCTTGCCGAAGCTATGTTGCACCTAAGATTCTTGATTTATGTAAGTTAGGAAAAGTAAAGCATGTTAAACCTTGGTTGGTACAGTTAGTCACTGATATGCAATGAAATGTTTTGAAAATTGTTAAAGAATGTGAAGTAAACCTGAATGGTTTCCTTAATAAGGTAAACCTAAACATCCTAACTTTAGTATGATACGATATTCTTATTGGCATGGACTAGTTGGAACAACACATGGGGGATTCACTTGTTGACCAATATCCTATCATGTTAGTTCATATTGTGGGTTTTAAAATTATTAAAAATTGAACCAATATATTGCAGGTATTGGGGGGGATGGGGGGTTTAAGGTGGGGGTGGGTAGGGTGCATGGTTAATTTTAGGGGCGAATATTCGCACAAGGGCGAAATTAGGGGCACTTAGAAAATTTGGAGGGCGAATTTTTATAAAGAAAGTTTTTTCAAAATTTTAAATAATTCGCTCAAAATTTAAATAAAAAATAATAGTAATTAGGGTAATAGCCCCCTTCATTTCCAGAGGGAGAGGCCAAAAAACTTATTTCGCCTCCCCGATTCCTATAAAATTTGTTCCCATCGCCCATAGAAATCACTCGAATCTGTTAAAAATACCTTATTCGCCTGGGATTTATGGCTATGAAGATTTTTATTGGAAGTTTCGCCATCGATTTTGGTTGTAAATCCAAAACAAGGGTATTTTCACCCATCGATTTCCCCTTTCGAGAATATATTTGCAGAAAATCGTCCCTAAATCGTGGAAATGGAGTGTATTGGGAAGAATTTCGCCCTATAAAATCACGTAATCTAGTTTCAGAGGTGAATACTATTCAATTTGGAACTTTGGGTTATTTGGGAGTTGTAGGTTAAGATTATTCTGAGCTTACTGGTTCAGGGATTGCAGGTTCACTCATCTTCTACTCTAAGAATTTCAGGGAGCTCACTCATCTTCCTTGTATGTAGGAACATTGTTCACTCATCTTCTACTCTAAGAATTTCAGGGAGCTCTTCAAGTCAAGGTATGACCTTCCATGTATAATGCCTCTTTGCGTTTTTCAAATTTGGTCTTATGCTTCTTATAAGAACTAATCATCGAAGTTCTTAGCACTTCATTTCATAGTTTCATAATAATAGTTAATCAGGAAGCTGTTAGCAGTATATTTCAGACTTGGGTATGGAGAATTTTATCAGTCCATCATGAAGCTTTTAGCAGTGTATTTCATGGTTTGGTCTTGGAATATTTAGCAGTCAATCATGCATCTTTTTTAACAGTGTCTGTGGTGTTGAACTAAATTCGTGCTTTTGTTGGGGAGCTTTTTTAATGAAGTTTTAGCGTTGTTTCTTCGAGTTCAGCCAGAGGGCGAGGGGCACGGGGGGCTGGGGTTTAAGCTGAGTTTTTAACTGCTTGTGTTTGCCCAACTGTGTTTTTCAGCAGTTTAGAGGCGGGTTCTTTAAATGAACTCGAGGGTTTTTTTTTCTTGATTTTAGAGTTGTGTTTCTCTGGAATTTATGATTCTTGCCAGGATTTGATCTTTTTT
Source organism: Pseudotsuga menziesii (assembly GCA_001517045.1). NCBI lineage: Eukaryota > Viridiplantae > Streptophyta > Pinopsida > Pinales > Pinaceae > Pseudotsuga > Pseudotsuga menziesii. The sequence goes on along the minus strand of LPNX010564556.1, from coordinate 438,751 downwards.
GCGCCTAGATCAAGAGCTAAAGTACCCGTTTTTTTTTTCATATTTAGAGACAGGGTTTCTCTGAATTCTGTAAAATCTAAGCTATTTATGCCCATTAAAACAAGAACTTGAGTGCTTTTTTCTTGCTTTAAAAAATGGGATTTTCTGAGTTTTATTTGAATTGACCCGTAGTTGCCTTTCGGTTCATGGGCCCAGGTATTTATGTTTTCTCCATTTTAGAGTTTAGACAAGGATTCAATTGAATTTCAGAAGGGTTTGATCTATTTTTTCTTTGCAGGTTTTAAATCCAAGTGCTCTTTTGGTTATTTGTATTATAGGTTTCTGCTTGGCTGCCATAAAGGGTATTTTTAAGGCTTTCCAACGTGGAATGAACTCTGGTTTTGTTATTGCAGGCTTGTTTTATATTCTCCTTTCATTGAGCATCATGGGAAGCATTGGAGGTGTTGAAGAGGCCTATGGGGCATATACCTATGAAGATCTGGAGAGAGAGCCATACTGGCCTAGTGAAAAACTGAAAATTTCCATCACTGGAGATGGGGGTTTCATTGCCTCCCATATTTCCTGGAGATTGAAGTATGAAGGACACTACATCATTGCCTCTGATTGGAAGAAGAACGAGCACATGACCGAGGATATGTTCTGCGATGAATTCCATCTCGTGGATCTCAGAGTTATGGAAAATTGCTTGGCTGTTACCAAAGGCGTTGACCATGTTTTTAACTTGGCCGCGGATATGGGAGGTATGGGATTCATCCAGTCTAATCATTCCATTATCATGTATAACAACACAATGATCAGCTTCAACATGATTGAAGCTGGCAGAATCAATGGTGTTAAAAGGTGAGACCCGCCTTGATTTATTTCTGCACTTTGGATTCTCTTGACTGCTATTTGTTTTTGGTGTTCATGGCCTCTCTTTATCTTGCTTTCGATATAAAGATGTATAGGTTCTAGTCTGACTTGCTATTTCTGAAATTCCCTATGCATTCAATAGTGCGGTTATCGTTAGAGTCTGCCAGATCATTGATTTGTTTGTAAAAACATGATACTTATTTTACTCACATGATCTCAAGCTGTTCGATTGCCTCCACGAGGCATCTGTTTCATAAGCTATTTGTTGATCTGGAGCAGGTTTTTCTATGCTTCTAGCGCATGCATTTATCCCGAATTCAAACAATTGGAAACCAACGTGAGCTTGAAGGAGTCAGATGCTTGGCCAACTGAGGTATGTCGCCTTATGTTGCTTTGAAACTTTAGTTATGCTGTTTGGTGATGTACCACATAAAGTTTTGGGCCAAGGTAATGCAAGGTCTGAGTACTGGAATTTGTTTGGGAAGAATAGTGTTCCTGACTGAATGAATGATTAATTTTGAATTTTGAACAAATAAAAAATTCAGAGAGTTGATGTAAGAAGACACCTCTAGGGCAAGGCACTCTCTGAGTTGTCAGCAGTAAATTTGACATTTATCAGGGCCTCTGTAATTTGGAGAGGTGATGCAATTCCAAAGGAACTGGTTTATTGTATGAATTGATTTGTTAGTTACTAGCTTGTGATTATGTCCCTAAAATAGTCAAATCCATCCTGCTCTCCCAACAAGAATAGTATACCCATGCAGGATTTAGATGTTATAGCTTAATATCACTTAAACTGGTAACTAACTAGTCAATTGATTGGTCTTCAGCCTCAAGATGCATATGGCTTGGAAAAACTTGCCACAGAAGAATTGTGCAAGCACTACAACAAGGACTTTGGTATAGAATGCCGGATAGGGCGTTTCCACAATATTTATGGTCCTTTTGGCACATGGAAAGGTAAGTTGAGAAAAATGATAGAACAAAAAACTGAAATTTATTGTGGGATGCCCATATTTATGGTGTCTTTGTTGATAAACTCATTTGTTGCTGCAGGCGGACATGAGAAGGCACCTGCTGCCTTTTCCAGGAAGGCAATCACATCCACCGATAAGTTTGAAATGTGGGGTGATGGCAAGCAAACACGATCCTTTACATTCATTGATGAATGTGTGGAGGGTGTACTGAGGTACATGCTTGGCATAGATTTTCACTTTATCGTTCGGCCTTATTATTGTAACTTATTTCTTCAGATTCATCTTATTTATTCTACAAAATATTTAACTTATTTCTGTTCTAGATTGACAAAATCAGACTTTAGAGAGCCAGTGAATATTGGCAGTGATGAAATGGTTAGCATGAATGAGATGGCTGAAATTGTGCTGAGCTTTGAGAACAAAAATTTGCCAATACATCACATCCCTGGGCCAGAGGGTGTACGTGGTCGGAATTCTGATAATACATTGATCAAGGAAAAGCTAGGCTGGGTGCCGACCATGAAGCTGAAGGTAAGGTTCTAGACCTCTTCAAGGAATTAGATTTTTAGATTGTTAAACTCAAGCAGCATGGTAGCACTTGTGCGTTGCAGGAAAGATGCTGAGTCTCATTTTTTTACTTTGGGTTTTGACAGGATGGCTTGAGGATTACTTATTTCTGGATCAAGGAACAAATTGAGAAGGAAAAGGCTAAGGGAATTGATCTCTCCATCTATGGATCTTCTAAGGTGGTTGGCACTCAAGCCCCTGTTCAACTTGGTTCTCTACGCGCTGCTGATGGAAAGGAATGAAGACAAAAATATTGATATCTAGTATAATAAAGAAAGTAATATTAACTCAGTTTATTATTGAGTTTGTGAGCTGGTTAGGAGCTACA
>LPNX010564556.1:396555-430837 GCA_001517045.1 Pseudotsuga menziesii | reverse complement strand
TTATTGATAAAATCGCCTTCAAGTTTTCCTATATATCGGGGGGATTCGCCCATTTTTTATACATATAAATTTCGGGGGGGTTCTTAAAATTATCCCTGGTAGGGTGGTTTATAAGGATTGAGGTATAAAAAGGGGCGGGGAGGAGGTTTTAAGTATTGGGAGGGGGTTTCAACAAAAAGGGTTTGGGTCAATATCTTTGGAAATTAAGGGTATTCTTTAATATCCCACAATCGCACGTGCTATATGAGATGTTCACTAAGTGAAGTCCCCGTGGAACAACACCATGTCATGGTCGATTTTCTACACAAGTCTATCTTGTGTACTGATAGCCAAGGGAACCAAGTGAAGGTTCAATGCATCCAAAAGAAAGTTTCTGTAAGACAAATATATGCCTTACAAGCGAAGAAGTGTGTTAGAAAGGGATGCAAGTTGTTTGCGGTGAACATTCAAGACATAGAGTCGGATAGAGAACAACACATAGAAGACTTTCCCATTCTTGAATATTTCAAGTACATGTTTCCCAAGAAAATCCCAATATTACCTTCAAAATGAGACCTAGAATTTTCCATTGAACTAACCTCAGGATCAGTTCCGGCCTCCAAAGCCCCCTACTTCATGAGTGCACCAGAATTGGTGAAACTCAAACTGTAGTTGCAGGAGTTAATAGAGAAAGGGTATATCTAACCCAGTGTGTCCCCTTGGGGAACTCCGATTTTATTCGTAAAGAAGAAGGATGGTATGATGCAGATGCATATTGATTACCATTAGTTGAACAAAATGACTATAAAGAACTATTACCCACTCCCTAGGATCGATGATTTGTTCGACCGGTTGGGAGGAGCCAAAATCTTTTCAAAGATTTACCTGCGATCTGGGTACCATCTGGTATGGATCCGAGACGAAGATATACCCAAGACCTCCTTTCATATGAGGTATGGGCACTGCGAGTTTGTAGTGATGCCATTCAGGTTGACCAATGCACCCGCAAATTTTATGTGTATGATGAACAACATATTCAGTAAATATCTGGATAAGTTTGTACTAGTCTTTATTGACGACATTCTGGTTTATTCCAAGAATAAAGAGGAACACGAAGAACACCTTCTCATAGTACTTCAAGTGTTGAGAGAACACCGGCTCTATGCTAAGTTTATTAAATGTGATTTTTACAAACCACAAATACAGTACCTAGGGCACATCATATCTGAGGCAGGAATAGATGTGGACCCAGAAAAGATTCGAGCTATAAAGGATTGGCCTACCTCAACTAGTGTCACTGACATTAGGTCATTCTTGGGATTAGCCGGATATTATCAAAAGTGCATTGAGAACTTCTTGAGAATCGCTTGCCCCATGATGGATTTACAGAATAAAGCGAACAAGTTCTTATGGACTGACAAGTGGGAAGAAATTTTTCAAAACCTTAAGCAACTTTTGATGACCGCACCAGTGTTGCAGATTGCGGATCCCGATGGGGATTTGGTTGTATGCATGGATGCAAGCAAGGAAGGACTTGGATGAGTCCTCTTGTAAAATGATCATGCAATCTGTTATGAATCATGGAAATTAAAAGAGCATGAGCATAATTATCCCATGTATGATCCTGAGCTAGAAGCCATTATCCACGCTCCGAAGATGTGGAGGCACTAGCTCATGGGGAGGAAGTTCCTTCTAAAGACTGACAATATGAGTCTAAAATATTTATTCGATCAACCTGATATGAATGTGAGGAAAGGTAGATGGTTGGCTTTCCTGAGTAAGTATCACTTTGAACTAAAGCATATTAAGGGCAAAGAGAACAAAGTTGCTGATGCTTTGAGTCGACGAACTCATATGATATATGAGGTGACCTTGAGTCAAACTGATGCAAATTTGCATGAGAATATTAGAACGACCAACAAGGTTGACCCATTCTATGTGGAAATCCTCAAGAAGATCCAAGAGGACCGGTTTTTTCAACAACAGAAGGAATACAAGGTGGATGAATCCAGACTACTATGGTCCAAGGATAGATTGTATGTTCCAGACGAAGAGGAAATTCGGTCCAGCATCCTCACAGAATTTCATAGGGAACCCTACTCAGAGCACTCGGGATATCAAAAGATGATATCTGCCATCAAGAGACATTTTTTCTGGCCTAAGTTAAAGGCCAACATTTCAATTTTTATTACAAAATGTCAGGAATGCCAGCTAGTTAAAGCTGAGCACCAACATCCTTTAGGATTGCTACTATAAATTTGAGCATATAGATCTATAGACAAATACACAACTCACAAAGAAGATCTCACAATTTACTCAGCAATTGAAGAATGAAACAGTGCAAAAGGCTTGCAACTGTGAATGCTTTCATTAATAAAAAAAGTAATCTGAATGATAATTACAATGAAGTAAAATGGCTTTAATACCCACAAGCAATTCGAATCCACATGAGGAAGTTCGAATTGATTAGACTCTACTTGACTATAGGTAACCAAGACTTGTCTAAATCACTATCGGAGGACCCAATAGTTAACTGTCCTTGTCTAAATCATAACCGGAGTTCATAGGAGCTTTCAAACACAACCAAGTGTTACATTTAGTGTTGACTAATGGTTAACTGACTGTGGTAGGTGAGAAAAGTGCCCCACCTATGTGCAATCAATTAAAACTAGCTCTAACTTAATGTAGAGGGATAGAACTAAATGTAACTAACTCCTAACTTGGCTTGACTAGTCATTAACTGAAGTGCACTGACCTTGGTTGGTTTCGACACTCCCAGTTGCTTCCTAAATTGTAGGGATTGATCTAGGAGAATCCTAAACTTATGCAATCAAGTGCAATAAGTGGCAGTGAGCCTCAATTAGTGTTCCCCACACTTTGGTAACTGAAACATGTGCCCCAATTAGTTCAATTTTACCCAATGGTGCTAATGACTATAAATAGACTGGATGGACTCCCGATTTAGACATGACTCCCGATTTAGACATATGACCAAATTTGGACAAGGGAGGATTAATAATCCTAACACCGCCCCTGAATGCTAACTTGGACAAACTGTGGGCCCTGGTAACTAAGACCATAGGTCACCCATTACATCAAGTAAAGTAAAGTAACTGCTCAAAAACAAGGTGCTGGGAAAAACCACATGGGAAAAAACCCCCCCCTTCTAATTAAGCAGGTAGAATCAGGATCAATCCAGTTCTTATGTGCATAGGTATCCTGGGGCCGGGCATGTGAACCTCTCCATCATTATGTCTGGAGGAATCTTCCTCTTTGGAAGAATAATTATATGCTCAACTAAATCAGAAATATAGACAGCTGCTGGATGAAGACTGGACCCATGTAGAGCAATTGAAGTCAACTGAAAAGTGAGAAAAGGTTCTTGAGAATTCAGAGAATGTGAAGAACACTCAATAAACTGATATGTTGCAGCCATGAATAGAAAACCATGAGTGGTAAGAACATCCCCAAGTGTTAGGAGCAGGTGTCCAGGTGGATGCAGAAAATCTTCCTATTTGCTAGTTCTGTGAGAAGATGAGCATGTGATCAATGGTAGAGAAGCACTGGGACTATTGAGAGCGAATTCTTGAGCTCCATAGTCTGATATAGCTTCTGAAATAGATAATGAATCACATAATAAAATATCATCAACCTCATATGAGGAAACTAACACCAAATCTCCATCAGTAGTTTTGAAGAGAAAGTGCGGTACTTGATTTTTCACACCGGATTTGGTGAGAGCAGCTACAAGCATGACTGAATGCTTTTGGATTTTAAAATATGAAACAAATAATATTAGATCAGAAATTAAATCAGATCTAAACAGGTTCAAAACAGATCCAAAGCTATGAAATGGAATGAAATCCCCAGCAGCAGTTTTGTAGGAGACTTGCAGTACTTGTTTCTTCACACCGTTGATGAGAACAGCTACAAGCAGTACTGAAATATTATGAATTTGATATATTAAACCAAGAAATATCAGATCAGATATAAATAATATCATATCAGATCCAATAAGGTTAATATCAGATTCAAATAAATGGTTAACTGTGACGGTCGATGCACAGCTTTCTTCTTCTTCAAAATTCTGAATTTTGGTGCATGCAATCCTGCAGGATTTTGCTGGAAAATCTAGATCATGGGGAGCAAATTTTTTACTCTTATAATCTGATATTTCTTCCAAAATATCCAAGTTTTTACATATTTTCACACCAGCAGCAACATTAGAGAAAGAAAAATCAAATTTCTCTTCACTTTCGGAAGCAATTACTGGTAAATTTTGCACAGAATTTAAAGGAAAATCACCGGTGAATGTTTGCATGGAAGTGTAGCAGAATTTTTCTTCAATATCAGAGATTCGAATGTCTTCTTATATTTCAGCAATATGAGAAGATGATATATCAGAGATCTCATGAACTTCCGTAGCATCAGGAGAAGGAGTCATTGCATGGAGACTGTCTTCAATTCGAATTGACTATGTAGAAGCTTCTGCTTCTTCTTTATCTTGAACAACTTCATCAGAGAGAGTGGAGGCTGAGATTTTTGGATCAAGGATGCTTATGGTGCTGGATGTTCTCTCCAAAGTGCTATTATGATCCTCATAAATCATTCCAAAGGTTTTGTCCAATCTTGTCCAGAGTTCCTTCGGGTCTTCAATAGATCTAATGAGGTAGCGCAAGCTAGGAGAAAGACCCATTGCTATTGTTCCAAAAGCTCCATCACTTTTATTCATCTAGTTAATCAGAGATGAAATCATTTCGAAGTTGTACCTGCAAAACAAAAAAATGATCCAGTAGGAGATCTGAGGAGGAGAAGTGCCTTGTCCGTCGAGGCTCTGATACCATGTAAATTTGAGCATATAGATATGTAGACAAATACACAACTCACAAAGAAGATCTCACAATTTACTCAGCAATTGAGGAATGAAACAGTGCAAAAGGCTTGCAACTGTGAATGATTTCATTAATCAAAAAAGTAATCTGAATGATAATTACAATGAAGTAAAATGGCTTTAATAGCCACAAGAAATTCGAATCCACATGAGGAAGTTCAAATTGATTAGACTCTACTTGACTGTAGGTAACCAAGACTTGTCTAAATCACTATCGGAGGACCCAGTAGTTAACTGTCCTTGTCTAAATCATAACCGGAGTTCATAGGAGCTTTAAAACACAACCAAGTGTTACATTTAGTGTTGACTAATGGTTAACTGACTGTGGTAGGTGAGAAAAATGCCCCACATGTGTGAAATCAATTAAACCTAGCTCTAACTAAATGTAGAGGGCTAGAACTGAATGTAACTAACTCCTAAATTGGCTTGACTAGTCATTAACTGAAGTGAACTGACCTTGGTTGGTTTCGGCACTCTCAGTTGCTTCCTAAATTGTAGGGATTGATCTAGGAGACTCCTAAACTTATGCAATCAAGTGCAATAAGTGGCAGTGAGCCTCAATTAGTGTTCCCCACACTTTGGTAACTGAAACATGTGCCACAATTAGGTCAAGTTTACCCAATGGTGCTAATGACTATAAATAGACTGGATGGACTCCCGATTTAGACATGACTCTTGATTTAGACATATGACCAAATTTGGACAAGGGAGGTTTAATAATCCTAACAGCTACAGCCATTTCCCATTCTGGAATGGAAGTGGGAGGTTATCAGTATGGATTTTATTACTGGCTTACCAAAAAGCAACAAGCAAAATGATTCCATCTTCATAGTCATTGACAAGTTGTCAAAGGCAACACACTTCATCCCCATGAAATTGACCTACAAGGTCATGAACATTGTCGAGATATTTAGATTGCATGGGATACCCAAAGCAATTATCTCGGATCGAGATGTTAAGTTTACAGAAAAATTTTGGAGATCTTTATTCTCTGCATTAGAGACGCAGCTGAAATTTAGCACTCCTTATCACCCATATATGGACAAGAAAACTGAAAGAGTAAACCAAATTGTTGAAGAAATGATTTGAATGTATGTCATGAACAACCCACCAAGTGGGAGAATTATCTACACATTGCAAATTTTGCATATAACAATGGGTATCAGGCTTCTTCCAAGATGAGTCCTTCGAGGTACTCTATGGATGAAAGTGTAGGACCCCAGTTGCTTGGGACAGTCCGGTGGATTGGCTCATGTTAGGGCCTGACCTATTATTGGACTTGGAACAGTTAGTTACCAAGGTCCAGGGAAACCTTAAAGAGGCACAAGACCGTCAGAAAAGTTATGCAGATAAGAAAAGAAAAAATAAAGACTATCAAGTAGGTGAGCATGTCTACTTGAAAGAGAAAGCAAAACATAGCTCTTTGAGCTTCGGTAGGTGTGGTAAGTTAGCACCTAGATTTTGTGGATCTTTTGAAATTCTAGCGAAGACAGGACCAATGGCTTATGAACTAACATTACCTACACACGTAAGAGTTCATAATGTTTTCCATTCATCTTTACTAAAGAAATATGTTTATGACACTAAGCATGTCATTAATTGGTCACTATTACAGGTGGAACCTGAGGGGGAATTTTCCCCTGAGCCTTTGCATATATTGGACAAGAGAGAAGTGTAGCTTCCGTAGCTTCCAAAGCGCACTGTAGTCCAATTGAAAGTGCAGTGGAAGCACTTTGAGGTAGATGAGGCTACCTGGGAGAATGAGGCCCCCATGAGAAAGGCTTACCCCGCCTTGTTTCATGATATCATTTAGATTTCCTAGAACACCAGGGACGGTGTTTTACTAAGCGGGGAGGGATGTAATATCTTGAATTTTGGACCTACCATTTATAGGCATGAGCCTATTGATCATGATGATTATATTGATGTTTTATTTTTTTATTGGGTCAAAGACCCCACTGCATATGAACATGATTATTTGTTTTGTATATTGGGCGTAAGCCAATTGTTGATGATATATATATGTATATATATGTTGGTTGTGTTGGGCGTGGACCATGAAGCACATGATTGAGGAAATTTTTTGTGTTGGGTGTGGACCCTAAAGCACATGATCGATGAGATGTTTTGTGTTTAGCGAGAGGCTCTGAAGCACATGAGTACTTACATTTGTGTTGAGTATAAATATCTGGAACACATGAAAATATAATTGAAAATGTTGGGCATAAGCTCTAGACCATTCCATGTTGATGTTGAGCATAAGCTCTGGAGCATTAGATCCTTGGCCATTGTAACCCTAGCTGTATTGTACAAGTACATCCTAGCATTTAGTGTTGAGCGAGAGCTCTGGAATTGCACTATGTTTGTAACTCCCTATTATAAGTGTTGAGTATGGGATTTGGTAAGCTCTAGGGGTTACTGAAAAGAGTTAAATAACTTCCGAGTGAAAACGTCTCGAGAAAAATATTGATCTCATCATACTTATTTATAAGTGATTAAATGAAATTTCAAATTTCTATATTCTCATCAGGTACTAAAGAGATACCACATTATACGAGGGAAATATGACATGAAAGGATCTTTAGATTTTCCAAGCCTAGTAGACCTGAGCCATCTATCTACTTGACCTTCATAAAGAAGTGTCGTTAAGTCTAGGGATCATGATACATGATGCCCGAAGGCAAATGTTAACAAGTATTTTAATACTATGCATTTTATACATAGTATGTATAAATAATTAATTATGATTAATTATATAATTGAATAAAGAAAGAAGAGAAGCTCCACCAATTATTATTTATTATTAAAAGATTAATGAATAGTGAAATATCCATGAAATACTAACTAGGAACTAGTTAAAAGTTTCTAGGTTAAGAATTGAAAATTACCTCAGTAAATTAAAAAGGGTGAAATCAAGAAATCAATGATTTCTTGATTTAACTACCCCTTTGACTGAAAAGTCTATGTATAAAGAATCAAGCCAAGCAAAGGCTTAGGGGTTCCGATTTTTCATCTAGGAAAATTATTATTCTGCCTGTTTTTGCTCTCAAGTGTTTTCTTCGAGAACTTTTCCTGCAAGGAAAAGAGGTTTGATTTAAAACTGATTACGAGTTAGGAAACACTATCTTAGGAGCTCTAAGCTACTTGCATGTTTGATTCCATCTCGGGGGGATCCGGATTAGAACCAGGAATGGTTCTGGGTCATGGTTGGGAGGAATGTGGTAGTTCCCAAGTGATTTGTTCAACAAAATCAGAGGTTAGATATGTCTTAAATTGATAATGCTAGTTATTTAAAAAGTGTGCAGGTTCAACCATTAAAGGAGCTTTAGGAAGATAAATTACATGTATGAGTTCTTAGTATGTCAAAGTTCATTTCTAGGGTAAATGTTTGTTGCTTTATGTAAAAGCGTTTATATATATTATTAACCCTGGAATTGATTGGTTCTATCCATATCTCCTAAGGTTACATTTCTTAAAATCTAACCCTAGACTGTCTATTCTCTCTTATAGATTATATAATGAATATGTTAGATGAATGTTTCCAATGAATTTACTAACCCTATGTAATTGACGTTCTGCCTAGATTTTTCTAGGCCTTTTATTCTCTCCAATACTTCCTAGGATGGAAAATATTATCATAGGCTATATATAGCTAGGTTTCCATCTCTAAAAGTCTGTTTTCTGTATTCATTCAATATTCAGAAGTTAATACTGCAAACTAGGTAAATCTAGACTTGCTATTTATTGTTCACCTGTTATTTATATCTCTACTGACATATTACATTTGTCAATAGAGACATGTTTCACATTATAGTAGATTTAATCATAGGAGTAAGTTTAAAGAAATAAATATACTAAATAGATACCTTAGGGTATTATTTACAAACATAACGACTTCACACACACACACACACACACACACACACACACACACACACACAGATAAGGCCATCAAGTATAAACATACATGAAATCTATCTATACATTTAATTCCAAAATTAAATAACTCATCTAAGACCTTTCAAGGTCTACCGTACTAAAGATAAAATAACATTTAAACAATTCCATTTAAAACAATTATCATCATAAGTATCTAAATAGAAAAGACATCGTGACCATCCATGTGGTCCAATACAAAATGTCTTTACTTCTAAAAAAAATCTACATTGTTTTTTAAAAACTATCTTATTCATACAAAATTAAACAACTAGTAATTAAAAACCCTTTTTATGCCAATAGAGGTCACGACATCGAATCCCATGGATGTTCAAAACCCAAGGCAAACACACTGATAACAACCATAGTATAATATAGTAAACATAAATCCAAATAATATAACCTTACGTCCTGTTCTCAAAACAAATAGAAGCTATATCATAAAGAATTAAACAGGAATCAATATTGTATATAAATCCATTGTTTATATCTCTACACAGGCGACGATATACACTAATCATGCAGGATGTATTTTATAAACACATCAATTGCCATATAAATAACGATGCATACGCTAGCAGTGATGCTGTAAGACCCTAGCTACAACATGGCCTCGTCTAATAAACTTTTTAATACATGGTCCATTGAATTATAAACCTATTGTAAGCATTGGCAATCGTGGTTTCCAACCCATGGATTTCCATAGATAATTTTACATAAGAACCGAATACCATAAACAATAATATACAAGCTATCGCATCACTATGGGAAAGGCTCATACCATTTATAGCATGGCCTTTACCCACGTTGTCAAAATATTACAATATCCAAGCCAATCAATGGCATTACACACATAGCATCTGATTAGGCGAATGCCTCTACTTTTAAAACCCCAACTCTTTTTAAATATAGTGCTCAATAAAAACGTAGAACGAAATCGTATACACAATATATCAAGTTAACCATTACCATTAAATAAAAACAATACATATATCTAATTACACACATATCCCAAGTCTGGTACATAGTCGATGTTAAATGTCGATAACAAGGTTTACACAGGCATGCCAATGGGCTATGGCACCATTGCAAGCAATGGTGCATCCCATGGCTATAAATTCCAAAACAAAAAATAATGATTTACATAACTAAAATGAAATTACATAGAGCCTAATGGCCTAGGAATCTATTCATGGCATAACACCTCAACATTTAAAACCCAAGTCTGTAATCATAAGCCTGAAGGCAAAATCAAAATCGCTATAGCATAAAACCCCAACCAACAACTAGTTGAAACTTACCTCTGCCCACAGGGCTGAAGGGTGACAAGCATAAGATTTAATAGTAGCCTTACCCTGGCCTCATTTGCAACACTCTAGATATATAGTGAAGTATGGAGCCACCCCACCATCGTTATCCTGACACCTGCAACCACAACCATACATGACAGGGTTGAGAAGTATAACTACAAAAGATCATCCACGAAACCAAGAATAAAATGTAGTCACGAAACCATAAGAATCTTACCTTCATCTCCAGGGCATAGTCTCCTTCGCAGCACGGAGCTAAGACCCCATTTTCTCCACAGACCTTAACGAAATGACCAAACTGAATCGTGAGCCAAGCCCTAAGCTTGGGGCTGCCATGATTTCCAAGAACGATAAATGCACCAGCTAGTAACCACTATTGAATTTCCCAAACCCACTTTTCCATAGTTTAACGTCGTTGCATTATTGTGGGTTTCATTCACCATGCTAGATCTTAAACCCTACAATGGTATGGTTTATACCATATGTTATGTTGCCACCCAAACCCTATCACATGCTAACATATTACAAGTTCGCACTATGATAGAATTATAGTAATACATAGTCCATAGGTTGCACTAGTCCAAAGTCAAAGAACCCATGCTTAAGTATTTAGATAATGTTTATACCATAGGTTTAGAGCGTAGGGTTTTAACCCCTTAGTAACAAGGTATTTATGCTTAAGAACCATAGCATACAAAGTATGCCATGATAACATATTTGACTATAAAAAAAATCCAAAGGTCTGCTCTTAAACCAATATAATAACCTGTCAATAAAAGGACATAAGAGTTGTTAATAGGTATAGTAAGAATATACCTAGAATGTAAAATGTATTAATGACATATAGACTAATGAATTTAAAACATAACGAAGAATAATTAGTGTACAATAAATTTAGCCGTAGTAGCTACAATTGACGATAACGACACTTACCAAGTTATAAAACTAGGTCGATAAGCAGCATAACAACTAGGAGTAGGTCCTCTAGGATCAAGACGGTCAACACACTTTACACCAGATCCCATCGCAAAGTAATGAACTGTGTAAGTAAATCAAAGAGGTGCCTTAGTTCGATTGAACTAAGCCTACGTAACCAAGTAATACCTTACCTCTCAGGTTGTCATGGGAGAAAAAGTCCCACCACTGCACCACTCTGTTACCATCAACAAAGTTAAATTAGTTTTTATTAAATAAACAAAGTACACGTGTGCAAGAGTAAAACAATTATCTATACAATTCATTAATTCACTGACAGTATTAACTAAGCTGTATAAATAGTAGTAAATAACATAATTAAGACATAAGAAGTAAACGAACTAATAATCACTGAATGGATAAGAGACTAACAAGATAGTAAGGGCAGTTTCTGAAGAAATCGAAAGTATAAGTAGCGCATGTAATTCCTCATGAGTAATAATGATCCCCTTTGGGTAGTTTTCACTAGCCTATAATTTTTTTTTTCAATTTTGGGGACATTACATGAACACTCTATAAAATCCTGATGAGTTCTAGAAATTTAAACCAACAACACTTTGAAATTGCATAATTTTTCCCATCCGTTGGTCAATTTGATAAAACCATGCTTTGTAAACGCATGTCTTCAATTTATCCACGAGCATCTAAATTCCACAGATTTTAAAATTTAATTTCTCCTCACATGTCTTGGCAGCATATATTTTCTCATCTGTGTATCTTAATCGGTCATTGAATATTGTGGGGTCTACCAAATTACATTGATTTCAAAAGGGTGAAATCATGAATGTGGGTTTCTATTCCATGAGAATCCACTTTTGGAATCCATATTTTAAATACTTCCGATCGAACTATTTATTTTTTCAACCGAAACAATATACCTAACTTTCGGCCGAAATAATTTTTCAGCCTAATGTTAAATTTAACGAACAACCTCGTTATGCTGTATTTGTAAGGATGGTTGGATAAATAATGTCTGACATAATGTTTTTTCAGCCGAATTTTTTTTCGGCCAAACATTTGTTCGATCGAAAAAAAAGTTTCTACCGAAAAACTATATATATGTATTAGGCAAACGCAACTGTTTACAACTTTGTCTATTTTGGGTTTGTCCCTGTCCTATCCATCTGTTATAAATTTGTTTGAGGACTGAGAATTCTGTTGGTTTATGGAGTGAGAATTCGGTGTGCTTGACCAAGGAGAAAGCAGTCTCTGTGCTTGGATGAGGAGTTTGTATGTCCGATGCTGTGAGCGACCAGTCTGTCGGTCTGTGGAGCGAGAATTCTATGTGCTTGGCCGAGGAGTGAGTAGAATGTGTGCTTGGTCGATGAGTCTATTTTTCCAATTCCTTCAGTGAGCAATCTGTCAGTTTGTGATTTTGGCCTGTCCATTGCCGAGGAGTCAGTCTGTGTGCTTGGCGTGTCTGTTGCCGATTAGTGAGCAGTGAGCAAGGCCAAGGAGTCGGTGTGCTTGGCCTGTCTACTGGTGGTTATGGAGGCTGTTGGCTTGTTATTCGGTGTTGCTGGTGGTGCCTATCCTTTGTGGCTTCATGGTGGTGAGCTGACTAAATTCACAGCTTTGTTGTGTTTCCTATCCATCCAATAAATTTCACAAAAAATTTGAAAGGTAAGTACGATACAACAATCCTTACCTTTAATTGTTGTCTTGTTAATTATTAGTTATCCTTATGTATGGGTTTTGATATTACAGCATCAAGAGTAATTCTCTAGTTTTGATAGTAATATCAAGACAGTATACTTGTGTAGTCCTACAAATATCCTCACATGATTGAGGTGGTGATGTTGTAAATTCTTCTAAGTAATATCAAGATAGTAGACTTGTGTAGGCCTACAAATATCCTCATATGATTGAGGTGGTGATGCAATAGACTTTTTTAGTCATACAAGTATCCTCATATGATTTAGGTGGTGATACAGTAGAGTTGTGTAGTCCTACAAGTATCCTCATATCATTGAGGTGGTGATGTAGTAGAGTTTTGAGTAATATCAAGTTCTACAAATATCCTCATGTTGTGAGGTGGTGTGCTTTACTATGTAAATTAGATATACTATGTGGTGTATGGTGGTCAATAGGTGCTATAAGTCTTTTTTAGGGATTAGATACCCCTAGAGTGATTTACTTTAGCATGTGACTATATCACCAGAGGAAATAGATATGATCATAGGTTTGGAAACGATCTTATGAGTATGATTTGATAAAGATGATTATTTAATTAGAACACATAGGGACCATGCAAATATGTTTAATATAAGCACAGAGAAAGAGAGAGAAATTGAACTGCATATGTTTCCACCAAGTAATCTCGAAATTGATTAGATATCAGTTGAGTATTATTTATGGTAAGAAAGTTCAGTTAATTAAGGAATCAACTCCTTAATTTATGCAAGTGATTGTTGGAAATAAACACTTATGGAGAAGCACTAGTTATGTTCCGTTACATTCAATTACTATTCAGTTACATTCAGTTCAGTTCACTTACATTCAGTTCGGTACATTTAGTTACTCTTAAGTTACATTCAGTTCTATTAAGTTACATTCAGTTAAGTTCAGTTACATTCAGTTTAGTTCAGTTGCACTCAGTTGTATGCAGTTACACTTAGTTCCATTCAGTTGCATGTAGTTCCATTTAGTTCAACTCAGTTAGAGTTAGTTATTTAATGGAAGGAACATATCTTCTTGTGGGAGATAATTATGGAGTTCCAACTTGACACTAGATTAGTGTGGGGTGTATGATTAAAGATGGATCTTTTTCCTAAGTGTTAACAAGTTGTTGGTACATGCAACTATTCTATTTTTGTTGTAAAACCTAATTTGACTTGTTATTAAAGTGATATGAACTTGGCAAGTTAAATATGATGTTCCATTCGATCTCCTCTCTCTGGTAGTCTCAGTGACAACAATCTGCTATTATGTTGTAATCATTCTCCGCTACTCATCTATCATACTCTAAGATCGTTTGCTAGGTTTTTTATCCTCTGAATCAGTAGAGGGTTTTCCCAGGGTATATCATGTGTTCTATGGTTTGATTTATATATTTGAATTATTGATGTGATTTATATGCACTGTTATTCTGTATTAAAGTTTTAAAGTTCAAGTTTCTTCATATTTTTCTCAATCACTAACAATGGGTACCATGTCTTGTTTTATGGAGATTTGATGGAGTAACGGTATTTTTTCATGGGATGACATTTATTATTAATAGTATTTGTTCTTTTATTAATAGTATTTGTTGTTTTCATGTATTTAAAACTCTCATTTAAACTCTATCCTGTAGATGTCAGAAGTCACTAGAAAACCAAGAACGTTTTTAAGACTGGTTACTAGTAGTTCTTCATAATCACCAATTTCAGTAACTATTAAAATACAAATCTATGTAAATCTTACAGTAAAAAACTCAAGTAGCATAAACAAAAAAACCTCTAGAAAGAACCACTAATTTCATGTGAGAGAAGGTAATTTTTGAGATCTTCTTCATCTTACGGCTTCGACAGGAAGAAATTTCCTTGTATCATTGTTCTAAAAACAAATCCTATTTTTTGCATAAATCCTCAAATTTTACAGATTGCAGATCATTTTATGACCATTAGCCCATTATACTCAAGCATTTCTAAATCACAGGTATATTTATACAGAGAACTGAAACCCTTATTATTAATGTCAAAACTAAAATAAAACTATGGTACTGTTTTAACAAAACATCTCTATTAGGGGTTTGTAAGAAAACTCTTGTTTTCATTTTAAACAAGTATAGATTCAACCTCATCATAATTTCAAGAGAATGTGATTTAAAAAATTCTAAAAAGAATCCAAATCCATGGTGGAAGTTTATAAATTCTCAGTTAAACTCCATCTTGTAGATGTTAGAAGTCACTAGAAGACCAAGAACAGATTGATCAGAAGCAAGAAGATTCGTCTATTGATATGATTGGAGGATCATTTATTATTATTTGCATAGAACAAAGAAGATCACAATTCACAAAACACTACATAGACTAAGCAATGATGTTGCTAAATCGATATACAATTGATTTTATATACTAGATGAGATATACACAATACATAATAATATACTAGATGTACAGCATGAGTGGGACTAATGGTTAAGAGCATGTGTTTCCTCTTAGGAGGTCACGGGTTCAAATCCAGAGGGGGGTAGTGTATGTACACCTCTGTAGACTTTAGCAGTTAAATCATTGCGCAGAGGGGGGTCCCTTGTCCCACAAACAAGGGGGTATCAGACACCAATTTGGTGTCTCGCTTGGAGGTGACCTTAAAAATAGATTATTATTATTACTATGCATGGAAGGAAAACGGTAGATTAATATATAGCGTAGCCGCATTATTGATATTTTCAGAGTTTCATATTTAAGTTGCATTATGAATGACCCACCTCCATATCTCATTGAGAACACTCCCAACATCCCTATTTAAATTGTTTGGATGTTTTTCAATCTCTGGGACTTGTCTTATTTTTATTTGAATATAATGGTCTTGTATTGCGATTTTATTTAATTGAAGGAAGAAAACGAGCCATTCTGTGAGGATAATAACCATTTTTTAAGTAAATTTATGTAAGGAAAGGAATAGGCGTAAAGGGTGTTCGTCCACCCTTAGCAAACTAACTTTAGAATATCAAACTGATCTTCTACTACCTAGAACAATGTGACCAACAACCATATTATCAACATAATTCTACTACATAATAAAAAAATATCTCCTTCAACAAAATGCTACTACAAAATGCTTGCATGTTTGATAAGGGTTGGAACTGTCCACCACTAAAAAATTTATTCCATATATTTACACCTTTTGCAACTTATGTAGTATTGTTTTTTATACTCGATGCATGTGCTTTTATAAAATAGGTATATATGAAGGTGCATTGAAGGGAATGTAGATGAATATGTGACATGTTTATGATGTAATTTTTTTTGAAATGGAAATTTGTTTCTTGAAGTAAAGGTCAGTAGTTATATAATTATCTAAATATTATATTAAGTAATATAAAATATATAATGAAATGTGTTTCCAAATGATATAATAGGCCTTTGGATATAAGGGGCAGTCAGCAAAGCCTAACCATTTGAAAAGAGGAAGACTTTAAATGTTATGTTTAGTGAAGGAAAGATAGTATTTCGTCTTGTTATATAAGGAAAGGGTAGGAATACTATGTTGAGATATATTGTATACATTAAAAGGATTATGGATAAGGTTAGAGTATGAATAATATAAAGGATAAAAGCTACAAATCACCTATAACTCTCTATTTCTCTAACTCAACTCTATAATAAATATTACTCACTCCTTTTGATAGAATCAATCCTTTACTTACTTCTGGATAAAGAAGAATAAACTCTATTGTTTAGGAACATATTTTTGTTTTTTTACCATACTTTTTAGATGGTGTTGTTGGAGAACTATAGCTCCTCATAAAGGGATTCCTCAATAGAACCAATACTCAAGAAGAGAACAAGAGAGTGCAATAGAGGCTAGAACTATAAAGCCAAGTACTTTTGGGAGTAAAACCAAAGGGGTTGTCCATGTCTAGTCCAAGGGATAAATACCCCCCAAACCAAATATCCATATAATAAATCCCACTTTGGTGTATACAATCAAAAATTTTGACCCCTTGCTCTAGCCTTAGCCTTGTTGGAACACTGAAGTAGCTCTAGTGCATAACACACTCCATATCTGAATTATAGTACATCAACAAAAAATATCTAAATTCTTTCTTTCTTCCTCACCACCATTTCCACAAAGATAAATAGCTTGATGTGGATTTCCCGTATTATGTTTTTATAGGAAGGCTTCAAAATATGAATAATTCCAATGTGTGTTTTATAGGAAGGCTTCAAAATATGAATAATTCCAATGTGTGTTTTTATTAATTGATTTTATTAACGATGATTGTATGCCAAACATGATCACTATGGAAATGGGATTAATAAGAGTGATACTTTTTCAGGATGAGGAATGGCTTGCTCAGGATAAATAACGGGGTATACCTATGGGAAAAACACAAATTCACAATAGAAAGGGGGGAAAACAATAAATATATTCAATTGTTTTTACCTGCCCTCAAAAACTTTCTATGGGGTAAACTACATTAGTCATTGATGATTGTTTTGATGTTTATAGGAGATATACAATAGAGATGGTTCGAGACAAGGTGGTCACTCATTCTTTGAGTTAAATGTGTACAGAGACATCTAAGACAAGGATTCCTAATACAACACCTACATCTACTAAAATACCTTCAAATGTTTTCTCTCGAATATGGTCTGAATCATCTAGATATTCTAGCGTATTATATCGAGACATAGTAGGTATGTGTTTTAAATTTATGCACATGCAATATTCATTAGTATGCACGGATATCTATATTTGTTTTAAGTATTTGTTCATTGATTTTACTAAGTTTCATTAGCATTTTTATTTGAAGATACACGACATAATAGATTGTCTTGTGAGAGTGGCCAAGCATATGTGTCTGGTCGATTGTTTGATTAATCCTATCATGGCCATTTCCCCTCTTCTAGTCGTTATTTTAGAGAACAACCAATTGACCATCCACATTTTAATTGGTAATATGTTACATATATATATATATATATATATATATATATATATATATATAATCTATTTAAATAAATTACTAATTTGCATGTGTATATATATGCTTGTTTCCTTATGTACTAAATTATACATGATTACATGTGTAAATGTAGAGGACCATGGTTTTGATGAGGGTTATGATGATGAATTCAAAGAGGCTGGGGGTGATGATGCATTCAAAGCAAATAAGGGTTATACATTTGGAGAAAATGAGGGTGGAGATACTGAGGATGTTGCAAGGGACCAAGAGCAAGGTCATGCAAATGCTCGAAGAAAGGGTCAAGGTCGACGAAGGGATACTTTTGAGCAAGAACATAGTTTTCTGCCCATGACCATTTATCCGTCAGGTATACCCGATGCTCTTCCTTAGGAAAATGAATAGGTTTCTATCACCCATGAAAAATGTACAACCCACCATAAAAAATTGAGGGCTGATATTGCTAGCTTGGAACTCCCAACAGAGAGTCGAAAAAGTTTGCAAATACTTTTGGAATCTTTAAGCAAGCTTATTGGTGCCTATAGAACTGTTGGGCCAACAATAGATTGTTTTATTCACTTGATACGAATGCAGAGGGCTCAGGTGATGGGTCTAGACAAGTGGGTTGATGTAAAGAAGAGGGTATCAAAATAAAATGCCATTTCAATGTTTAATTTTAAAGAAGGACCGAAGTGGAAGATGTTAAAGGTGCAATATTTCAAGCACCCCGAGATTGCACACCATTTATATGATAGATTCTTGGCTTCCTATGGTATATTTCCATGGAATGATGAAGTGACACATTATTTTGCGATATTTTTTTATACAGAATTTTTTTTAAACATGAATCCAGATTACATAGATGTGTCTAAATTTTACGGGGTTGGAAAAGGTAGGGTGTTTGAACGAGAAGGAGCATATCACGATTTATTGTTTCCTAATCCTACACCTGGTTTAGTGCCTCGGCCACATAGACTTGTTACATTACGATCAAAGATGGAGACGACCTCTCATATTTGTCTAGAGGTAAGAATCATCATAGGAGACAACTTACCATCTTCTCTAGTGGGGGTTGATGTGGGCATGGATTGACATAGAGCATGTGTTCCTTCTCATGCACATTATTCTTATAAAGCATAGAGTGAGGTAGATTCAATGAGCCTTGAGGATGCCAAAGAATATGAAAACGTTATCGATATGGATTTTTTGATTTACTCCATTGCGAGGAAGGAGGGAGGGGGGATGTATGTGAGAAATTTTATGTTTTTCTCATAATTGTTAAATCATGTTTTGTTAGTTTATCTAAATATATAATGAACTCATTTGAATTGCAGTTCACCCAAATGTTGGATGAATGTGATTTTATGGTTGACTCTCGTGTTAACCTAGGGACATTGAAAAAGGTACATTTGCATAAATATCTATAAACTTATATGTTCTCATTATTGTCATGACACCTTTTTCCAAGATTGAATTTTTTTGTGTTTATAGGTTCCGATCCCTTCACCTAGGACCATGGGTATTGTGCCCCTCTCATCATCAATATTGGAAGAAATTTCTCGTGTCTCCCAAGATTTGGAGGTAAATCAAGCACCTTTTAAATGTTTTAGTAATGATTAAAAACAATTGACATTTTGTTTAAATTTAATTTAATTTACATTTAAATTATATGTTTTAAATGTTTAAGTTTAATGATCAAGACAACTTAAATTATAATTTATTTTATACCTATGTACATGAAAAGTTTAATTAATGATATTTTAATTGTAGGTGGGTAAACGTATTATACAACCTTCCATGGCTGTGGATGTCGTGATCTATTTTAGCCGGAAATACACACCTCCTATGGATAAGAGCTAGTTCCCTAGATCTGAATGGTTCAGGTCTAGAACAAAACACAAACACCAAATGTTAAACTTCCCCTAGATATGGTTAATCAACTGAATGGAATGCCATGATACTTCTCCCAAAGGTTGTCCTCGCTACCATTGAATCTTACTGTAGAAGAACCTGCAAAAGATGGAAAAAAAAGAGAAACATGATAGCATACAATATAATCAACTAGATCTATGCTCATGACCAAGGAATCAAGCATTATATACAAATGAAACAACATATATGGGAAAGAAAAGACATTCTTTATTAATAAATGATTGGAGAGACTACAACCTTCATGCCTTGGTGTTGAGAGTTCCTTCCAATGGATCCTTGCCTCTAACTTCACCTTGCATCCAAAGACTCAAGAATGATTTTGAAAGAGTTTGGATATGAAACAAAAATCTTCCTCCTTTTTCCCATGGGTGGTGAGCCAATATTTAAAGGAATGGGAGGATAGGTATGGTTGAGGATCTCATGGGTGAGGTGGAGATTATATCCTAAAAGGGAGGATCTCGAGCTCTAGCTAGTCCTAAACCATAGGGATGAGGATCCATGGAGGTCAACTTTGAGAATCCTCTCGAAGCTTCTCTTTTTGCATTGAAAACTCAAGAACCGCTTCCCCAAAGAAGAAAACAGGCGGTGCTAAGGGGGCACTGCTTCTTACAGTAAGGGAAAGAGTAGTGGAACCTCTCTTTGCTCATGTATCAGGAGTAGTGCTAGCTCTTTTCTTCTTGGGTAATGCTTTTTGTCAATTGGGAAAGAGCGTTACCAGCTCAAAAGAGGGAAAATTGCAAGGGGTTAATTTATTCCTTCATTTCTCTACGGAAAAATTTGAGGGTTGGAGCACACAAGCGGATACCTATCTCATAACATGAGGGTGATGAGATTTCAGTATAATAGAGATTCCCCCCAAAGTATAATGGCTAGAGGGAAACGATAGGAAATATACTTTGAAAGAACAAGGTATAGTGTCAAGGAAAAGGTCCAAAGGTTGGAAATTCTCAAACATCACCAAATTTCTACATCATATTTTGATAGATTTCCCAAATGACTCACAACATGGCTGATGACCAATACAACACAGATCCATGTGAGATACAAAAAATTCATGTCTACTAAAATACATCGTAGATCCATGTGAAGAAGACTCAAATTTGGACATAGCTACCAGACATACAATGTAGATCTATGTCATACTGACGCAAATATGAGCACAGCCACGAACATACAAATGTGGATCCATGGTAGGACTCATACAAATACTCCATCACAACCTTGGGAAAGCAATGAGCGCTTAACAAATACCCAGGGTCTTCGTCTCGTCTTCCACAAAGTACGATTCTATCCATGTGATTACAATGATTTGAAGTCGAACATGGTAGAAACCACTTGATTATCGGTCAATGATGTGAACCATTAACAAGTGCGAGGGAGATCACCATTGTTGTCAATGATTCCCAAGGTACTCTAATACAATCTACTAAGTGTGAATAAAAGTTTTGATGTCAAACACTCAGTTGAATCTCTTGATCAAAGGTCAATGATGTGAACCTATGTCGAAAGCAAGAGAATCTGTCATTAATGCATACAGATCTCAAGGTACTAAAGTTGTTTCTAAGACTAATTCCTGGATGATGAGCTGATGTCGACAGGAATAGTCTCATCGAAGGAGGTCCATGATGAATCCCACATCGAAGACACGAAACTCAGAACACAGTTCTAGAATTTTAAGTATGATGTAAATAGAGGACTGACTCAAAAAAGTTGTTTTGACTACAGGTGTAAACTCTCAAAACAATTTCCCTTTTCAACATAAGACGGCATGACCGAATATTTGGAAGCATTGACTTGACGACGTGGAACACAATGTGACAACTAAAAATGCAATCTTTGAGAGACTCAAAGGAGTGGCATGGCTCATGAAATTTGATCGACTTGAAAATAAGTTGAATACCCAATTGACTAAATGAAATGTAGACAAGTGCCAATGTCAAAGGTGACTAACAACTGCCATTATTGCAAAATGTTTTCGCTTTCCCTTAATTTCCTCATCATTATTGATTACTTCTGCTTTTTGTTTTTACGAGTTCAAAGAGGGTAACAAACACTTGTTTTAGCTTGTCCTTCAGACAAGTCCAAACTCATATGTTTTACAAACCTGAGAAAGGAGGGGTTCGTTCCCAAAAAAGGGTCTTTCAATGTTTAATTTAATGAGTCCAATAAAAGAAAACTCGGCGTAGTTCATGTTTAGAGAGTCTAAACAAACTAAATAAAACTCCAAAGGGTCCTTTTTCGTATGATTTATTCTCTAGGGCCCAAAAAGGTGTAAAATAATACCCAAGAGAACTCTTCCAGTCATGATTGGCTGGAGTGTACCTTTTTCATAATTAGTGCCCCTAGTATGAAAAAGGGGTAAACTATCACTAAAAAGATGACTCTTCAAGTAATTTTACGAGCATGAAGAAGACAAGCTCACTCAATAATCTTTTCACATTTTACGAGTCTGAAAAGAGATTAAAGAAGACTCTATTAACCTTTTTCATGTTTGAATCCAGAGCATGAAAACGTAATAAACTAAGATCAAACCACTTTTCATGTTTTAACTAGAGCGTGAAAAACGAAAAGTAAGATCAACACCATCTTACTGTTTTTAACGAGCTCGAAGATCAGTTTAAAGAATGCTCGAAGATTGGTTTCATTTTATGCAAGCTTGAAACCAATGGGCAAACTATGCTTGAAAATTCCCATTTACATGATATACAAAGGTTGGAATCTTCCCCCCAGCATGATTGCTAGTGAAGCTTACCCCTAGCATGGTTTCTAGGGGCTTGACATGCCCCTCAAGCTTCGTTTCATCTGATGATTCTTCTTCCATACCCAATCTAAGAACTTGGTTACTAATGTGAAAACGCTCACTATGGGGGTAAGAAGAATGAGAATTAGGCAGGTGAAAAGAAGGTTCAAGTTCTAACAGTAAAGGGAAGACTCGACTCAAGGGAAGGAGATCTTCTTCATTTTTACACAAGCTTAAAACAGAAGGTAACGATGCTTGGAACATGGTTTCATTTTTATGCAAGCTTGAAACCAAAAGGTAAAATATGCTTAAGGAAACCTACTTCACTTTTTAACAATCTTGAAATAGAAAATGAACTATGCTTAGGAATGGTTTCTTTTTTATGCAAGATTGAAACCAAAAGGTAAACTATGCTTGAGAAGATCCCTTTCATTTTTTAATGAGCTTGACATAGAATCAGAACTTTTGTCATATGCATCTATTTCATTTTTTAACGAGCTTGACAAAGAATGGGAACTATGCTCATGAACCTGCTCCTACCCAACATGATATCCAGAGGTTGGTAGGTTTCCCCAATTACATAAAAGATAGCAGCTTAGCTCCATTATGATGTCCATAGACTATATCCATGCCCCCCATTTTACCTATGATGGGAAGAAGCTAACTAGAATAAGGGGAAGGAATCACAAGAACATGCGGCACATTTAGGGTAGTCTGATTACTAAGAGTCACGCGATGGTCGGGTGTAACAAAATAAAGCTGATCAATGGTCACAATCTTCCTATCATGGGGAAAATGCATAACTCTAAAGAGTGTGGACACTATGGATTTCATGGCATAAACATAATCACGTCCAAGGATTAGATTAAAATCTAAAGGACCTTGGACCACCATAACATCAATAGAGATAGTTTTCCCTCCTAATGTTATAGGAAAATAAGGAAGGGTCCCTAAAGGTGCAGTAGTTTTTAATTAAAAGCCAGTATCTGATTAGTGGATGGCACAAGCTAAGGAGAACCTAAAGCTTTCCAAGTAGTTCAGGATAGAATACTAACAGAAGCCCCTTCGTCAACAATAGTGCGAAGTATCCGCCTAGCAGTAACATTCACAAATATCTGGAAAGGAACACTTGAATGAAGACGAGACTCTGTTAGGTTACTCCATTCAAAGTAAATAACCTCACTACTCAGAGAGGGTTCTATCGAAACAGACAAAATTTCCTCTTGTCAAGAACAATCAGAACAAAGCATGAAAACTTCAACAGGTTTTGGTTCATTCTCTACTGTAAGAGAAGAACAAGACAAAGATTTGGTCAAAGCAACTACTTCAGTCTTAACACTCTCTGATGAAAGAGTGGGATCGGGTGGAGATGACATTAACTCAACCACTTTAACTTCACTCTTCAAAGGAAGAATGGGATCAATCACCGATGAATCCAGATTAACCACTTGGAATTCACTCTTAGAAGGAAGAGTGGGATCGACCTCAGATGAAACTGAATCAACCAATTTAACTTCACCCTTCAAAGGAAGAGTGGGATCAACTACAGATGAAACCTAATTGACCACTTCAACTTCACTCTTCAAAGGAAGAGTGGGATCAACTGAGGTTAGAACTAGATCAACAACTTCATCAACCAATGGCATGTCAAGTGACAACTTACGATAACCTGTTGGAAGCCGTTGACGAGAAACAATAATATCTTCCAACAACTTAGAAGCTTCATCCATGTGAGGACAAAGGTAAGTAAAGTGCATGTCCTTAAAAATAAAGAAAGGATTTCTAACTTTACCCTTCTGACTCTTAATGACAGAGTCACCAGTTGAGGGGGGATCATCAGTATGATGGCCAAAGGCTGATGACATCGGTTGTCGGGAAACCTTAGACCACTCTTCTAAAACAAGGGCCAGACCATGACAATATTTCAGAAGGTGATCACCCATGCAAATATGACAAGGGAATTTGGGCTTACACGGTCTTTCGGTGTACAGATCAACACTCTCCACACTAGGAGGATTAATTGTTTGAGACTTGGTTTTTTGTTTGTTTTTCTTCTTCTTAATCTTCCTTTTCTTCTTCTTCTTATCCACCTGACTACTAGTACTACAACTTCCAACAGGTGAAGAGTGAGAAATGGGAGAAGACACATCTAGTGAAGAAGGAGAGGGATCAACATGAGGTTGATGCTCTCACAATGAAGGATTAGGATAAGAAGCAATTGGTGTACATGGGATAACCAGACTGGAGAATAACCAAACAGGTAATCCAATAGTCAATCCAGGAAGGCTTAACATAGCCATGAGAGGAGGACCAACATCCCAATATGGAGGGAACACAAAAGACATGCTTGGTAAAGGAGTCTCTTTGTTGGTAGTGTTGGAAGGTGAATCCATAACTATGTAGCAAAAATATCTCTCTTTTCTAAAAAATCCTAACTGTACAGACAACAATCACTACTCAAACTAAAGAATCAAGAAAAATATGTGAGAGGAGTGGATTAAAGGTATGGAACCTCACGGGACAAGCCAAAAGGATAACTCAGATGGTTTAAGGATTCCTAAAAGGGTCTCTCGATATACTCAAGGTACGTGGGAGCTCAAATTGGTAGTAGTGCTATCTCATATGAAAAAGGGGTAAACTATCACTAAGGAAGACGACTCTTCAAGTACTTTTATGAGCATGAAGAAGACAAGCTCACTGAACAATCTTTTCACATATTAAGAGTCTGAAAAGAGCTTAAAGAAGACTCTATTAAATTTTTTAATGTTTGAATCCACAGCATAAAAAAGTAATAAACGAAGCTCAAACCACTTTTCATGTTTTAACCAGAGCATGAAAAATGAAAAGTAAGCTCAACACCATCTTATTTTTTTTAACGAGCTTGAAGATCAGTTGAAAGAATGCTCGAAGATTTGTTTCATTTTTACGCAAGCTCGAAACCAATGGGTAAACTATGCTTGAAAAATACATTAACATGATATACAGAGGTTGGAATCTTTCCCCTAGCATGATTGCTAGCGAAGCTTACCCATAGCATGGCCGCTAGGGGCTTGACATGCCCCCCAAGCTTGATTTCATCTGACGATTCTTCTTCCATACCCAACCTAAAAAACCTGATTACTAATGTGAAAATGTTCACCAGGGGGTAGGAATAATGTGAATCAGGCAGGTGAAAATAAGGTTCAAGTTATAACACTAAAGGAAAGACTTGAATCAAGGGAAGGAGATCTGTTTCATTTTTACACAAGCTTGAAACAGAAGGTAACTATTCTTGGAACATGGTTTCATTTTTATGCAAGCTTGAAACCAAAAGGTAAACTATGTTTAAGGAAACCTACTTCATTTTTTAACGAGCTTGAAATAAAAAATGAACTATGCTCAGGAATGGTTCCATTTTTATGCAAGCTTGAAACTAAAAGGTAAAATATGCTTGAGAAGATTCATTTAATTTTTTAACGAGCTTGGCATAGAATGTGAACTTTGCTCATAGGAATCTGTTTCATTTTTTAATGAGATTGATACAGAATGGGAACTATGCTTATGAACCTGCTCCTACCCAACATGATATTCAGATGTTGGCAGGTTGCCCCCATTACATAAAAGCTAGCAGATTAGCTCCATTATGTATTTTAGTCACCTTTGGACGTGGCACTTGTATGCATTTCATTTAGTACATTGGGTATTCAGCTTGTTTCTGAGTTGATCCACTTTCATGAGTCACGCCACTTCTTTGAGTCTTTCAAAGATTGCATTGTCCATTGTCACATTGTGTTTTGCCTCGTCAAGTCAATGCCGCCAAGTTTTTGGTCATGCCCCCTTATGTTGAAAAGGGAAACTATTTTGAGAGTTTACACCTGTAGTCAAAATAAATTTTTTAAGTCAGTTACTTTTGATTCATTCCTATGGTTACATCATACTTAAAATTCCAGAACTTTGTTCCGAGTTTCGTGTTGTCGATGTGGGATTCATCATGGCCCTCCTTCGATGAGACTATTCCTATCGACATCAGGTCATCATCCATGAATTAGTCTTAGAAACAAGTTTAGTACCTTGAGATCTGTATGCATTAATGACATATTCTCTCGCTTTAGACATAGGTTCACATCATTGACCTTTGATCAAGATATTCGGATGAGTGTTCGACATCAAAACATCTATTCACACTTAGTATATTGTACTAGAGTACCTTGGGAATCATTGACATTAATGGTGATCTCCCTCACACTTGTTAACAGTTCACATCATTGACCGGTAATCAAGTGGTTTCTACCATGTTCGACTTCAGATCATTGTAATCACATGGATAGAATCATACTTTGTGGAAGATGAGATGAAGACCCTAGATATTTGTTAAGCGCTCATTGCTTTCCCCAGGTTGCGATGGAGTATTTTTATAAGTCCTAGCATGGATCCACATTTGTATATTTGTGGTTATGCTCAGATTTGTGTCAGTATGAAATAGATCTACATTGTATGTCTGGTAGCTATGTCCAAATTTGAGTCTTCTTCACGTGGATCTATGATATATTTTAGTAGCCATGACTTTTTTGTATCTCACATGGATCTGCGTTGTATTGGTAGAAAGCCATGTTGTGATTTATTTGGGACATGTATCAAAAAATGCTATAGAAATTTGGTGATGTTTGAGAAGTTCCTTCCAATGGCTCCTTGCCTCTAACTTCACCTTGCCTCCAAAGACTCAAGAATGATTTTGACAGAGTTTGGGTATGAAACACAATTCTTCCTCGTTTTTCCCATGGGGCGAGCTAGTATTTAAAGGCATGGGAGGATAGGTATGGTTAAGCATCTCATGGGTGAGGTGGATATTAGATCCTAAAAGGGAGGATCTCGAGTTCCAGCTGGTCCTCAACCATAGGGATGAGGATCCATGGAGGTCAACTTCATGAATCCTCTCGAAGCTTCTCTTTTTGCATTGAAAACTCGAGAACCACTTCTCCAAAGAAGCGAACAGGTGGTGCTAAGGGGGAACTTCTTCTTGCAATAAGGGAAAGAGCGATGGCACCTCTCTTTGGTCATATATCAAGATTGGTTCTGACTCTTTTCTTCTTGGGTAACAATTTTTGTCAATGGGGAAAGAGCATTACTAGCTCAAAAGAGGGAAAATTGCAAGGGGTTAATTTATTCCTTCATTTATCTAGGGAAAACTTTGAGGAATTGGAGCAGACAAGGGGATACCTATCTCATAACATGAGGGTGACAAGATTTCGGTATAACAACCTCTTTGGGTGTTGGGATCACAGAGGTATATTTATTCATTTTTATTATTTTAAATTCAAATTGTATTTTTATTAAAGTTTATTTATATTATAAAATTTATATATTGAAGCTTAATTATATGTTATATGTGTTATATAGGTCAACCGCCAGGATAATGTGGAGAGTGATATCCATATAATGGATATTACATAGTTATATATGTTTTTATATATGTCAACTTGTTGATTTGACATATTCCATGTCAAAACTTTAAACTTATCAGTTTAACTTATATATTTTAAACATATATATAATTTTGGATCGTTCATATATATATGATTTTATAATTTTGGACCGTACATTCATATATATATATATAGTGTTTGGATGTAGTTCAAATATAATTTAATTAAATGTTTAAATGATTTAATTTGGTCATGTGATACATAGATTAATGTCTTTGATGTTTGTTACAGCTAATTTTACCACGCATGGTGGATCACACCTTTATGGCCTTCCCTATCCCTCTGCAGACTTTTTAGACCCCATTGACCATTTTTGTATCTTTAATGTTTCGAATATCATCCCTAAAAACATGCATTATTCACTATACGTGACTTTTAAACCTATTCTTGCGTATATACGCGGATATGACCCTCAAACCCATATACATCAGGATGTGTACAAGCGGCCAAATAGTTTTGGAGTTTTCCTTGATGTGGATCTAAGTCACTTGTCTCTTGGCCTTCCATATGCCTTGAGATGGCTCGGATTTGACCTTCCATTAACCCATTGAAGCACTATATAAGGAACCCTTTGGATACATTGAAGGGGGAGGAATTGAAGAGAAAGAAAACTTATACTTGAGTCTGCATCCCTTTGTCCCTTGGATCGCTTTGTGTTCTTCCCAATCTTGCATTTTATTGTGAGCTTGCTATCAAGAGATGGAGGATTGAAGTGGTGGAGGCCCAGGTGGAGGACTCAGTTTTTGCAGTTCACAGACGTGCCGACAGAGGTTGTCACTATTGTAATATCTGATTTATATTAATAGAAAACAATCCTTTCCCATATGCAAGAGAAACAAAATATCTAACACTAAATGATCTCAAAACATACCTTATTTTGTATGGTTGATGTAGATCCCCATTGAGCTTTTCCACTCTCGCTTGTATTAGCAATTTGCTCTTTCAACATTCAGCAAACAAGACAAGCATGCTATATAATGGTGTTAGACCTACTCTAGCATATATAATCAATAACATATAAGCATTTAAAATCATCCATGTATTCAATATTTATTTAAATACACATTATTGGAAAGGAAAAGATATTTCTATTAATATAAATCAGAGATTACAATAGTGACAACCTCTATCAACACATCTGTGAGCCAGAGAAACTGAGTCCTCCACCTGGGCCTCCACCACTTCAATCCTCCATCTCTCGATAGCAAGCTCACAAGAAAAGGAAATCTTGGGAAGAAAACAAAGTGCTCCAAGGGACAAAGGGATGCAAAATCAAGTATAATCTTCGACAACAATGGAATATAGTTTTCTTGCTCTTCAATTCCTTCCCCTTCAATGTATCAAAAGGGTTCCTTATATAGTGCTTCAATGGGGTAATGGAAGGTCAAATCCGAGCGATGTCAAGGCATATGGAAGGCGAAGAGACAAGTGACTCCAATCCACATCAAGGAAAACTCTAAAATTGTTTGGCCTTTTGCACACATCCCAATGTATGCCAATTTGAGGGTCATATCCGCGTATATATGTGAGAATAGGTTTAAAAGTCGCATATAACAAAAAAATCATGTTTTTATGGATGGTATTGGAAACATAAAAGGTACAAAAATAGTCCATGGGGTCCAAAGATTCTGCAGAGGGACAAGGAAGGCCATAAAGGTGTGATCCACCATGCATGGTAAAATCAACTGTAACAATGTTAACATACATATATTTTTCTAAAGAATCACTTTAGAAATGTTTAATATGTTAGTTGATGTTTATCTACAATATTCTATACTTGTGTTTAAATGATTTGCAATCATTAGTAATGTTCAACATTTAATGCTCTTTAGGAATGTTAGTTAGGAATGTTTTTAGTCATTTCTAGGTGGAATAATATATGTATGATATCTATAGAATTTTCAATAAAATGCACTTTTGGAATGAACTAGTTAGGAATGTTTTCAATGAATTAAGTGGAATAATATATAATATCTACAGAATTATCATTAAAATGGACTTTTGGAATGTACTGGTTAGAAATATTTTCAATGATTTAAGTGAAATAATGTATAATATCTGCAGAATAATCATTAAAATGAACTTGTTTAGGAATGTTTTCAATGATTTAAGTGGAATAATATATGATATCTTTTGAATATTCATTAAAATGCATTTTAGGAATGTTTTCAATCATAAAGAATGTTAGTTATGAATGTTTGTATATTAAGAATTTATATATGCATATATTTTCTTAAAGAACCACTTTAGGAATGTTCAATATGTTAGTTGATGTTTATATACAATATGATGTACTTGTGTTTAAATAGTTTTCAATCATTAGTAATGTTCAATATTTAATTCTCTTTAGGAATGTTAGTTAGGAATGTTTTCAATGATTTAAGTAAGTGGAATAATATATGGTATATGTTGAAAATTCATTAAAATACATTTTAGGAATGTTTTCAATTATTAATAATTTTAGTTATGAATGTTTGTATGTTATGAATTTATACATGTACATAGATTTTCCTAAAGAACCACATTAGGAATTTTAGGAATGTTCAATATATTAGTTGATGTTTATATACAATATGATGTACTTGTGTTTAAATGGTTTTCAATCATTAGTAATGTTCAATATTTAATGCTCTTTAGGAATGCTAGTTAGAAATGTTTTCAATCATTTTTAGGTGGAATAAAATATGATATATGTAGAATTTTCAATAAAATTCACTTTAGGAATGTTCAATGAAAGGTACTTTAGGAATGTTAGTTATGAATGTTTTCAATCATTTTGGCAGAATAGTATATAATAGCCGCGAATAATCATTAAAATGCACTTTTGGAATGAACTAGTTAGGAATGTTTTCAATGATTTAATTAAGTGGAATAATATATTAGGAATGTTAGGAATGTTCAATATGTCAATTGATGTTTATATACAATATGTTGTACTTGTGTCTAAATGATATTTAATCATTAGTAATGTTCAATATTTAATGCTCTAGTAATGTTCAATATTTAGTAGTTGTGTCTAAATATCTAGTAATATTTAGTTAGTAATATTTAGTAATGTTCAATGTTTAATCATTAGTAATAATTTAGTAATGTTAATATTGAAAGTTTATATGTTATGAATTTATACAATTGCACATATCATTCTTGTTATAAAATTTATATAGATCATTTTGATGTATATATGTTGAATAATATGGGAACAATATATCATATAATTTACATCAATTTGATATATACATACGCTAAACAATCTAAGAGCAATGAGCTATAAAATGAACAATGTAAAAACACTATTTTATAAGTTTACTCAATTTGATGGACATAAGCTCAACAATGTAAGAACTTGATATCATATTTAAGTAAAAATAATCAATTTGACATGTACATAAGTTCATCAATATATTCTAACAGTCTATCATATTTAAGTTTAAAAAAGGAACAGATCTCATAATTTGACAATTTCATAACACATACTCAAGTGTAGAACATTAGCTTCAAGAACAATGCATTCTTGAGGAATGTGGTTAAAAAATCATCAAAACAATATAGCTCAAAAATGATCAATAATTACTCTATTTGAGTGTCACAATTATAAAACCAATGAAGATGTCCTTCATGTCAAAAGTATGTATCATGTTCAAGATTATTCAAATTAGAAATAAGATCGTAAAGGAATTCCATCTTCAATTATTCTTTCATGATCAACTTTTGACATCTTCCATCTTCTAGATTTCAATTTTTTATTTGATTTAACTTCTATCAACTTTATGTGAGCTGCACATACCAAATGACTATATTGGAAGCAAATGACATCAGGTTGATTGTCTTTAAAGTGAACATCAGTTTCAGTTTGATATGTTTCTTTAAAAAAAAACCTTTTAATATAATTGATCCTCTTTCATATATAAAACCCTTGTCATCATAGTCCTCCAATAATTTCATCTTTCTCTCTGTGCATCGCATCAAATAATATCTCACATTTTCATTGTTGTCTATGGGTGCAACCACAACAAATACATCTCCTACACATAATTAAGAACATTGAATTTGTCAAATTCATCTTCATTAAATCAAACCACTTTCATATATATATATATAGCTGACATTCAATTAAAAAATATTTAAAATAAAAATAGACAAATTTAGTAAAGTATACATAAAATTACCTTCTCTAACCAGATCAGAAATTCTATCACCATTAGTTGATATTGCAATGTCCTCTGATTCCAACTCTTCAAATCTTGCGAGTGGCATTTTTCCTTTTAAATTAATTTCATTGTGTTTCCAAGGTTTAACATAATTTTCATTGATTTTTTCACAATTGTCTATTGATTCTATGTCCTCCATCCCTCCTAGGACAAAATCATGTTAGCTTCCTACTATCAAATGAAAACATATTTTGGAAGGTTTTTGTTTTGATTAAGTGTAAATATCGAGTTCCATGAATAGTGCTAGCATCATATCGGATTGATATGTCTATATCTCGGATTCCTATATGCAAAAAAAACGTGTCCAACATAAACAATTTTACATATACATGTGAGTAAAATGTTACTAGATGTACATATTAAAGTCATTCCAAGTTGAATAATTCTGTTTTGAAAATAAAGTTCATACCTGTACACATCTTTTGATTGTTGATTGTAATCATGGATGAGATTTAAACAAAACCATTGAACAACTTGATAAGCACACACAAATCGATCCGCAGAATGGTTCAGTTGATAGCTTCAAAGTTTTCATTTTACACATGCCCCAACACCATCATGATCCCCTTTTCCATGACCAGTTTAAAAGAAATTCCAATGATGTTTAATATTTATTTTTTTATGAATGTGACATAGCCATAAGAATGATCTGGAAGATTTAAATTTCCCCACACATCCATCTGACCATATCCAATGTTCATTCATTACAACTCCACGTGTTTTCAATGAACCATAAATAATATCAAAACAATGTTGTACATAATGTGTGTCATGCGTGCGGTCATTTCTGATAAAGAAATGATATTCCTTGATCAAATCTCGATTATCATTCGTGATTTCTATATAACATTTTGTTGATCATGTCTATATAGAACATGGAAAAATATAGAAACTTGTTCATAATGATAATATTAACTCTGTATTTCTTTTCGTGCTTCAAATGTGTAATTCTTTGTGAAATCAACCATAGAAAAAAATCGTCCCCTATGGAAAAACATCACATGATTGTTTGAATTTTATGTCTTGCCATCGTACTATATGTGAATGTTTGATGTATTTATAAATTTCTTTTTCAAACTTCTTAAAAAACTCTATAACACTGATTTTATTTTCTTGTAAGTCTATCCTTTTCGAAAAAGCGTTTGAAGAACTTGTAGATTTGTGGGAATAAGTGACATATTCATATCTCTTCCAATCAACTATGATATTTGAAAATGACTGATCTTTAATATCAATAGGATATTTATGGTTGAATAAAGCTAGATTTCCACAATGATCACATTTCTTTCCACCGACACATCTTTTGTTGTAAAAAATCTCTTGACTATCTCTTTCACATAGAATTTCAGATATAAAAGTAGGAATTGTGGAAGGAGGTGCATTTGACCAAAATGTTTTACCAAACCGAAGGAATGTGTCATAATATAATTCAAACTCAACATGATAGAGACAACAACATGTGTCACGAATAGTGATAGGTCTAACATACCATGGTTTCTGTTGTACAAATGTATTGATCGACAAATTCAATTCACTGTGTTCATCTTTGAATTTATTGAATAATCATATTTGAGTCATCTCCAATATATGTTTTGGATGGATTTCATACTGATTTCTAGATATTCTGCGTTGTATCACATCCCTTGCATTCAATGAAGCACTAGAATTTGCCACCCAATATTCATGCATCACAACTTTAACACTTTCACTGACCCTATCTTTATAGGGTTGTCTACAAATGATTGCCCAAAAAGCAAGCTCATCATTTGCATCTATATGTAATTGAAATTTGTTATATTTGTACAATGTTTTCTGTGAAGTTTCGATAACCTTTGTGATCTGTGATGTCAAACTTTTTTGTCTAGTACTAGATGAAATAATTGTTGTTTGTATTATTCTACGTGCATCACTAGTATCTTTCTTTATGGATTTTCCAATCTTTTTTATTGCATTGGCTATATTTTCGAACATATCTTGCTTCCCCTTTGAATCTTTTGTCTTGATTTGAATACCCAATAATGACCAAGCTTCCTTCAACTTCATGGAGACTAATAAACACCTCAAAATTTGAGCTTGTGTTGCTACTGATTCTTTTTCTCGAAATTGTGCATGTATCTTTTAAGCACAATATGGTAAGGTTTCCTATTTCTGAATTTTTCTTTATCAACATTTTGTAACCTGTCATCGTCAATGATTAATCCACCTATATATATTTCAATTTCAATTTTAATTTAGCATA
>LPNX010564556.1:373044-396207 GCA_001517045.1 Pseudotsuga menziesii | reverse complement strand
CAATTTCTTCTTGAGTTTGATTTTGAACATTCATATCATCAACATTTTGATCCAAGTCTCTAGTTACATCATCATTTCTAATTACATCATCATTAGCGATGTATTCAATATTTGTATTCTTTTGTTTCATTTTTTCATGGTATTTGAGTTTTTTCTTTTCATTATGTAAGGCATCATCTCGAGTGCGATTAGATTTCCTCTTTCACATTTTTTTGTTGCCCATGATTATTCAATGTATACCTTCACCTTAGAATAAATTTCCCTTGAGAGAATCTTAATATTCAAAGAAAAAAATTCACCTTAGAAAATAAAAAAAATTAAGAGTCATCCACCTCAAGCAATATGACTACAAAAATTAGTGATAGTGGCTACAAGGGAGGTTATCAAAAAAAATTGGCGCTTCTAAGCCACATGAATTAAAGAAAAATTACAGTTTATTTAAATGGTATAAAAGTATAATTAACCAATAAAAAGTCGTGTTCACTAAATATAATTAACTAGTTAAAATGACAAAATATAACTACTAAAGATTGATAATTAACCAGTTTAAGACACGGTTATAAAAAATAAATATGTCCATAAAATATTGTTCAAAATATTAAAAAAAATTACCATAGAATAAATTGGTGTAGAATTTTTATGAAAATTTGTACCATAAAATATTTTCCAAAAACATCTTCAGTAAAGAAAAAAAGTCTCCACCTTCGAAGATAATTTCTAAAAATACTTTACTATAAACATTTTACCATAAAACATTTACGAAAATAATATCTATTATTAAAGATAAATAGCACGATAGTTTCTAAGAACAATTTACCATAACAAATTTTCCAAAATAATGTTTGCTATCAAATAAAAATAGCCTTCATCTTAAAACATAAGTTTTAAGAACACTTTCCAAAAAAAGAGCCTTCCTTCATCTATAATTGTGTAAAATGTTGATCAAATATGTATATAAAACATTGATATAAATATGAATTGAAACGGCGTTTCAAAAAACTGTTTCAAGTATTTTTTTTTTTTTTTGGCGGGCTGAAAAAAATTAATAGGGATTTTCTGCCAAACTATTAGTTGGGTCGAACTAGTTTTCATCTGTTAAAACTAACTTTTGGCCGAAACATTTGTTTGGCCAAAAACCTGTAAATTTTCAAAAATGGAATTCCATCCCATTTCTGACTATTCTGCCAATTTCAGACAATGAGATCATATCAAATACTTAGAATTTCTCTTCACAAATAATAACATTAGTTGCATAATTCAATATACTTTCTATATATGCGAATTTTGTTGAAATTGGTGTGATCCACTAATTTTATTTATTATATTTCTTATAAGGTGTCTATATTGCTTCAAAATTTAATAGAATTCATTGAAATGAAAATTCAATAACTTCTTAAAGACACAATTAAAAAAGTTGGAAAAATCACGGTCCTCAACATTGATGTGTTTTCTTCAAAAGGGTACTTTAATTTTTTTGGTTTTGAATTGGAAATTAGGGAAGATGCTGTGTCTAACTAAACATGTCAGTTTTATGTTAGTTTTTCATATTGGTCCACTTCAAAAAAAATTAATAATTATTGCATGCCGCTATTGGATACAAACTTATACACAGATGCTAGTACAATCTGTCTAGATCATCATAACATATTTTGTTTCTAATGAACAATAGTTGAATAATGAATTAACTAGTGTCTAAAAACATGACTATTTATCATAATTTCATTAATTAATAACATACTATCAAACACTTGCAAAAAGGACATATCAAATGCCAATGAAAAAATAAAACAAATAACCAATAGAAAGATAACACAATTCTCTACAACTTTTGTTTTTACTACAAAATGAAATTATAAATCTGAATCTAATTTTTCTTTGCTCGAAGTTGACAAAATTGCAAAAACAACACTCCTTTTCTCATTACTCCCACCAAAATAGACACCCAGATTCATGTTTTCACGCAAAAATTACTTTCTCTGTGCATGTTGCATCAGTGGAATGGATATTGACTATAGATAGTTGTCTCGGTTGCCATCTAACGGTCGAATTTTCCCACACGTTAACCCCTTTACACTGATAATAACATTTCTTTTGACCCTGCATATTCCCCTATCGAAATCATCTTGGACCTTGGATCTAAAATCCACCTTGATCTCCATCGTCAAAGTTTGTTGGGTCTACCAGATTTCGCATAATGAGAAATATACTTATCTCGTGCGCATGTTGCTCTTTTCTGCACCGTTGATCTTAGACAGAAGCTTTCACAGGCGTTGATATGAGATCAATATGCGGGCTGCAGAAAGCGGAAAGCGAAATTTCTGTTTTCACGATTCTAAATTTTGATTTTTTGGATTCCTCCTTTCCGCCCCCTTCAAGGTTGTTGATCTCTGCAGAAGCTCTCTGAACCGTCGATCTTATGGGCTGGAGAAAAGAGAAATTTTAAATTTTTGTAATAGAATTTTTGTATTTCTGCTTTTCGATTATGTATTTATTCTCCTTTCCGAACCAATGATATTCGGCAGAAGCTTTCTGGACCATCGATCTTGCGGATCGTGCAAAGCCGAATCCTAACTTTTCTTAACCAAATTTCTATATTTCCACTTTCCTATTTTCCCTTTCTTCCTTTCCTGCACTGTTAATTTATCCCAGATTCATCCTTTACCGTCAAATCTCAAATTGTGGAAAGTGGAATTTGGGTTTACCAACTTTCACAACTAAATCTTTTCCTTTTTCACTTTTCTTCTCCCAATTTTTTCTTGGAAGAAATGGTTTGTGGCCTTTTATCTCTTTGCTGTGCATCCAAGCTGTCCATTGCGGTCA
Organism: Pseudotsuga menziesii; assembly: GCA_001517045.1. Lineage (NCBI taxonomy): Eukaryota > Viridiplantae > Streptophyta > Pinopsida > Pinales > Pinaceae > Pseudotsuga > Pseudotsuga menziesii. The sequence continues at coordinate 393,387 of LPNX010564556.1, read as the reverse complement.
ACTTTTAAACTGGAACATAGTTTTCTTATTCATGCAAATTTATAAGGCTAAAACTCATGATTTTAAATAATTTTGCACTTCAAAGCGATGAATGAAACCACTTAGAACATATAGAAACCTCATCAATATCCTTCAAATTCATGTGATATGGAAAAATTTCAAACCTTACTCTTTTTTTCACTGGTCTAAACTTTTGTAGGGGAATTAGTCCAGATGCATATGTAAACATCCTCAAAATTTGGCACAGGTGCTAACATTGGCTCCAACTCAAGGATTCTATCCTCCCTGTGAGGTAGAAAATAAACCCGTATAACAAGTGCCTAATCCTTTGGGTTGGTCCCAAGATTTCATGAAATCCTCAACCTCCTCTGAAAATAAGAACTGAACTAATACTGAAAACAAACTGCAAAATTGTGAAAATAAATGCTCACCATGTCGAGCTTATTCATACCTACCTACCCTAATTACTTAAAAACAATGCCCAATCAAGTAAATTATGAGTTCCATTGAAGCCAGCCAAGCAACTGATCCCATAAACAAACCTTCTCCTCATGCTTGATTAAAAATAGAAACAAATAACTTCATGGAAAAAAGTTATGCTAAAGGGATTGATCTTTACTACAGAGACATAACCAACTATTATAATTGCAAATATTTTCCACATATTCATCCACTAGATCATGACAACCTGCAAATTTTTATGTTATGTACCTTCCATGACAAAGTTGCTTCAACTATAACTCCTATAGCACCTTGCCAAACTTCTCTTCAAAGGAATATGGAAAAATTTGTTCATGACAATTTGAAAATGAGACATCCACTTCTTCATCTAAAATCTCAAAATTAAAAACTCGATTCCTTCCAAGTGTTTCAAAGGGAATATCATTATTTTTTTCAATAGAATCAAGCAAAATAATTTCTGAATCTGAAAACATAAAGAAACATCCCATTTGAAATCCTCCTCTTCTTCTTGGTGATCCAATCTATTATTGCAGTTCGTTGGTTCTTAAGGTGCATTCTCCAAGTTTCCATCCTTACATTCATCATACATAGGAAAGATGAAATATTCTTTAAAAACATCACTAACAAAATTTTTAACAAGATGATTGCAATCTTCATAAATAAAATTAATATGACCCTCTTCTTGTACATTACAAGGCTAACCATATTCTTGCTCATAAAAAGGAGGATTGGAATGCAAAGAATATTTTGGTTGTTCACCCTTCTCATCTTATTCTTTATGATTTAATACCTCATGGAAAACTGTTGGTTTCTTCATAGGCTAGCATTGATTGCACGACTGCTTTCCCTTTTCATTATCTATTTATGAAAACTCCATATCCTCAAGTTTCCATATTCACTTAGAGGATCTTAATATTTGTTTCATAAATTCAAACGTGGCATAACCCAATGGAAAATAGTTACTTTTATCATGCTGATTGCAACCTTCATAAAACACATTATGACTTTGAAGAGATTACAGCTGTGAAAGGGTAGCTACTGATTGAACAGGGGCAGCCTATTCTTGGAACAAAATTTCAGAAGTTGAATGATATTAGGAACAATTTGATTGAGAATCCCGAATTCCTTCTTGGTCACATAAATATTGACAAGACTGTTGCAAACTTTTGTTAACTTCATGGAATGAAAGGTAACTGGTTGAATGTGATCTTTCGCTTATGTCAATTTCAGTCAAGGAATACATTACCAACGACTAGGAATTTTCTTGAATGTCATGGAAATTAGCTTGTATTTTTTTTTGAAATGAGTATTCATGTAAAATTTCTAAAAGCTCATCATCCATAAAGTCCTCCTCACCATACATATTTTTCAACTATTCAATGAAACCTTTATCATGCATACAACAATATTGAACTAGCACCAAGGAATGATATTGATATTTAAAATGTTCATGAAATACTATATGAAAGTATTTAAGGGAATATAAACTCTGTGATGGAAATCCCTCATACCATGACCTTGCATATCCTTCTAAACTAACCATGAAAATTTTCATCAACGAATCCTCATGCAATTCAACTCCCAGCTTATATATATGCTTATTAAATATAACCAAATGAAGGACAACATCATCACCCTTTTGATATTTGAATCTTGAAAGATATGCTATCCAATCTATATTAGGTATTCAATTTGGAAAACTAGGAATGTGAGCACAATTCATAGGGTCATACCATACAACTATAGAATTCATCTTGATGATGAAGAAACATAATCAACTCCTCACACTTTGCAACCTTTTGATGGTGGATCTCTACCATAGAACATTATGAAGACTGGATTCTTTGCAGATTGAGTCACCGGGTGAAATATGCACAACCTTCTTTATGTTTGACCATTTTTCACCATAAACAATCAAATTTGCAACTCTATAGCTCATACCCAGGGAATTTTAACCTTTGTTCCTCAGTATGGTCGTCGGTATTTCTCATTGGAGTCACCTTGAAAAAACTTTGAGTGGAGTCAACAGAGTATATACAACCAACATGAATCTATGACCGGATGCTCAACCATGTCATATAACTAGAACAACGTCATTTTCCCGAGAAGATAATATAAATTAGTTTCTCGACAATGGTGCCAAGATGTTATCACCCAATAAATTTCCTAGGGTTGTGGCAAGAGAATCACTGGGTAACCATTTCAAGCAAATCTTTAGAATGTATTGTAGCCTATACAATCAAATAGGGCTCTCTCTTTTCCACAGGGTCATTCACATATACATTTGGATTCAAACAAGCATTCATAAGGCTAGATTGCTGAGGGGAAGGGTAGTCATATTTTAAAGAGTGTAAGGAATATATATATTAAATACCATTGGGAAATGCAGTCGAATCCTGAAACATTCAACGACTTACAATAAATAATGAACAATGATAAACTTTGTAGTGTGAGGAAAAATAGGTGTTAGTATTCAACAAAATATCTTTGAGAGGTGGTAGGGGGTATGAGAAGAATCCCAATGAGATAGAAGGCACCTATCTGTGCATGAATCTCTTGAAACACCTTTAGTATAAGAAATAGTGAAGGATGATAACTAAAATGGAGCATTTAACAGAAGATGAATTCCAAGAAATTTACCGTGAACACATAACAAACATGTTATTTGATGCAGGGAGCACTTAACAAAGAACAAATTCCTTGCATACAACTAGAAACACATTAGAAAAAACTACACATACAAGAAAATGAAGCAAACAGGGGAAAACAGACTTAACATTGAACACCATAATGAATCTCAGACATTTAGGGCATACTTTACATTAATGCTCCCAAGAAACATTACGGAGCTACAAAACCAAGTACAGAGGATTCAAAATAAATGCCAAACCCTTTATTCCTCTCTTGAGACTATATTTATAGAGTAATAAGATCCCGAGACCAACCTCAAAACATAGCCAAAAATAAGTTATGATACAGGAACCGAACCCACACACACAAAATACTAACAAATTTCGATGGGGCATATTCACCATGATCACAAACAAATCAGGAAAGCATGCTCGGATGTGTGTGGTGGATCAGTTTGGGAAAATTTGACACCTGGGACTCAGGTTTGCTTGATGAAAATGACTATTCAAAGGCTCTTCGAGCGGCTTACAATAGTTTCATTAATCCAGGCTCTTCAACCAACGAAATTGTTTTGGACTGTTGATCTTTCCTAGATGAAATCTGTACCATCCATTTCCTATACCATTTAACTTCGTTTCATAAATTTTCTAATTCTTATCTTTCTCACACCTTCACCCTGCAAAATTAATATAGACCATGGATTTGTTGGAAAACAATCGGATGCACCTACATGTGTATTGACTTGCACACTGTAAAATTCTGCTGAGTTTTGTAAAATTAAACCAACAACACTTTGAACTAGCAAAACTTTGATCAATTTGATAAAACCATGCTGTTTAGACGCATGTCTTGGATTTCCCCATGACCATCTAAATTCCACCTATTTTAAAATTTAATTTCTCCTCACATGTCCTAGCAGCGGAATTTTTCTTGTTGGTGGATCTTGATTGGTCGTTGATTTGGTTCCTTGAATGTTGCGGGGTCTACCAAATTCCAGTGATTTCAAAAGTTACTTTCTTCATGCATGTTGCATCAGCGAAATGGATATCGACCATAGATATTCGTCCTGGTGCCCATCCAAGGGTCAATTTTTCCTGCATGTTAACCCATTTATATTGATAATAACATTTCTTCTGACCCTGCATCTTCCTCCAGCAAAATCATTTTGGACCGTGGATCTAAAATCCATCTCGATCTCCATCATTAAATTTTTGTGGGACTACCAAATTTCACATATGGAGAAATATACTGATTCGATGTGCATGTTTGTATTTTCCACACCATCGATCTTAGAGATAAACTTTCCCAGCTGTTGAACTGAGATCAAGCTATGGGCTGTGAAAAGCAAAAAGAAGGATTTTTTCTTTCACAATGCTCAATTTTTATTTTTTTGATTTTTCCTTTCCGATCCCTTCCGGGCCATTGATATGTGCGGAAGCTGTCTGAACCGTCGATCTTATGGGATGGAGGAAAGCAGAATTCTAACATTTCCTAACCAAATTCATGTATTTCCTCTTTCATATTTTTCCTTTTTACTCCTTTCCAAGCCGTTGATCTTCGACGGAAGCTTTCCGAACTGTCGAACTTCCGGATCACAGAAAGTGGAATCCTAACTTTTGGTAACCAAATTTTTGTATTTACTCTTTCCTATTATTCCTTTCCTCCTATCCTGTACTGTTGATTTATCCTAGATTCATCCTTGATCGTTGGATCTCAGACCGTGGAAAGCAGAATTCAGGTTTACCAACTTTCACAACTGAATCTTTTCCTTTTCTTCTTTTCCACTCCCAATTTTTTCTTGGTGAAAATGATTTGTAGCCTTTGATCTGCTCCGTTGTGCATCTAGGACGTCCATTTTGGTCATCTTTTACGCTTTATCAAATTTTTATTATTCAGGCATATTTATAAGGATAAAACTTGGTATTTTCAATAATTTTGCAGTTCAAAGCAATGAATAAACCCCCTTAGAACATATAGAAACCCCATTAATATCCTTCAAAGTCATATGATATGGAAATATTTCAAACCTTACTCTTTATTTCACTGGTCTAAACGTTTGTAGGGGCATTAGTGCAAATACATATGTAAACATCATGAAATTTTAGCACATGTGCTAACACGATCATAAACACAAATCTTGAAGTGGATTTCCTATCATTCCCATCTCCTTCACAGTATGAATTTGTGAAGCCTATGAGATCAAGCTGTGCACTAGCTGCATAATGAATCCCAGAATCTCTAGTACTCTCCACATAGTGCAAGATCGTCTTCATTGTCTTCCAATGCATCCCATGTGCCTCCTGCATGTATTTGGTAGCATCACTCATAGCATAGGATATGTCTGGTCTTGAATGTGTGATAAATATAAGGCTCTCAATGAGTTTTCTGTGAAGAGTGTTTTCTACAAAAGGTGTAGATCCACCTTCCTCTAGCCTAATGCTAGATAGAAACGGAGAAGGGGTTGGCTTGCAGTCTTCCATGTGAAATATTCTAAGCATTTCTAATGAGTATTTGCACTATGAGATCATGATTCCCAGAGTCTTTTGAATTATTTCGAGACCAATGAACTATCTTAACAGTCCTAGATCAGTCATAGAATTTTTTTTTATAGGATTGACTTGATGTTTCTCAATCTAGTAGCATATCTACTAGAAATGACAAAGTCATCCACATACAACACAATCAATAGAAATAATCCCTCTTTCCTCTGCATGTAAATGTTGTAATCTGATTTGCATCTTTCAAATTTTTGTGACATGAGGAAGGAATCCATTTTGGAAAAAGATGCCATTGGGGCTTGTTTGATTCCATAGGGTGATTTTCTCAGTTTACAAACTAAGAAATGATCATCCATGTACCCCTTAGGTTGTTTCATGTAAATATCTTCCTTCAAGTTACCATGGAGGACGAGACTTTTCACATCCATGTGATGTACCACCCATATCTTGGAAGCTGCATTGATCTGGATCTTGGGGGCTGAGACCCGAAAGGCTTGGATGCCGAGAGAGGAGGGGAGTAAACCTGTGAATTGTTATCATTTGATGCATAGAATAACATAGAGAAACATAGAGTAAATATGTGACATGGAGGGGTGAGGCTCAAAGAGATTTCTTTGATCCTTACCTCTCAAACCATACTAAGAAAGACACTCAGAACCAACAACCCAATAACGCATCAGAATAAGAGAAGTACAATGTGCCTTGAAGCCATACCATGGAACAAAACCATGAGTTATTAATTACCATGGATTAGAGAGGGTGGTCTCTCTGTTGAATGCTTTTATGATGACTGAGAGCATGTGGCCTTTCATTAAATGCTTTTATGACTCATATATATGAATTTAGACCATATTCCCCCTGAAATTTGAATCATTCTTCCCCCCTTAGAAAATGATGGTCCCCATCATTTCATACTAAAAAGAGACCCATGATTGCAATGTCTCAATTGCAAATGAAGAGAATGGTTTTATGTGGTTAACCCATAACCGTGGGGTTTGTGTGGTTGACCCATAACAATAACCGTGGGTTTTTTGTGGTTGACCCATAACCATGACTATGGGTTTTGTGTGGTTGACCCTTAACCATGGGTTTTGTGTGGTCGACCCATAACCATAAATGTGGGTTTTGTGTGGTTGACCCCTAACCATAATTGTGGGTTTATGTGTTTGACCCATAACCATATGTTTTGTGTGGTTAACCCATAACCATGATTACAATAGGATTTCATAAAAGCAAAAAAATTGGTCTTTTGTGAAGTTGATATCTTATTACAAATCCATTGATATATTTTGATGTGGGTGATGAAATTGAATTTCGTGGAAGACCCATTTGAGATATTGAAGAGACCTTTCCATCCATATAACATAATTTCTCTGTGGTGGACCAAGGAGTGATAAAATGGTTTCCAAAGATCAAGGGATGCACGCACACTGATTTTCCAGACACATGTTCCTTCAATCGATGATATCTCTCAAACCAGGGATCCAAATGAATAACTGAGAAATACCCATTTTAGCTAACAAAAATATATTTCCAATGAACTATGGTAGATCCTTTGATATGTTCTATAGAGAATGTGGTGCTTGTTTGAATTTTATGTACACGAGGTCGCACTGTGTACAGACATAGGTTGCTTCAAACAAGCATATCTCACAAACCAGGAAGGTAAATGAAAAACTAAAAAATACCCATTTTAGATGATGGAAATATATTTCCAATGAGATGTGGAAGAATATTTGAAACTCTCTATGCAAGTTGCAGTATTAGTTTGAAGTTTGTAGAGACACATTGATATTTAGTTCCTATATTGCCAAGGGTTTGTAGAGAAAAAATGGATGTTGTAGAGATCATGGAACTTCCTCCTAAAACTTAGATATCCTGTACTACGTGAGGACCAACTGTGATGCTTACAATGTATGGCCTAGCAATGGACTCCAAGTGTGCCAAAAGGAGGCTGGAAATCTCTGCAGATATTTGAACCTGAACAATGCTCAAACACTCATTCCCATGGAGAGTATACCTGCTCTGATACCACTGATATGGATCTTGGGGGATGAGACCCGAAAGGATTGGATGACGAGAGAGTAGGGGAGTAAACTTGCAAATTGTTATCATTTGATACATAGAATAACATAGAGAAAGATAGAGTAAATATGTGACATGGAGGGGTGAGGCTCAAAGAGAGTCTTTGAGCCTCACCTCTCAAACCATACTAAGAAAGACACTCATAACCAACAACCCAATAACACAATAGAATAAGAGAAGTGCAATGTGCCTTGAAGCCATACCATGGAACAAAACCATGAGTTGTTAATTACCATCGATTAGAGAGGGTGATCTCTCCGTTGAATGCTTTTATGATGGCTAAGAGCGTGTGGCCTCTCATTAAATGTTTTTATGACTGATATATCAGAATTTAGACCATATTCCCCCTGATCCGGATCTCAGGGGATGAGACCCGAAAGGCTTGGATGCCAAGAGAGGAGGGGAGTAAACCTGCAAATTGTTATCATTTGATGCATAGAATAACATAGAGAAACATAGAGTAAATATGTGACATGGAGGGGTGAGGCTCAAAGAAAGTTTTTTGAGCCTCACCTCTCAAAAAATACTAAGAAATACACTTAGAATCAACAACCCAATAACGCAATAGAATAAGAGAAGTGCAATGTGCCTTGAAGCCATACCATGGAACAAAACCATGAGTTGTTAATTATCATGTATTAGAGAGGGTGGTCTCTCTGTTGAATTCTTTTATGATGACTATATCAATCTTGCACATTGATCTAGGAAGAAATAATCAATCCCATCAAGAAATAATCAACAAATAAGTCAGAAATGGTGTTAATCGGAACCAGAATGGTTTCCTCTCTGTATACTCAATGAATAGTTACAATAACAATGTCAAGAAAATGCTTGAATCAATGAGGAATTCAAATACCTAAGGAGGTCATTCGAATTCAATGAGTGATTCTAGCTTAACCGACTGTAAGCCATTGGTTCAAACTCTGTTAACCACTTGACCAAAACCCTAATTGACTCACCAAACCCTAACTGAATTCAGATTGCAATAAATGACTGAATCTCAACTGAAATATATCAAACAAATGTCATAGCAAGGCAACCATCAAGTGCTAGTTATTCAATGACTTCAATGAACCCCAATGAGGTTAACTGAAGCTGAACTAATCATCAGAAGTTGGTGGAGGCACCCCTGTTGACTCCAGATCATTAAATAATAATAAATAATCATTAGATAATATATTTGATGAGAGGAGGTGCCTTAACTAACTGGTTGAACTGATTGTAACAACCAGTTAGCAATTAGGTGCATTAATATCACTTAGATCACCCTCAGAGTGCTCCGGTTAGCCTCTTTGACTATAGGAGAAGGCTAAGTTAGCCTCCTTAACTGTAGATACGCATGGGTTTGACTGGATGATGTCAATTAATGCTCCACTGATGTCAATTAATGTCAATTATACTTAGGATAGTGGTTTAACTAAGCCAATTTGACCAAAAAGAGTGTGTATGGTGGTAAATGTCTCCAACACCCCCCTTAAGCTATACTTAGGAAGAGTTAGAAAACATAAATGCATAAAAATGCTAGGGACCTGGAAGCTAAGGCCATAGGTCACCCTGTACAATAAAGTAACTACTTAATAAAACCAAGGAAACAGGGAAAACCTCATGGGAAAAATACCCCCCTCCTCAAACTAAGCAGTATATCAAGAATTGGTTCTTCTTATGCAGTAGTATCTTGAGACTATGCATGTGAACCTATGAATCCAAACTAAATGAATATGTCTGTAGGAATCTTCAGCTTTGGAAGAAGAACAATGCACTCAACTAAGTCAGAAATATAAACAGCTACACGGTGAAAACTGGACCCACGTAGAGTAGCTGAAATCACCTGAAGAGAGAGCAAAGGTTCTTGAGGATTCAAAGAATGTGTGGAAAACTCAAGAAACTGATATGTTGTAGCCTTTAACAGAAAACCATGAGTGGTAAAATCATCCCCCAATATTAGGAGCAAGTGTCCAAGCGGATGCAGAATGTCTTCCTCTTTACTAGTTCTGTGAGGAGATGAGAATGTGACCAAAGTTAGAAAAGCCCTGGGACTATGGAGAGTGAATTATTGGGCTCCATGATATTATATATCTTCTAAAATATATAATGAATCACATAATAAAATATCAGCAACCTCATGTGAGGAAACTAACACCAAATCCCCATCAGTTATTTTGAAGAGAAAGTGCGGTACTTGATTTTTCACACCGGAATTGGTGAGAGAAGCTACAAGCATGGATGAAAGCTATTGGATTTTAAAATATGAAACAAATAATATCAGATCAAAATATCCAAAACTTTGAAATGAAATCAAATCCCTAGCAGCAGTTTTGTAGGAGACTTGCAGTACTTGTTTCTTCACACTGTTGATGAGAACAGCTACAAGCAGTACTGAAGGTTTACGAACCTGAAATTTTGAACCAATACATATCAGATCAGATCCAAATAATATCATATAATATCCAATAATTTTCATATCAGATCCAAAATTATGGTCAACCGAGACGGTGGATGCATAGTTGTCTTTTTCTTCAAAATTCTGAATTTTGGTGCATCCAATCCTGCAGGATTGTGCTGGAAGATCTAGATCATCGGGAGCGAATGTGTCACTCTTATAATATGATATTTATTCTAAAATATCCAAGTTTTTACATATTTTCACACCAACAACAACATTAGAGGGAGAAAAATAAAAATTTTCTTCAATTTCGGAAGCAATTACTGGTAAATTTTGCATAGAATTCAAAAGAAAAATCACTGGTGAATGTTTGCATGGAAGTGCAGCAGTATTTTTCTTAAATATTAGAGATTCAAATGTCTTCTTCTATTTCAGAAATATGAGGATATGAGATATCAAATATCTCATGAACTTTCGGAGCATCGGGAGAAGGAGTCACTGCATGGAGACTTTCTTCAATTCGAATTGAATGTGTAGAAGATTCTGCTTCATCTTCATCTTGAAAAACTTAATCAGAGAGAGTAGAGGCTGAAAATTTTGATTAAAGAACTCTTGTGGTGCTGGATGTGATCTCCAAAGTGCTATTATGATCCTCATTTTTCTTGCCAAAGGTTCTATCCATTTTTGTCTAGAGATCCTCTGGGTATTCAGCAGAACCAATAAGGTAGCACAAGCTAGGAGAAAGGGCTAGACATATTGCTTCAAAAGCTATGTCACCATCATTTATCCAGTCATTCTCATTCTCATAAGACTATTTTCCAAGTCCAATATACACCTCATCTCTTCAAATATGCAATCATCTTCAACTTCCATTCCGAATAGCTTGTGAATGGGGTGAGAAGAGGGATTGATGAGTCCATTCAAAGTTGTACCTATTAAAACCTGCAAATAAAAACAAAAGGGGCACTGTAAGGTTAGACAGCCTACACATTTTAGGCTTTCATCACACCCAGCATAGTCAATCAAGCAATCTTGATCAACAAGTTCTTTACTTGGGGTATTAAGTGGTAAGCCTTGGATTCTAGTGCAGTGCTATATTTTTGAGCTATTGCTCAAATTTCATGCAGAAATATGTCAAAAAGCTTGTTTTTGAGAGATAGAGCTTTGTCCCACCGCAAGCTCTAATACCATATTAATATTGCACATTGATCTAGGAACAAATAATCAATCTCATCAAGAAATAATCAACAAATAACTTAGAAATGGTGTTAATCGGAGCCAGAATGGTTTCCTCTCTGTATATTCAATGAATAGTTACAATAACAATGTCAAGCAATTTCTTGAATCAATGATGAATTTGAATACCTAAGGAGGTCATTCGAATTCAATGAGTGAGTCTATCTTAACTGACTATAAGCCATTGGTTCGCACTCTGTTAACCACTTGACCAAAACCCTAATTGACTCACCAAACCCTAACTGAAGTCAGAGTACAATAAATGAATGAATCTCAACTGAAAGAGATCAAACACATGTCATAGCAAGCCAACCATCAAGTGCTAGTGCTTCAATGACTTCAATGAACCCCGATGAGGTTAACTGAAGCTAAACTGATCATCAGAATTTGGTGGAGGCACCCCTGTTGACTCTAGATAATTAAATAATAATAAATAATCATTAAATAATATATTTAATGAGAGGAGGTGCCTTAACTGACTGGTTGAACTAATTGTAACCACCAGTTAGCAATTAGGTGCATTAATATCACTCAGATCACCCCCGAAGTGCTCCAGTTAGCCTCCTTGATTGTAGGAGAAGGCTAAGTTAGAATCCTTGACTGTAGGTAGGCATGGGTGTGAGTGGATGATTTCAATTAATGCTCCACTGATGTGAATTAATGTCAATTATACTTAGGATAGTGGTTTAACTAAGCCAATTTGACCAAAAATAGTGTGTATGGTGGTAAATGTCTCCAACAAAATAAGATCATGTGGCCTCTCATTAAATTCTTTTATGACTTATATATTTGAATTTAGACCATATTCCCCCTGAAATTAGAATCATGCATATTCCAATACAAGTATGATGGAATCTGTTCTAGATACTGGAGAGAATGTCTCATTGTAGTCCAATCCTTGAACATGATAGTATCCTTTGGCCACTAGTTGAGCCTTTTACTTGGTTGTGGTTCCATTAGAGGATATCTTGGTCTTTTAGACCCATTTTCACTAAACAAGATTCATCCCTGGAGGCAAGGAGACAAGTTCCTGAGATTTATTGTCATGTAGCGAATCAAGTTCCTCATCCATAGCTCCCTTCTATCTAGGATCATGGAAATCTTGCTCGAATGTTTCAGGATCTGACCCCAACATCATGAAGCACTTGTCAAGGAGAAGTGGATTTGCATGGGATAGTGCAACATTCTCTTTCTGATACTTTGAGCTCATTTTTCTCTTATCATGTGGATCCCTGATGCCATCCTCAACTGCTTTAATGAGATGTTGAGCCCATTTAGGATACTAATATGAATTGGATTCTAGATATAGATATATTTTAGGTGTAAAGTCAATATATGAATCATGATGATCTTCCTCTTCTTCTAAACCTGAATCTGAATCTAAAATGTTAGACAAAAAATATGTATCTTCAATAGGAATTAAAGGAGTTTTGATACCTTTATCTACTTCAAATAAAAGTTGTGGTTGTTCTGGATCTGAGTATGACATGAGATGAGAGAAAGAATACTCTGTTGATGCATGATCTGTAATTCCTTTTTCTATAGTATTCATTGTTGATATTTTTGTGATCTCTACTGAGTCAGGGCAAAATACCACTTGCTTTAGTGAGCCGGTGTGATTCATCTGATATACAGACAACAAATTTGTTGCAAGAGAAGGTACATAGAGAACATTATTGAACTCACCATGATGGATTGTAATGGAACCGCTTCCTGTTGCTGGGATATGTGAGTCATCACCCATATGAATAATAGGCTCTCCTGTGAGGTTGAGAGTGGTGAAGGAATCATTGGAGGAAACCATGTGATTGGATGCTCCAGAATTAATCAAGTAAGATTTCAACAAAGAGAGGCCATCTTTCAAGGAATGGAACCTCTCATGATCATCTGTCAGTTTTCCATCATTAGATCTCTTTGCTCTCTGTCGAAAATAAGTATGGTTATGTTTAAGGAGGGAGAACAACTGGTCGATATGCTTCTTCATGCATAGGTTTTCATGATGAAACCTCTCATATAATAAGGACACTTTATCTTTTCAAACTTTACTTTCTCTTGGAGCCCTAAGCTCCTTTGAAATAATTCTGACTCTCATTTGGTTCTGAATCAGATGCTTTAGGATCTTTCCCTTTATATTTCCCTTTATCTTGCACATTGGTTGAGTCAGACATCAGAAGAGCTTGGTTCTTGGATGTTTGGAGGACTCCCATTTGGACCAGCTTGTCCTGTGTAATGTCCTGGATTTTGGACCTACCATTTATAGGCATGAGCTTATTGATCATGATGATTATATTGATGTTTTATTTTTTTGGGTCGAAGACCCCATTGCATATGAACACGATGACTTGTTTTGTATATTGGGCGTAAGCCAATTGTTGATGATATATATGTATATATATGTTTTGTGTTGGGCATGGACCCTGAAGCACATGATTGATGAAATGTTTTGTGTTGGGCATGGACCCTGAAGCACATGATCGATGAGATGTTTTGTGTTGAGCGAGAGGCTCTGGAGCACATGAGTACTTACATTTGTGTTGAGCATAAAGCTCTGGAACACATGAAAATATAATTGGAAATGTTGGGCATAAGCTTTGGAGCATTCCATGTTGATGTTGAGCATAAGATCTAGAGCATCGGATCATTGGCCATTCTATCCCTAGGTGTATTGTATAAGTACATCCTAGCATTTAGTGTTGAGCGAGAGCTCTGTAATTGTACTATGTTTGTAACTCCCTGTTATAAGTGTTGAGTATGGGATCTGGTAAGCGGTATGGGTTACTGAAAATAATTAAATAACTTCCAAGTGAAAATGACTCGAGAAAAATATTGATCTCATGATACTTATTTATAAGTGACTAAATGAAATTTCAAATTTCTGTATTCTCATCATGTACTGAAGAGCTACCACATTATACAAGGGAAATCCAACATGCAAGGATGTTTATAGTTTCCTAGCCTAGTAGACCTTAACCATATATCTAATTGAACTTCATGAAGAAGTGTCGTTAAGTGCAGGGATCATAAGACATGATTCCCAAAGACAAATGCTAACGAGTATTTTAATACTATGTACTTTATACATAGTATGTATAAACAATTAATTATATAATTAAATAAAGAAAAAAGAGAAGCTCCAGCAATTACTATTTATTATTAAAGGATTTATAAATAGTGAAATATCTATGAAATATTTACTAGGAACTAGTTAAAAGTTCCTAGGTTAAGAATTGAAAATTACCCCAGTAAATTAAAAAGGGTTAAATCAAGAAATCAAGGATTTCTTGATTTAATTTCCCCTTTGACTGTCAAGTCTTCCTATAAAGACTCAAGCCAAGAAAAGGCTTGGGGTTCTAATTTTTATCTAGGAGAATTATTACTCTGCCTGTTTTGGGCTCTCAAGTGTTTTCTTAGAGAACTGCTCGTACAATTGAGGGAGGATTGATCATAACTGTTTACTAGATAGAAAAACCTACCTTAGGAGCTCTCAGATACTTGCATGTTGGAGTCCAGCTCAGGGGGATCTGAATTTAAACCAGGAATGGTTCTAGGTCATGGTTGGGTGGAACATGGTAGTTCCCAAGTGATTTGGTCATCAAACAGAGGTCATATCTGCATTGAATTGTTAATGCTAGTTATTTAAGTGTGCAGGTGCAGCCATTGACAAAGATTCAAATTCAGGTATGGAACCCTGGAAAGCCTATTCTATTTTATTTCCTAAAGATTTATTACTATTTATATTAAGTAATGGATGTATTGTAATTTCTAATCCTAAGGGTTAAGTTTTATGATTAAGAAACTGCAAGGGTTTGTAATTACAATTTACTAATCTTATGCTAGATAAGTTTTATTATATGTTGTTTATGTTGA
Organism: Pseudotsuga menziesii; assembly: GCA_001517045.1. Lineage (NCBI taxonomy): Eukaryota > Viridiplantae > Streptophyta > Pinopsida > Pinales > Pinaceae > Pseudotsuga > Pseudotsuga menziesii. The sequence continues at coordinate 378,225 of LPNX010564556.1, read as the reverse complement.
GGGTGGTATCCTTCATAAATGTTACTGTATTAACTAGGTATTAATATTAGTATTCTGTTTATACTATGTTCTCTGTATTTAATACTCTGCTGACATATTTCATTTATCAGCAGAGGCTTGCCCTAGAATTTTAAATAAACTAGTTCAGTAATAATTAATTAAATTATTATTTATGCTACACTATACATGTTTATATTTGAAATTAGATCTACTAAGAACCAAGTTCATACAATAAGAAAGCTAAACAAGTTATCAAATACCTTCCAAGTATGCTTCATATAGCCATATAAAACCGAAATACTCTACATAACTCAACATCATAACATAAATCCATATATTGTAAACAGTAACAGGAATCGAATCCTGTGGGCATGCAATCCCAGCTTATTTTATTTATCAAATTACATTTCATTACATTGCACTAAAACCCTATTTCCAACAGAGGTCACCCCATTGATTCCCATGGATGTCAAGACCCAAGGAAAATCCATAATAAACAACCCGTACGTATCATATATACCAACGACAACCAAGTCCTATAATCGTTCTCACACAGGCCATGCTGTATAAAATCGTATGCAGGCTATGGTTTTCAAATAAACCCTTTAAATTACAAAACATAGTCCAATTACTTTAAAAGAAACAAGTTCCATCGAGGGTCTTCATACCCTAGCCTCCACGAAACCCACTATTACATAGTGCTCACATAAGTGACATCCTCGGCCAAATAACATTTTAATACATAGTCCAATTTTCACACGAGAACCAAACACCATAAACAAATAAACTACAAGCTATCGTAGAACTGTGGGAAGGCTCATGCCATTTATGGCATGGCCTTTACCCATGCTATCGAATTATTACATTAACCAAACTAATAAATGGCAATTACCCACAGAACATCTGATAAGGCATATTCCTCTATTTTTAAAACCCCAACCTATTTAAAAACAATGCCCAATACAACGCAGAAGGAAATTGCATACACCACATATCAAGTTAAAAATTACATATATAAAACCAATACTTATATCTCTTTACATAGAGATCCCAATATCTGTACACAATCTCCATTAAAGGCCGAGGACAAGGTTTTACATAGGCGTGCCAATGGGCTATGGCACCCTTTCCAACAATGGTGCAACCCATGGCTATAAAATCCCAAAACCAAAAAATTAACGATTTACATAACTGAAACCAAATTACACAGACATGAATGGCCTAAGAATCAAGTCACGGCATAATGCTTCAACATTGAAAATAACCAAGTCTGTATTGAAAGCTCGAAGGCGAAATCGAATTCGTTATAGCATCAAACCCCAACCAAACAACCAGTCAAAATGTAGCTCTTCCCACAAGATTAAAGCGTGACAAGCATAACCTTGATTAGTAGGCTTACCATGGCCACGTTTTGTAGCCACACCACCCTCCATTCCTTTTGGCACCTGCATGCAAAAACAAAAAATAGGGATGAGGATTTTTCCATCGTTTCCAACTGTAAACCAAACAATGTGCAGGATTATAAATTGTATGCGGGCATACCTCACAAGCTGGAGGTCAACTCCATGGAGATCCCTCTGCGCAAAGCCAAAACGACGAAACCCTGCAATACACATCCATCGTGATCCAAGATTTAAGGGAAGGCTGTCACATTTTTCAACGAGCATTAAATGCACCAGGCTGGAGTCCATTAATGATTTATCAAACCCACTTCCATAGTCAAGCCTTGTTACAAGGTATCGTTTAATACCACCCTCCATACAAACACTTAAAGCCTAGAACGTATGGTTTATACCATATATCAGGTCACCCCAAACATTAAACATCAACGTTAACATATTACAAAGCTTGCACTATGATATTCTTACCATAATAGTTAGGCATAGGTTGTGCTAATCTAAAGTCTAAGAACCCTTGCTTAGGTATGTAGATAATGTTTAGTCCATAGGTTTAGAGCTTAGGGTTTTAATAGCATAGTAACCATATGTTTAGGCTTAAGCACCATGGCATACAAAGTATGCCTGATAACCTCTATGACTACAAAAACCCAAAGGTCTGCCCCTCAAACCAACGTAATAACCTACCAATAAAAGAACGTAAGAGACGTTAAAAAGTATAGTAAAAATATGCATAGCATGAAAAAGATATTAATGACATCTAGAATGACGAATTTTAAACCATAATGAAGAATAATCAATGTACAAGAAATTTATCCGTAATAGCTAAAATGACGATAACGACACTTACCAAGTTATAAATCCAAGTCAACAAGCAGCATAACAACTAGCAGCGGGTTCCCCTAGGATCAAGATAGTCAAACACACTTTACACCCGATTCTATTGCAAAGAAATGAACTATGTGAGTAAGTAATAAAGTGCCTTAGTTTTATTGAACTAAGTAATCCTGCATAACCAAGTAATACCCTACCTCTCAAATCGTCATGGGAGAACTAGTCCCACCACTCCACCACTTTATTTCCATCAACAAAGATAAGTTAGTTTTTGTTAAATAAACCAAGTACACATGTGTAGGGGTAAAACAATGATCTATACAAATCATTAAATCACCAACAATAATAACTAAGATGTACAAATAGGTTAATTAACAGAATTAAGACATAAGAAGTAAACGAACTAATAATCACTAAATGGATAAGAGATTAACAAGACAGTAATGGCAGTTTCCAAAGAGACCGAAAGTATAAGTAGCAAATGTAATTCTGCATGAGTAATAATGAGCCCCTTTGGGTAGTTTTCACTAGCCTATAATTTTTTTTTTCCATTTTTGGGGACATTACATGTGGTATCAGAGCCCATTTTTAATACTGAGAGACTTATGGGCGCACCAGGAATTCACACAGAGAAAAAAAAGTATGATAAGTAATTTTTGTTACTAACATAAATTTTTGTTGCTATTAAAATTTTTTGTGTTACAGGAAAATTTTTACAGTGCTTTTTAGTTTATGAACACTAAGGAAGAAAACAACCAGCAGGAAGAAATGACCACCCCCACTTCGGAAGTGAACTAGGTGGTCGAGCTAAACTCTGATGTGCTAAAAAATTTCCACAGCCTTCAAGCTGAACTGAAAAGTTTCAGAGAAGACAGTCTAAATGAAAGAAAGGAATATCAAGCTATAAATGAAGCATTATTGCATAACATGATGGGAGGGATCCCGCAAGGTAAACCTATCCATTCCACCAACAGATCCAAAAGAGAACCATACCATGAGATGTCCAACATCCAAAGAGAAGAAAAAAAAGAAAGTACTCCTGAAGCAACTAAAGGTGATCATCATAGTCCTGCTAGTGATGTCTCACTTTATCCACAGAGAAAGAGGCAAAGAAGTGATGACAATATTCAGGGGGAGTTTCAAAAAATAAGACTCCAACCTATGAAGGTGAAGTAAATATGGGATAAAAGGCTAAAGAATGGTTGCTGGGAATGAGTAAGTATTTCCAGGTTCATAACTATTCAAATGTGATGTAGGCTAGGCTTGCCATCTACAACCTGAATGGTAAGGAAGCAAGATGGTGGCGAGATTTAAAGCACACCAAGAGAGATGAGCTACAATAAATAAGCTAGGAAAAATTCTGAAAGGTTTTCCAAGAAAAATACATGTCAGAAAGGTTCTTCGACCGCAAGGTAAAAGAGTTCCATGAACTGCGCATGGGTTCCATGATTATAGACGCATTTATAAACATATTTCTAGATCTGCTGCATTATGTACCATATATCAAAGAAGAGAAGGTGAAGATCTAGCAGTTCCTAGGATGTATTCCTCCCAGTTTTTAGGATATGATAGAATTCGACATGCCAAAGACACTAGATACTATACTACACAAGGCCCACCTATGCTATGAGCATGGGCAGTTACAACAAGAAAACCAGAACTGAAACCGAGAAAAGTCTAAAAACCTTTTTGATAACCGCAAGCCTCGGTCAAACCCGTAGCCTTATAGAAAGCAAAATAACATCTTTCAAGCGATCAAGAACTTTAATGAAACTGGTACAAAGACTTATGTACCAGCCCATAATGGGAATAAGCAAGTGGCAAGTGGAGCTAATGCTACACCTTTTGCGATCAAGTGCTGGAAGTGCAACGTAACGCATTATGCCCGAGATTGTAAGAATAAGAACAATGGAGTCTTGCATAACTTGTAAGAAGAGCCTACCATTGAGGATATAGCAGGAACCCCGGGTATCCATGCAACATTAGATGGCCGATAGGTGGACCATCAAGCTACAATGGTCGAGATCGAAGGTAAGATCTTGAACACCTTTGTTTCAATACTTATTGATCTTGGTGCTTGCCGGAGCTATGCTGCACCTAAGATTGTTGATTTATGCAAGTTAGGGAAAGTAAAGCATGATAAACCTTGGATGGTACAGTTATCCACTGGTACGAAATGGAAGGTTTCATAAATTTTTAAAGAATGTGAAGTAAACCTGAATGGTTTCCTTACTAAGGTAAACCTCAACATCCTACCTTTAGGATCGTACTATATTCTTATCGGCATGGATTGGTTGGAACATCACCATGTCATGGTCGATTGTCTACACAAGTCTATCTTGTGTAGTGATAGCCAAGGGAACCGAGTGAAGGTTCAAGGAATCCCAAAGAAAGTTTCTGTAAGACAAATTTCTACCTTACAAGCGAAGAATTGTGTTAGGAAGGGCTGCAAGTTGTTTGTGGTGAGCATTCGAGACGTAGAGTACGATAGAGAAAAACACATAGAATACTTCCCCATTCTTGAAGAATTCAAGGACGTGTTTCCTGAGGAAATCCATGGATTACCTCCAAAACGAGACCTAGAATTTTCCATCAAACTGACCCTAGGATCAGTTCCGGCCTCCAAATCCCTTTACTGCATGAGTGCACCAAAATTGGTGGAACTCAAACTGTAGTTGCAGGAGTTGATAGAGAAAGGGTACATCTGACCTAGTGTGTCCCCTTAGGGAGAACTGATATTGTTCGTAAAGAAGAAGGATGGTACGATGCGGATGTGCATTGATTACCGTCAGTTGAACAAAATGAATATAAAGAACTGTTACCCTCTCCCTAGGATCGATGATTTGTTGGACCAGGTGGGAGGAGCCAAAATATTTTCAAAGATTGAATTGCAATTCAGGTACCATCAGGTACAAATCTGAGATGAAGATCTTCCCAAGACCGCTTTTCG
>LPNX010564556.1:264309-372916 GCA_001517045.1 Pseudotsuga menziesii | reverse complement strand
TTGACTTATTTTATTGAAATTCTATTGGTTCTTGAATTCCAACTCACAAAAACTTATTTTGGCACGTTTTCTTATAAGGCCCATTTTAGACCCTAAATTTCTTCTAATGAGGTATAGGCACTACGAGTTTGTAGTGATGCCGTTCGGGTTGACCAATGCACCCACAAACTTTATGTGTATGATGAACATCATATTAAGGAAATATCTGGATAAGTTTGTACTAGTCTTTGTTGATGACATTTTGGTTTATTCCAAGAATAAATAGGAACCCAAATAACACCTTCAAATAGTACTTCAAGTGTTGAGAGAACACTAGCTCTATGCTAAGTTTAGTAAATGTGATTTCTACAAACCATAAATATAGTACCTAGGTCACATCATATCCAAGGCAGGAATAGCTATGGACCCAGAAATTATTCGAGCCATAAAGGATTGCCCTACCTCGACTAGTGTCACTGACATTAGGTCCTTTTTGGGTTTAGCCAGGTATTATAGAAAGTTCATTGAGAACTTCTAGAGAATCGCTTTCCCCATGATGGCTTTGCATAAGAATAGAACAAGTTCTTATGGATTGACAAGTGTGAAGAAATTTTTCAAAATCTTAAGAAGCTTTTGATGACCAAACCAGTGTTGCAGATTGCAAATCCCAATGGGGATTTCGTTGTATGGACGAATGGAAGCAAGGACTTGGATGAGTCCTCTTGGAAAATGACCATGTGATCTGTTATGAATTGCGGAAATTAAAAGAGCATGAGCACAATTATCCCATACATGATCTTGAGCCAGTGGCCATTATCCATGCTCTGAAGATGTGGAGGAACTACCTCATGGGAAGGAAGTTTTTTCTAAAGACTGACAATATGAGTCTAAAATATTTGTTCGATCAACTCGATATAAATGTGAGGCAAGCTAGATGGTTGGCTTTCCTGAGTGAGTATCACTTTAAACTAAAGCATATTAAGGGAAAAGAGAAAAAATTTGTCGATGCTTTGACTCAATGAACTCATATGATATATGCAGTGACCCTGAGTCAGACTGATGCATATTTGCATGACAAGATTAGAACGACTGACAAGGTTGGCCCATTCTATGTGGAAATCCTCAAGAAGGTCCAAGAGCACTAGTTGTTTCAACAACAGAAGGAATACAAGGTGGATGACTCCATACTACTATGGTCCAAGGATAGATTGTATGTTCTATATGGAGGGGACATTTGGTCCAGCATCCTCACAGAATTTCATAGGGAACCCTACTCGGTGCACCCAGGATATCAAACAATGATATATGCCGACAAGAAACACTTTTTTTGGCCTAAGTTAAATCTGAGCACCAACATCCCTCAGGATTGCTACATCCATTTCCCATTCCAAAATGGAAGTGGGAGGTTATCAGTATGGATTTTATTACTGGCTTACCAAAAATTAATAAGAAAAATGATTTCATATTCGTAGTCATTGACAAGCTGTCAAAGGAAGCACACTTCATCCCCATGAAATCAACTTACAAGGCCATGAACATTGCCAATATCTTCCTAAAATAGATATTTAGATTACATGGGATACCCAAAGAAACTATCTGAAATTGAGATGTTAAGTTTACAGGAAAATTTTGGAGATATTTATTCTTTGGATCAGAGACGCAGCTGAACTTTTGCACTGCTTATCACCCACAAACGGACGGGCAGACTGAAAGAGTAAACCAAATTGTGGAAGCCATTCTTTGAATGTATGTCATGAACAACCCCACCAAGTCGGAGGATTATCTATACCTTGCAGAGTTTGCATATAACAACGGGTATTAGGCTTCTGCCAAGATGAGTCCTTTTGAGGTACTCAACCCCAGTTACTTGGGACAGTCTAGTGGATCGACTCATGTTAGGGCCTGACTTGTTATTGGAATTGGAACAGTTAGTTACCAAGGTCTAGGGAAACCTTAAAGAGGCATGTCTACTTGAAAGTGAAAGCAAAATAGATCTCGTTGAGCTTGGGTAGGTGTGGTAAGTTAGCACCTAGGTTTTGTAGACCTTTTGAAATTTTTGCCAAGAAAGGACCAGTGGCTTATGAATTAGCATTACCTACGCACATAAGAGTTCATAATGTTTTCCATGCATATTTATTAAATAAATATGTTTATGACACTAAGCATGTCATTTATTAGTCCTTATTACAGGTGGAACCTAAGGGGGAATTTTCCCCTAAGCCTTTGCATATATTGGACAAGAGAGAAGTGCAACTTAGGAAGTGCACTGTAGTCCAATTGAAAGTACAATGTAATCACTTTGAGGTAGATGAGCCTACCTGGGAGAATGAGGCAACCATGAGAAAGGCTTACCCCTCCTTGTTTAATGATATCATCAAGAGTCCCTAGAACACCAAGGACAGTGTTGTACTAAGCGGGGAGGGATGTAATGTCCCAAATTTTGGACCTACCATTTATAGGCATGAGCCTATTGATCATGATGATTATATTGATGTTTTACTTTTTTGGTTCGAAGACCCCCCTACATATGGACATGATGATTTGTTTTGTATATTGGGCATAAGCCAATTGTTGATGATATATATGTATATATATGTTTTGTGTTGGGTGTGGACCCTGAAGCACATGATTAATGAAATGTTTTGTGTTGGGAATGGACCCTGAAGCACATGATCGATGAGATGTTTTGTGTTGAGCGAGAGGCTCTGGAGCACATGAGCACTTACATTTGTGTTGAGCATAAAGCTATGGAACACATGAAAATATAATTGGAAATGTCAGGAATAAGCTTTGGGGCATCGGATCTTTTTCCATTGTATCTCTAGGTGTATCATACAAGTACATCCTAGCATTTAGTGTTGAGCGAAAGCTCTGGAATTGCACTATGTTTGTAACTCCCTATTATAAGCATTGAGTATGGGCTCTCGTAAGCGCTAGGGGTTACTGAAAAGAATTAAATAACTTTCAAGTGAAAACGACTCGAGAAAAATATTGATCTCATCATACTTATTTATAAGTGATTAAATGAAATTTCAAATTTCTGTATTCTCATCAAGTACTGAAGAGCTACCTTGTTATATGAGGGAAATCCAACATGCAAGGATGTTTAGAGTTTCCTAGCCTAGTAGACCTGAACCATCTATCTGCTTGACCTTCATGAAGAAGTGTTGTTAATTCTAGGTATTATAATACATGATGCCCAAAGACAAATGCTAACAAGTATTTTAATGCTATGTATTTTATACATAGTATGTATAAAGAATTAATTATAATTAATTATATAATTAAATAAAGAAAGAAGAGAAGCTCCACCAATTACTATTTATTATTAAAGGATTTATAAATAGTGAAATATATATGAAAGATTTACTAGGAACTAGTTTAAATTTCCTACGTTAAGAATTGAAAATTACCCTAGTAAATTAAAAAGGGTTAAATCAAGAAATCAAGGATTTCTTGATTTAACTGCCCCTTTGACTGAAAAGTCTACCTATGAATACTTAAGCCAAGAAAAGACTTGGGGTTTTGATTTTTATCTAGGAGAACTATTATTCTACCTGTTTTGGGATCTCAAGTGTTTTCTTGGAGAACTGCTCCTGCAACTGAAGGAGGATTGATTCAGAACTATTTACCATATAAGAAACCCTACCTTAGGAACTCTAAGCTACTTGCATATTGGAGTCCATCTCGGAAGGATATCGATTTAAAACAGGAATGGTTCAAGGTCATGGTTGGGTGGAACGTGGTAGTTCCCAAGTGATTTGGTCATCAAACAGAGGTCAGATCTCCATTGAATTGTTAATGCTTGTTATTTAAGTGTGCAGGTGCAACCATTGAAAAAGCTTCAAATTCAGGTATGGAACCCTGGAAAGCCTATTCTATTTTATTTCCTAAAGATCTATTGCTATTTATATTAAGTTATGGATGTATTATAATTTCTAATCCTAAGGGTTAAGTTTTATGATTAACAAACTGCTAGGGTTTGTAATTACAATTTACTAATCTTATGTTGGAGAAGTTTTATTATATGTTGTTGATGTTCAGGGTGGTATCCTTCATAAATTTTACTGTATTATCTAGGTGTTGATCTTAGTGTTATGTTTATACTATGTTCTCTATATTTAATACTCTGCTGAAATATTTCATTTGTCAGAAGAGGCTTGCCCTAGAATTTTAAATAAACTAGTTTAGTAATAATTAATTAAAATATTATTTATGCTAAACTATACATGTTTATATTTTAAATTTGATCTGCTAACAACCAAGTTCATACAATAAGGAAGCTAAACAAGTTATCAAATACCTTCCAAGGTATGCTTCATATAATCATATAAAACCAAAATACTTTACATAACTCAACATCATAACATAAATCCATATATTGTAAACATTAGCAGGAATCGAATCTTGTGGGTGTGTAAGCCCGACGTGTTTTATTTATCAGATTGCATTTCATTACATTGCATTAAAACCATGTTGCCAATATAGGTTGCGACATATTTTCCCATGGATGTCAAGACCCAAGGCAAAGCCATAATAAACAACCCATACGTATTATATATATCAAGGACAACCAAGTCCTATAATAGTTCTCACACAGGCCACACTGTACAAAATCGTATGTGGGTTGTCATTTTTAAATAAACCCTTTAAATTATAATGCAGAGTCCAATTAATTTAAAAACAACAAGTTCCATTGAGGGTCTACATACCGTGGCCTCCACAAAACCCACTATTACATAGTGCTCACATAAGTCATGACGTCGGCCAAATAACATTTTAATACATAGTCCAATTTTCACACGAGAACCAAACACCGTAAACAAATAAACTACAAGATATCGTAGCACTGTGGGAAGGCTCATGCCATTTATGGCATGGCCTTTACCCACACTATCGAATTATTACATTAACCAAACTAATCAATGGCAATTACACATAGAGAATTCAATAAGGCATATGCCTTTGTTTTTAAAACCCCAACTTATTTAAAAACAATCCCCAATACAACGCAGAAGGAAATCACATACACCACCTATCAAGTTAAACATTAAATTTATAAAACCAATACTTGTATCTATTTACACAGAGATCCCAATGTCTGTACGTAGTCTCCATCTAAGGCCGATGACAAGGTTTTATGTAGGCGTGCCTATGGGCTAAGGCACCCTTGCCAGCAATGGTGCACCCATGGCTATAAAAGCCCAAAACCAAAACATTAATGATTTAAATAACTGAAACAAAATTACATAGAACCGAATGCCTAAGAATCAATTCATGGCATAATGCCTCAACATTAAAAATAACCAAGTCTGTATTCAAAGCTCGAACGCGAAATCAAATTCGCTAGAGCATCAAACCCCAACCAAACAACCAGTCGAAACGTAGCTCTTCCCATAGGATTGAAGGGTGACAAGAATAATCTTGATTAGTAGGCTTACCATGGCCATGAGTGCAATGCTTGGAGTGAAAAGTGTTGTAGCCACGCTGCCCTCCATTCCTTTCGGCACCTACAGGCAAAAACAAAAAATGGGGATGAGGAGTATGCCATCATTTCCAATTGTAAACCAAACAATGTGCAGTATTATAAATTTTGTGCAGGCATACCTCACAAGATGGAGGTCACCTCCATGGCCATCTCTCTATGCAGAGCCAAAATGATGAAACCCCAAATGACAGTGCAATACACATCCATCGTGAGCCAATCTTAAGGGGAATTCTGTCATGTTTTTCAACAAGCATTAAATGCACCAGGATAGAGTCCATTAACGATTAATCAAACCCACTCCCATAGTGAAGCCTTGTTACAAGGTATCGTTTAATACCACCCTCCATACCAACGCTTAAACCCTAGATCATACGGTTTATAACATATATCATGTCAGCCCAAACTTGAAACATCAACGTTAACATATTAAAAAGCTTGCACTATGATATGATTACCATAATACTTAGTCATAGGTTGTGCTAGTCCAAAGTCTAAGAACCCTTAGGTATGCAGATAATGTTTAGTCCATAGGTTTAGAGCTTAGGGTTTTAATACCATAGTAACCAGATGTTTAGGCTTAAGCACCATGGTAGACAAAGTATGCCATGATATCCTCTATGACTGTAAAAATCCAAAGGTCTTCCCTTCATACCAAATTAATAACCTGCCAATAAAAGAACGTAAGAGACGTTAAAAAGTATAGTAAAAATATACATAGAACGAAAAAGATATTAATGACATCTAGAATGACGAATTTTAAACCATAATGAAGAATAATCAATGTATAGGAAATTTAGTCGTAATAGCACAAATGACGATAACGGCACTTACCAAGTTATAAATCCAAGTTGACAAGCAGCATAACAACTAGCAGTGGGTCCTCTAGGATCAAGACGGTCAAAAACACTTTACACCTAATTCCATCATAAAGAAATGTACTGCATAAGTAAGTAATAAAGTTCCTTAGTTCGATTGAACTAAGTAAACATGCGTAACCAAGTAATACCTTACCTCTCGGATCGTCATGGGAGAACTAGTCCCACCACTCCACCACTTTATTTCCATCAACAAAGTTAAGTTAGTTTTTATTAAATAAACCAAGTACACATGTGCAGGGGTAAAATAATGGTCTATACAAATCATTAAATCACCGACAGTAATAACTAAGATGTACAAATAGTTTAATTAACAGAATTAATACATAAGAAGTAAATGAACTAATAATCACTAAATGGATAAGATATTAACAAGATAGTAATGGAAGTTTCCAAAGAGACCGAATGTATAAGTAGCGAATGTAATTCCACATGAGTAATAATGAGCCCCTTTCGGTAGTTTTCACTAGCCTATAATTTTTTTTTCCATTTTTGGGGACATTACATCCTGCTCCTATATTAAAGATTCGACAAAGCCATCAAGTGAAGGGATCTTCCAATTGGGATTGTAATCTCTTCTATAATGTAAGGAAGAGACAAATACAAAATAATCAGAACCATGTTTTTTGAGCACCAAGAGCACAAGTTGCTCATCCTTCCTCTCTATTCCGCACTGCTTACATTGTAGTCCAAGAGACTTGAATTTTGAAAAAAAATTGTTGGATAGCCTCGAAACTACTGGGTTGTAAGGCTACTAGCTTGTTCTCTAAGATGTGTCCTCGAAGCTCATATTGCTTACCAAACAAGAATTTGAGCTTCTCCCAAGCTTCTTTTGGAGTATTCAATCCCTCAAGATTAAAGAGGAGATCCCTAAAGATGTGAGCACAAAGGAAGCCAAATGGTTAATCCAACCAGTTCAAGAATTTGTTTTTCTTAGAAATATGATAAGGTTCAGTATCTCTTCCCATTGTCATCCTGTACAGGCCAAGATTGTGCAAGTAGATGAGTAAATATGCTCTCCAATCAACATAGTTGAAAGGGTGTTAGGATCCGGGGTAAGGAAGATTGAGAATCCATCAATTCTCCTTCTGGTTAGTTAATTTCTTCAATCAAGCTACATGGAACATGTAAGAAAACAATGCAAAATAAATAATAAAAAAATTACACTATGTTAGAATCAAGCCTTCCATCTTGACATGTGCACTTTATCAGGGTCTGTCATGCTCACAGAGACTTCTTTGAATGAATCCAGAGTTACCAATGCACACTTTGGAGGAATTATGTGGAAACCTAGTTTCTTCTGGTGTACAATGGAGATTGGATAGAATTAAGGCTTTTTTAAGGAGGCTCTGATACCATGTTTGAATTATTGTGCTATTGATCTTCAGGAATTGAGTGAAATTATATTGTATTATTATGTGGTGGAAAGGAATGAATAATACACACTAAAGAAGACAAATTTCACAGGAAACAACTAAGTATTGCTCAGTATAATTATAGTATAAAATTCATTAATCCCAGCATTATACAATAGTGTTACATAAAGGAGAATTCAAATCATGTGGATAGGATTCAAATCAACCAACTCAATCTGACTGCATGGCTAACTAGAAGTGTCTAAATCACTATCGGAGTTCATTAGGCTAACTCCAGATGTCTACTTCAGTCTCTCCATCAGTTATAATCAGTTAAAATAGTTAAAATAATGTGGTAGGTGAGAAGTATGTGTGAATAGGCTCCTTCCCACATCTAGCCATGCAATACTGATGCTAACTAAACTGGAAGACATATAACAAAATGTAACTGGCTCATAACTTTTTTGACTAGTTACCAGCTACTAAAAATTGAAGAAGGTTGGTGCCAACACCCCCAATGGCTTCTAAATTGTAGGGATTGGTCTAGGAGGCACATAATCTAATGCATGAAGGTGCAGACAGTTGTACTTAACCTCTATATTTTTTCCCCACACCCTAGTTACTAGTACAGGTCACCCCACTAGCCCAAGTGGACTGAATGGTACTAGTGGACCCAATAATAACTAAATGGATCCTGATTTAGGAAAATATAATCTAATAGACTAGTTTGGACAAGGGAGGATTATAAATCCTAACATTTTTCACCTTCCTTACCTTGACTATCCAATGCACATTGATTAATTTCTAGTGCAAATTCAAACTCTTCATGATTTCGAATGTAATGTATAAGGACACTAACTATACCATCCTTTTTAAATCTAGGGTTCTAAAATAATTTAGAGAGCACACGAAGGAGAGAACAAGAACCCACAATCTTTAGACACCACCATGACATGCTCGAAAATTTGTATATAATTAAGTGATTGTATATGTATTTCAAATCGATAGTATTACATGTGCATCTAATGTATATTCCTTTTAACCAATACACATTCCCATAAAAAATTTTCACATGTATGATACTATAGATTGGAAGTAGTGAAACCTATAGTTTTTCTAGTTTAATTCCAAATACATAAATAAATAATCACAAGTAAGTACATGTACTATCTACTTATTAAAATCTTGCACTCTCCAATTTCACATAAACCCTAGGTATGGAATCCACCCTCAACAACAAAATCCTAACAAACAAACATGGCCTATCAAAACATTAGACCAAGCTACTCCAAGGAACTCCAAAGTCTCAACAACAACATCAACAAATGTACCCTTGCTATCCCACTTGAATCACTTGGTATTCTAGGATGTTCTTTGATCTAACATAATATTTAGGTCTCCTTCACTCCCTTACTATGTATTTTATTAAATAGTGGTTTACATTAGAAAACCATATTCCTTATTAGATAACAGAAGAAAAAATAATCTAAGATATATCCTATTCCTAGCCTTCCAAATTTTTTCTCTATCGTATGGTTCGCATCCCACAAACCACGTGTATTGTTCTCTTGAATCACACATAAAACAATATATCTAGACAATGTTACACTGTAATATTAGAATTACATTCAAATAATATCCAATTCTTGATCAAACTAATAATGACACAAAGATCCAAGGCTCATGTACTCCTTAAGTGCTCCATGGTCTTCCACTAATATTTACATCATGCAAAGCCTAGGTAAGTGATCCATGTTCTTCTTGTGAGGGGTGCTAACTAAGTTCCCATTAAACAAAAATATTACCCCACATTAACCAATCAATCCGTCTAATCCTATTCTCATAGTATTTCCATTATCCAACTTTCATGCAATCCATCAACCTACTAGGGAAAAGGCTAGTACCATTTCCTTCCATACAATAGGATCACTATGGATAGAACTAGTTGGTTTCCTAATCCAATATATAAGAGAATATTGTTATGTGTGTGTGTGTGTGTGTGAATTGTTACTTGTATTCACATATCCTTATTAGAATTCCTTCACACTCTTTTTTTCCTATCGATAAAAATATAAAGCTAATCCCCATAATATAACACCCCAGTTTTTGACCCCGTGATATTAAATTTCAAATGATGTGAATATTGTATTAAATCATGGCAAGGAGATCAAAGCCAAGGACCTGCCATTGATTTTGTGTTTGTGTTCGATGGTTAGAATCAACGCCGATGGTTTATGTGCTATCTAGGCATGGTATGCTTGAGACATCATGTAAAATAAAAATTAATTAAAAACCTACAGCTAGCTATGCGCCGCAAATGTTAAAGAGACAGGTGCATGATTTTACTAAGGATAACAGGGGGATATTTAACCTTGAGCTATTTGGTGGGAATGGGAAGAGTTTTGGTAGAAATTTGAAATGGGCAGAGCACCATTTCTGAAAATCATGTTTTTTATTGCATGGGAAAGAAAAACACCCAAAAATGCATGTCCTTCCCTCATGCATTCAGGTTTCAACTTTCCTTGCGTTTTTAAAAAACGACAAGACATTTTGTTGATGGATCATGGATTCATTCATTCATTATTTTTCGTTAAAGCACGTAGAATCACGTAGAATGACCTCGAGGAAGTTTCATCCTTCACGATTTCCCTGTCTGTCAATCATTTTCCTCAACGCGCATACCCAGAAACCATGTTTTACATTCTGAACAGATAAACCAGTAAGAATATTTGGATTATGGGAGGGTATTAGTTGATATAGCTCATGCAATGCTCAAAATTTTGTAATTTCTGGTGTGTGCATGCATTCCTTGGAGGCTGTAATGTTTTCTTGAACCTAGAATTGTGATCGATGTATGTATACCATTGTGTGGTCTCTGAAATCGCTTGAGGAATGGAAATGGAGTCTGGACTTGACTAATGAACCTAGTGTAAAGAGGGACCTTAGAGCCAGATCTAGGGGGGCTGGTTTTCTTCTTTGTATAGCCGATATAGAACTCGAGAGGGAAGGTATATCCCAAGGGACTATGGAGCAGAGAAGGGAATTATTCCTGGTGTTGGCTATGCAGATTCTTTAGAAGTGAGGCTATATTTGGTGCACTTTTGGGTTGATCTCACTAGACGATCAGTCAGTCTTTCCACCTCCTTTCCATCCTGATAAACCAAGCTTGTATTTGGCCTGACTTTTTCTTATGTGAATTTTGACTTTCTGTGAACCATTGCCTGTGTAAGCTTGATAAACCCAACTAGTCATCTTAGCTGGGACAGAGTCTACTAGTGTTCCTTATTCCTTGGGGAAATCATGCCCAGCTCAGGGGTGGCAATGTTGCTGAGAGATTGATGAGAACACTATATTATGGTCTGGTGGAATGTTACAGCGACATAGCTGGTTGCGAGACAAGCTTCTGATAAATATGAGAATTTCTTCTGTTTCAATCCTTGCAACTGTACTTGTTTATAAATGAATATGAATATGATGAATGCTTGAATGGAATGTATCTAATGTAGCTGTATATTTCATGAATGATGTATATGTGTATGTAATTTCAGTTCAATGAATATCTTGAGTTGTTATGGAGCTTTATCGACCGGATTGGTGATGACCTGAATGCTCAAAATCACTTTTAGACTTAGCAATTTTCATGAACAGATCAAATCTACAAATTTTTCCTTCCACAACTTGTGGGATGCGGGATGCGGTATGTAGAAATGCACTTTGTAGAAGTTTGGAATCCACATTTTCCCTTCTGCAATTCCCTTTTTGCAACTTGCGGTATGTAGGATGCATAAATGTCATTTGGCGAAATCTACTTTCCACAACTTCCCTTCTAGAATTTGTGGGATGCGGAAATGTCGTTTGGTGAAATATGCTTTCTGCAATTTCCCTTGCGCAATTTGTGGGATGCAGGATGACGAATGCGGAAATGACTTATGGTAAATTTTGATTTCCACAACTTCTATCTCTACAACGGCCATTCTTCATGTGGGATGCAGGATGCGAAATGCGCGATGCAAGGTGTGAGAGTGAAATGTTGATATGTTTTTTGGTCCACAAGTGAAACTCTCTGCAACGTCAATTTTTATGGGATGATGCTGATCCTTTGGTTTGATTTCAGATGCGGAACCATTTGTGATCGTTTGTTTTCATCGCAATTTCTCTCCGCCGTCCAATCTCCTCTGAGATCTTTCTTTTCTGCTATTGGGAACTTGGAGAATTTACATGCAACATTCAATGACCATGTGGTATTGGAACATGAACGTGGAGGAGTGTTTTACGACCATGCCTAGATTTTCAAAGAACTACAACGGTTCCGTAGAAATTTTTTAATTCCGCATGATAATAGGGTATGGGTACGTGACACATAATTTTCTCCACAACCCCTTTTGGGATAAATGAGGAGTTCCAAAAAAATAGAATTACGTCTAGTATTATTTTGACCAAAAATATTCCCCCACCTCTAGAAAATTCCTCTTTCACCATAAGTTAATTTTATTTTTTATTTTTTTCTATTAGGAACCTCCAATAGTTAATGCCATTTTCATCAAGCTTAATGAAAAACCATAACTAGTTTAAACCTTTTTGAAGATCCATATTCCACACAAATATTCATCCAAAATGAATCAATATATAATTTGTCACCTATGCAAATCATTTGAGGTCTAAATATCGGGTGAATTGGCTTATAGGACCCATTTTATGTGAATGAATCCTTTTGTAGATTTGGGGTTTGTAACATTCTATGGATTGTTTGAGGGTCTACATGGAACATTTTTGGGTGAAGAAACCCATAACTACAAAACTAGGACATGAGGTGATTCTACACCAATACCTTTCCAATTGTTTAGAGATTGCCTCAATCAAATTCTGTATTCAAAACTTATTCCTCCTGCAAGTTAACCTATCTCATTGACAACCATGGTACTCAATGAATTCCATGTTATCTCTCATTTATTACACATGTGGAACTTCAAGAACATTCTCTAAGGAAAAAAAACTAACCCTAAAAAGGGATTGAGGCATGGAAAAACCATAAAATTAAACCTAAACGACTATTGGGTTGTGTTAAATATTGGGCCACTACAAGAAGAAGGGGATTCCTTTATTTTGATGTATTGTAATTTTCCATAGTTCTGCAAAAACATGGGAGTTGATGTTAAAGTAAAAGGTAGGAGATATGAGATCATGTAATAGCCATTATGGGAACAGTCATAGGTAACTCCATAGAGAGTATCATTTCTTTTGTATTTGCAGTTTGACATAAAGAGAAAGGCACAGTTGTCATTTGTGGCTAGGATTTTCCCCATAATGGGTTTTTCCAGGGTTTATCACGTGTTATTCTGTGATTTTTTACTTATTTTCTCAGTTATTCTTATTTCATTTCTAGTGATTTTTAATTCACTAAAAATAAGATAATAAAATAAGAACTAAGTTGTAAGATCCATTGTGACATTGTTTTAGTGGAATCTCCACAGAAAGTTATAGATCATATTGGTATCAAAGTAGTTTTTATTTGTTTTATGGGTAATCATAGAATCTAAGTTGTTGAAGAAATAAAAATCTTCAAACCCTATCCACGAGGTAGGACTCAATTCAAGGAGCAACTGATGATTATGAGCAAATATTTTCAACACTTGAAATACAAGTCTCTCATATCTCACACAAGATGTCCATCCTCATGGAAGCTATGGAGAGAATTTTTGGACCTTTTAGATATTTTGGTGGATGAAACTTAGATTCAAGATATGAGGGTAGATCATAATATAAATGTGACCCACGAAAGGAGCTAATGTGGTGTTGGATGGACTGACCACAACTAACCCTACCACCATATTCAGGATGTGGTGGCTCCTACACTTCGAAGGACTGCCAAATTTGGCTCTCATCCAAATTTTGCTACAAAATTTACTCACCACAATTTTTCTTCCACAATAGCCTTCCTCGCAACAGACCCTCCACAACAGGTTGTCCCACAACTCTGTCTCCACAATAGAGGTTCTGCAAGTGGGATGCAGGACACCAACTTTCCAATTCTTTCCCCTACAATTCCCTTTCTGCAAAATTTTCATTGCAACAAGCCTTTCGGCTGTGGGTTGTGGGATACGGAATGCCAATCTTCCAAAGCTGCTCCCCCACAAATTTCCTCCTGCAATTCCTTCAACTGTTTGATCTATGTGGCCTTTCACCACGACCGTCGATGTACTCTCATAGATATTCGGAGATCCATTATCACCCTCACAACTCTCGTTGCATATCTATCCAGGACCATCAGATCTTCCATTGCGGGTTCAATTCTTGTTGCCCATTTTCTGCAAAACTTCCTAAGAGTAGAAAATCTGTGTTTGACGTCGGTTGATCATGGAATTGATCAACCCAACCTACTGTTGAAATATTGTAACCTCAAAGAATATTCTATATGTATCTTTTTGTGGTCCCCGATGGTCATACCGGGAGAACCACTTGTATTACATTGTACCCCGATGCTCCTAATCGGAAGAACTAATAAGAGTCATGAGGTAGTACCCTCTAATTGTAAAGGTGGGTCATTAGCACCCCATTGTGGTTACTTGAGCCTACATGTGTAACTCGATCCTACATGATTTAACTCGAGCCTACATGTCAAATGAGTTAACTTAAGTGAATGGATGAATATAAATAGAGGTGTAGTGCTCCTCATTTGTGACACACACACGCTCACTTGGGTAGCGCATTAGTGGAGAAGAGAAGTAGCTAGAGAAGGAGGAGGATTAGGCTTCGATCTCCTTGCTGGTTTTATCTTTTATCTTTTTGGGGCATCTATATTGAGAAAGCTTTTGCTTGGTTTTTCCTTTTATGGTTTTCCTAGGATAAATCTTTGTGTTCCTTTTTATGGTTGTGCTTGTCTATCTTTCAGTGATCCTGTTTATATGCTTTTGTCATAAAAATGAAATGAAATATTGATGTCTTAGCTAAGCATATGATTTAACATGGTATCAGAGCCACCTTGAAAAGAAGACATTGTGCAGCTACAGAATCTAGGGATTCTTACTTTTTGGTTCTCTCTCCACAATTGATCACCAAAAGAAGGTGTTGTGCCTTGGCTCAACATCCTTTACAAAAAATTATTTCATCTAATAAAATCCTATTTTATTAGATGAAATGTTCGAATTTCTTAGTGCAAAATAAAGAAGAATTATAGCTACTGAACAATGCCATTTTGTCAGCTACTGAATTGGGGAAATTCGTTGTTTTTAAAGCAACCTTTGCAACTATAGAATATTTAACAAAATCATCACTAATGAGTTATTATTTGTTTTTGGGTTTGAAATTAAGGATAAAGATTAATGATTTCTATATCCTTCATTTTATCCTAATCTAGAAATTAATCCAAAGCATTATTAATTGATTTTGTTGATTTTGTTATTATAACTATTGTCAGGGTCCAAATATTATCAATGGTTGGTTCATGGTGATTTTGGTCAAGACCTAGGGCCAGCGTAAGCCAAATGTGTTACAAACCATTTTTCGACATATCCTAAGTTCTCAAACCATGGTCGACATTACCACCAATATCTATGCCGATCATTATTATATGGTATGTTTTGCAAAGTCGATTCTTGATTTAATGGTTTGTAATTATGATTATTTATCCGCCACCTTTAAAAGGTAGGTCAAATCTATGGTAGGGATTGCATGTATTATGGTTATCTTCGGGTTGATTGATATCACAGCCTCTATCCTGATTCACCTATTGCGAAGCCAGCATGCTATCATGACGCTGGTACTTGACCTGTCTATCGCGTTTAAGTCTTGGTACCTATCCCTCGTCGTGGATGCCTGTAAATGGAACACCTGTTCTATGTACAGCAAAGGGTCTCTTGTTATTTAACTCAGGGTAAATCATGATAATATCAGTTGTCTAGGGTCTTCGATCGTCGTTTTTTTCATCAATCGATTACCACTCCGAGTGCCGATGTTTTCGTTCATGCCAAACCCGCAGGGGTATAGCCTGCGTTTATGCATGGCTTATCCTGTTTATCACCTGGTTTTGCTTAGCCTTTATTCCAAGTGCTCACGATATCGTGTTCTGTCTCTTGATGAGCTCTGGTACCTATTTTGCGTGCGGTTACACACCTGGACTCAGCCAGTGATGGCACCTGTAGTAAGGGTTGAACCCTGTGAAATGACCTTGTTAAATTCGAACTCTGAGCTCACAGTAAAGGTCAAGGATATAGGGTGGATTCCATTCTTGAAGAATTTTTCTGATTTGAACCCAGAAGTTACTAGGGTTTTTTCTCTCTCCCTAGTTGATTTTCAAGCAGAAGTTGGTGATCTTCGGTTCCGGGTTGATGAACGGTCAATAGCGGCCGCAACAGGTTTGTCCCTGACTGGTCAGTGATGGTTCAAATACCAAAAGATGAATATAACAGAATGGCGGTAGTTGCTTAAAAACCCTACTCAGGAAGTCTCTTTTCGAACTGGAGTGGCCCGTAAGTATTTCAAGGCAGAATGGCGTCCTGTCCTTGATTTGATTCACCGTTACTTGACCTGTGAAGGCCGGTTATCGTCAGCATATGTATATCACCTTCGACTTATGCCTGTTTTTATAGGGTTTCCGTTAAATTTGCCTTATTATCTTTTACATAGCTTGTTCAAAATGTCCAATGCGATTAAAAAAGGCCCTAAACACATCAGTCACAGTTTCTTTCATCATAGGTTGGTTCGCATGTTGATTGATACTGAGTTGTTGAAGTTGGGTCGGTCATGGGAGGAATTTGTAGAGTCCAACGGTTTTTATTCGTTTTGTCACTACATGTTCGACAACCCTGATGACTGCAGCAAACACAAAGATCCTAGTTCAGTCTCAGTCCCTTCTCTGTGCAGACCTTTGTCGAGTTCTCGCCGTATGAGCCCTGAACCCTGCAAAACTCCCATGGCAAATCTGGTTGAAAGCATTGACACTCCGTTAAGGTCTAAGCGCGTGAGGAGAGTTTCACCGTTGTCACCAACTACACCCCAAAATAGTATTGATAAAATTGGCAATCGTGGGTGAAATCAGCCCAAGGCTAAATTGGGTGGTAGATTCACCAGGAGCATGGCAAAAGCTACTTTTGTCAAAACCCCTGTGAGTGACAAGGTTCAAGTGGAAACTGTTGTTGTAGATGAGGAAGAATTTGATATCTCTCCGCCTATTGATGATAGTGTCGTTCATCCTGAAGTTGTTTTGAATCTTGTTAATGAGACTCTTCCTGTTATTGACAAGGATATTCCTGTGCTCGACAAAGAGGTGCGAGAGGATTCGGTTGTTAATGCTCCAACTAAAGAAAATCCTATGCACACAAATTCACCTGGTATTTATTGTGTTGCAGACATGGCTCATCCTTTGTTTATTAATCTCCTGTTGGATAAAATTCGTAGTATGGAAGATAGGGTAGGTGAAATGGTAGTGAATCAGGATTTAATAAAGGCTGAAAATGATATGTTGAAGGAGAACGTTAATGCGAATGATCAACAGCTCCTTTGATTGAGAAATCATAAGAATAAGTTGATTAGGAGGGTTCTCAAATTGCAGGATGAAAATGACAAGAAAGAAGAAAAGGTTCGTGAGCTTAACGCTTAGGTTGCACTCATGCAGTTCAGGGTTGCTCCTTCGCCGAGTCATTCAAGTGGGGTGAATATCCAGGTCTTTAATGCTCCGGTAAATTTGTAGTGTTTTGGCGGTGTGTTATTTTGATATCAAGTTTGAAGTTTTGATGATCAAGTTTTATTTACAGGTATTTGCTGAGTGTGAATTTGTTTATTAATTATTTTATTTGTTTTTCTATTTTAATTATATTTTAATTATGTTTCTTTTGTCTTGCATCGCAGGTGGTATCATAAATATTTTCCTCCCCCGATTTTGATGAGTTTGGTTGTATGGATGATCCCTCGATATTTGGAAGCAAATCAATCTTGCAGGGATTGTTTTCCAGGTGCCGTTACCTTATCTGTGTCCTCGATCTCCTGTTATGGACTGAGTATTCGCGCGCATGCTGAAAAATGACATGTTCCTACTTGTCATTTTTATACGAAATCTGTTAAGGATTTCAAGTTGGATTATCTCCAGCTTTTAGGAGGTTTTATTTTTGGGGAAATTAGAAGGTATTTATAGGGCAGATAGCATAAGTGATGGGGGTCGATAATTTGGGAAAGGGAGGACAAGACCACTATTCGATCCATCTATGACTGGTGACAGTTAACTGTCAGTAGCTATAGCGTTTGGACTGGTGATGTTTAATACATATATACAGTTTTTATACTTTACATATGATTGATAATATCTTTCGGTTTTGCCACTTGTTTTTCTATATTATAAATGTTTGTGATAATTTCCTTGAAGAATTGTGCAAATATTATTTACAAGTATCGACTGTCACTATTTCCGATTGTGTTGATATGTCATGTTCTGTAATTAATGATTGATATCATTGTTATATAATGTGTAACAACTTCTGTATGGTTTTTTTTAATATTTCAATTTCTTCAAATATTGTCAAATGTTTGCATACAGTGTCCTTGTCAACATAAATTGATTACAGGTTAAATTTTTCATTGCTCTTGATTAGGATAGAGGGTAGATTAGGATAATGTGTGTTTAAGTTTTTATTATATTATTCAAAAAATCTATTTGAATCAGATCCTTTTATAGGAATTACCAACATTCAGATTATTTTTGTTGTAATTATTGTACACTGTGTATTTTATACATCGATGTAGGGTATTAACTTTGTTAATTTGTATCTTTTCTATTCTTGTGTTTATAATTAATTGCTTTAAGTAGGTTAAACATAACAGTTTGTCATTCTGTAACTCATAACCTGAATTAACCTTGGTAATCTTAAGTGTAGGACCAGATAACAATCAGTAGCATTAATTTTAACCTTTACACTTTTAAATTTTCAGGCTAACAGAGCCTTTAAACCTGTCAGGAACAACCATCCCAAATAGCTTGGAGCCTATCCTAAGGATCTCGGTCTGGGTTGTATCCCCCGTTGCGGGCTTAGTCAAATACGCCTGTCAACAATGGCGCTAGAAGGAGGGCCAGCGTAAGCCAATGGCTGATGAAAACAACCATGTAAACAAAGTTAATCAGCCAAACACCCCTCAAATACAATCTACTGCACAACCACGCTCTCACCGTTCATCATGAGTGAATGAAACCCCATTAAGCGACTCTGCTCGAAATATGATCTCTCAGTTCAACTCTCCCGGTATTCACTTACCTGAAGAAATAGACTAGTACGAGCAAGCCATAAATGAATCTCGTAGAATTTTAACTAGGGCTTATTCGAATCTCACTGGGCGCCAGCCCACTAAATTACATCTTCCACAGATTACACGTCCTCGTACTCGTCATCCTGAATCTGCTCTGGGAGAACAAGAACAACCTTTAGGTGCCCATCCCGATCCTCACATACAGCAATCTTTCACAGGCACCAACCAGCCTTCCTCTTCTTTAGGACTACTTGCTTCAGGAGGGACTGGACAACCACCATCGCCACCTCGATCGCCTCCTCCTGTTTTACAAACACCACCTTCACCGCCTCCGACTCCAAGAAACATGGCAGCTGCAAATCCCCCAAACCCCAATGCTAATATGCCATGGCTAGCTCAGGATGCAGTGGCTGTCCCCACCGTTCAGCACCCTTTACCTAAACATCCTGAGAAATTACTGCCTAAGTTCAACCCTGAGTTGAAAGTTCCAGCGGAAGATCATGTCAAGAAGTTTATGTTGGCAGTTCGACTCTTGGATGTTGAACATGAAGATGTGGTCTGTCGGCTTTTCCCTTATACATTTGAGGGAAAAGCATCGACGTGGTATTTTTCACTTACAGCTGGTTCCATTACTAGCTGGAATGAATTTGATCTTGCATTTACAAACAAGTTTGGAGATGACAAGACTCCTGCTATTTTAGTCTCAGAAATGTCTAGAATTCGCATGGAACCCAAAAAAAAGGTTAAAGATTTTAACCAGCGTTTTCTAACTTTAAGAAACAGGATTCCTGCTACCTCAAGGCCGACTGAGGACGTTACTATTGAATTTTACACTTCAGCCTTACCGGGAAAAATATCCATGTTTGTCAGGAAAAAGTCCAAACTTACCCTAGTTGAAAACTTTGAAGAAGCAATTAAAGTCGAAAAAGATGCGAATGCTACAAAGGCAAATCCCGGAGTAGATAATGATTCAGCATCTTCTTCTCGGAAGAAGGTAGACAATCCTGCCAAAAGCTCTGACAAAAGGGGCCAAGATGCCTTAGATCTTGACAGTTTACAAAGAGTCATTAAAAAACTGTCTAATGAAATCATAGATTTAAAAAAGGGTACTTCTAAAAATACCGCAAACAAAGAACCACCTAAACAGTTTTTCAGAAAACCTTTTCAAAATTCAGCTACAAAACAAACTCCACCCTCTGAAGCTAACATCATTGAGGAACTCAATAGCTTCCTCAAATCAATATTTTCAGATCTAGAAACATCTACTGAAAATGAAACTCAGTCTTCCGGACAGAGTTCTCAAGATAACCAAAAAACAGATGATGGCAATTACGATAAACCACCCCATGTCATCAGTCATTTCTGGGACACCTCAGAATTAACTGATGACGAAGATGTGGCTGTTGTCAATGTAAATCAGCATCAGTACAACACCAGAAGTAAAAAAGACCAGCCCCAAGGTGAACCTGCTACAACTGTTAAAGATAATAGTTCAGCTGTCAAAGATAAAGATCAGTCTGCAAATAGTAAATCTACACATTCCCTTGAGTTAGAATACGACTTGATTGAAGACTTAAAGAAAAGTAGAGCCAATATCTCCCTATATGAACTCATAAAAATACCTGTGATTCGAGATAAAATGGTGCAAGGAGTTTGCCCCAGTAAATCTGGTAAGACTCCTTCCAATCAAAATAATTCTACCATTAATAAGGATAGCTCAAAAAAGGATTCAGTTAATGCATCATCCATAGGCAAGAAGTCTGATTCTTCAACTCCGCCCTTGTTACTTACATTTGAAATATTTAATCTTAAAGTGCATAACTGCATGATAGACTCAGGGGCCTCCAAGAATGTGATGCCTTACTCTGTATGTAAAAAACTTAATGCTGTCCCTAAACCGTGTGATACAAGTATTGTACAACTTGATCGTTCAGATGTAAAGGTAATAGGTAAGTTGAAGCAGGTGCTGATAAGGTTGGCTTCGAATCCTCAAGTTCAATCTATCATCGATATTATTGTTGCTAACATCCCTGAAGCATATGGTTTGTTTCTTAGCAGGGATTGGTCACAAAAACTCGATGGGTATTTTGCCACAGATTGGTCGCACCTGTGGATATCTCATAAGGGTTGCCCGAATAAAATCAGAATCGATCGAGAACGGTATATGAAGCATACTATCACTGAAATTGATGACTCAAATGAACCAGTCTTGTTCACTGATACCATAATGGGTAACTATATGGCTGACTCATTTTTTGGGAACTTGGAAGCTGAAATTTCAGAAATTCTAGATTCAAATCAACAGTCTGAAATTTGCCATTTTTCACAAGCCCCAGCTGAAATTCCAGTCCCAGATACACCACATTTAGATCTCAATGACGGTTGTTGGTCTCTTTACTTTGACGGTTCCAAGTCAAAAGAAGGAGCTGGTTCGGGATGCTTACTGATTGATCCTTATGGTAAAAGGTACTTCATTGCTTGCAGATTAGAATTTGATTGTACCAATAACATCGCTGAATACGAAGCCCTCATTCAAGGGCTGAAGCAAGCGATTGACTTGGGAGCCAAAGCCTTGGTAGTCTTAGGAGATTCTGAGATTATTGTTCGTTAGGTACGTAATACAATACACTGCATAGCTGGACACTTGAGAAATTATCAGGCTGAGGTATGGAATTTACTATTAGCATTTGAAGCATTTAACATAAGTTCCATCCCTCGTTATCTAAATCAGGAAGCTGATCTTTTAGCTAATGTTGCTTCAAGATTGATTCCATCTGAAGGAATCCTTACTGATGCTTTCTCAGTTGAATTGTTGTTTAGACCTTCTATACCTGACAACATAGCAAATTGGAGAGTCTTCAATGACGACCAGCAATTGATCGATTTTCTGACTTTTAAAGATACTTTCAAGGATGCGATTTTGGACGAGATGACTCACGAAGAGGATCTACACAGTTTTGCGGTAATCCATAAGCCTTGTTTAATTCAGGAATCTCTCGATCAGGTTAGTGCTCTTCCCAGGTCAGTAATCAAACTTGAGAAATTCTATGACTTAAAGGATAAATTTAAAGCTGCAAGGAATTGTAAAACTAATAGCTCCATCATGCAATCTGACATTGTGAATCTAGGAACTGAGCAAAACCCTCAATGTGTGAATCTGGGCAGTACATGTACTGCCCAGGAAAAAACAGCCTTCATTAAACTCTTCAAAGAGTTTAAGGACATATTTGCATAGACGTATGATGACCTGAAAACATTCGACCCTAATATCATGCAACATGTCATTCCTATGAAACCGGAGGCTAAGCCTTTTCAAAAAAAATTGAGGAAAATGCAACCCAGCCTAGAACCAGCTGTCAAGAAGGAGCTAAATAAACTCCTTTCCGCCAGAATAATTTTCCCTGTTCAGCATGCATAGTGGGTAGCAAACCTTGTACCCGTGAGGAAGAAAAATGGTGACATTAGGTTATGTGTCGACTTCCGAAACCTAAATAAGGTTTCTGATAAAGACAATTATCCTGTTCCTACAATGGATAAAATCTTGCAACAGGTCTCTGGATCTGAAATGTTTTCACTACTAGATGGTTTTTCAGGGTACAACCAAGTGTTGGTATCAAAAGCTGACCAGTTGAAAACAACTTTTAGGACGCCTTGGAGAACCTATGCGTACAGGAAAATGCCATTTGGTCTCATAAATGCCGGAGCAACATTTCATAGGGCAATGGACATCACCTTCAGAGGTCTGATTGGTAAGTTTTTCATTATTTATGTTGATGATGTTACCGTCTTTTCAAAAAATAGGACTGATCATTTAACTCATCTCAGGAGAGTCTTTGAGCGTTGCAGGAAGTATGGGATTTCTTTAAATCCTAAGAAGTCTATCTTTTCAGTCACGGAAGGTAATTTGCTGGGTTTTGTTGTTTCCAAACAAGGCATCAATATTGACCCAGAACGCACCCGTTCCATATCACAGATTTCGATGCCCCACTCAAAGAAGTCCATGCAGTCGTTTCTTGGAAAGATAAATTTTGTTTCTAGATTTATTCCTGGGTTTACGGAAATTGTTCGGCCGCTTCAGAAAATGATAAGAAAGGATGCTGAGTTTAAATGGAACACTGATGAGAAGCAATCTTTTCATGACATCTTAAAAGTGATTGCTGAAGCTCCCACTCTAACTAGCCCAGATTTTTCCAAACCTTTCGTTTTGTATACGTTTGCTTCTGATTCTTCTTATGCTGCTGTTCTGACACAGAAAAACCAGGAAAATAATGAAGCTCCTATCGCTTTTATGAGTTCTGGTCTCAACGGTGTAGAATTAAATTACCCAGAAGTAGACAAGCAAGCTTTCGCTATTTTCAAATTTGTTAAACATTTCAGGCCTTACTTACTGAAGTCCCACACCAAAGTCGTTGTACCATATTTTGCAGTTAGAAATCTTTTGGTACAGAAGGATCTTGGTGAAAAAAGAGCACATTGGGTCACAACACTTCAGGAATACGACCTGGAGATAAAACCTTTAAAGATTGTCAGGGGACAAGGACTTTGCAAGCTAGCAGCTGGGTCTGTGGACAATTCTGATCCTGATCTGCACTTCTTTAGCGAAACTTCTTTATTTGAAAGGGAAGTTTTTCCGGTTTCCACTCCTCTTGATTCTTGGTATGACGATATTAAGTTCTTCTTATCACATGGGACTACCCCTGAACATTTAGACCCACGTCATAAGAGGGCTTTAAGATTGAAATCTACACCTTATCAGCTTATTGATAATATTTTGTTTAGAAAGAATTTCAAAGGAGTTCTCCTTCGTTGTCTAGAAGGACATGAGGCTGATAATGTGTTATCTCAACTACATGCAGGACCAGCTGGAGGACACTTCAGCGAAGAAATTACTGCTCATAAGATACTTAAAGCTGGTTACTACTAGCCCACATTGTTCAAATACGCATATTCTTTCGCCAGGAAGTGCCAAGAATGTCAGAGAGCAGGAGGTAGACTAAAGAAGGCAGCGTTACCTCTCCAGCCGGTTATCATCGAAGTCCCATTCCAGCAATGGGGTCTGGATATTGTTGGCCCAATCACACCAGCCTCTTCACAACAACATAAATACATTCTGACAGCCACAGACTACTTCATTAGATGGGTTGAAGCCATCCCTTTGAGGGTAGTCAATTTCGAACAGGTGATATCTTTCCTTGATTCTTTTATTATTACCAGATTCGGTGTTCCAGAATCTTTAATATTTGACAATGCAACTTATTTTTCCTCTGCAAAATTAACTGAGTATGCATTGGATAGGGGTATAAAGTTGAAATATTCAGCTAATTATTACCCTCAGGGTAATGGGTTAGCAGAATCCTCTAATAAAAATCTGATCAAGATTCTGAAACGTACTGTGGCTAACCATCATAGGAATTGGCATACTACTCTGTCAAATGCTTTGTGGGCTGATAGGGTAACTCCCAAAGCTGCTATAGGAAATTCTCCCTTTTTCCTAGTGTATGGTAAATAAGCCATCTTACCCCCTCATTTGTTCTTACCCTCCTTACAGCTTGCCCAGTTAGTACAAGAGGTACCATGTTCTGCCATGGAGCAGTGAATTAACACCTTGCAGAAACTGGAGGAAGATAGAGAGTTGGCTAGAAAAAAATTTGAGAAACACCAGTAGACTATGAAGCGTTGGTTTGACCTCAGGAAGTCAGTCAGTCGGGATTTGGAAGTAGGTGACTTAGTCTTGAAATGGGACAAGGAACATGAAGATAAAAGAAAACAAACAAAGTTCCAATGCCTGTGGCTAGGGCCATTTATTATTACAGAAAAACTTGGTCCTAGTACTTTCAGGTTACAAACATTGGAAGGTGACATTGACAACCTTCCAGTAAATGGTCACCTAATCAAGATATATTTTTGTTGATCCCCCTCAAGGGATCATCATGTATATACCTGTGTGGTGTGTTTGCTTGATGCATTTTATTTCATTATCCTTTTGATTGATTTGTTGTTTTGTTTGTGTGTTATGAACCTGGTAAATTCATCAAACCTTGAACTGATGGCTCATTTTAAGTTCTATAATTTATCTGTAAGTTATGCACTAAAGACATTATTATCCTGGAAAATGTCATTCTGTTTTGGTTTCTTGAACAGAGAATGGTGTTTTCATTGTTCTAGATTCTACCAGAAAAAGCTCAAACCATGTTAAAATTAATTAAGTATATCGGTCTCTGCAAAGATTTGCCCAACGGGATTCGGACAGTACTTGGTAAAGTTATCTATTCAAATCTTTTACGCCATCTCTTCTCATAAAGAGGATCAGATTCGCCTCCCTATCTGCTAAGATAATATCATTTGAGATTAATAATAATTACGTTCTGGACAAGGAGGGACTTGAACATATGCAAAATTTGAAGGACAGAAAGTCTCATCACGAGCTGATCTACTCAGGATCATAGGTTTGCTTCCAGTAACATTGTCGTCTCCGGTCACCAAGCCTGGGCAATGACCCTTGGATGGAAAAATCTGAGGGGTGAAAGGTCTCATCATGATCCGGTTCATTTTACTGTAATGCAGACTGGTGACTGACATGGTTACTATCTGGTTACCAAGCCTGAACCATGGCCTTCATGAGGAATAAAAAAAAACAAAAAACAGTGGTAACAGTTTCTCCCGACCAGAATTGTACATATATAACTAGCAGATAGGATACTGGCATTCTGAGGGCTTAGAAGAAACCCTGTCGAGGCTATGAACGCCTGCTGGCAGCAGGGCCATGCTTGTGGTATTGAGATTTTATCCTTAAAACTGAGCCATCTACTGTCTTACTCTTTGAGGACTAATTTCTGTTTGAGACCTGATTTTATCAAACAAATCGCTGAAACTGTAATTTTCTGGTAAGTTTTAGAATTGTGAAATACTTGAATTTGTTTGAGATGTTAAAACAGTGATCTTTGTATAATGGCTCGTATTAAGGATTTAATTTCTCCATTTGCATGATTTCAGGTTAAGAGGTAGAGATAACTGTTCCGCCCAGCTTGTCGCCATCTGTTGTGCCCTGGCTCAACAACCTTTACAAAACATTATTTCATCTAATAAAATCCTATTTTATTAGATGAAATGTTCGAATTTCTCAGTGCAAAATAAAGAAGAATTACAGCTACTGAACAATGCCATTTTGTCAGCTACTGAATTGGGGAAATTCGTTGTTTTTAAAGCAACCTTTGCAACTATAGAATATTTAACAAAATCATCACTAATGAGTTATTGTTTGTTTTTGGGTTTGAAATTAAGGATAAAGATTAATGATTTCTATATCCTTCGTTTTATCCTAATCTAGAAATTAATCCAAAGCATTATCAATTGATTTTGTTGATTTTGTTATTATAACTATTGTTAGGGTCCGAATATTATCAATGGTTGGTTCATGGTGATTTTGGTCAAGACCTAGGGCCAGCGTAAGCCAAATGTGTTACAAACCATTTTTCGACATATCCTAAGTTCTCAAACCATGTTCGACATTACCACCAATATATATGCCGATCATTATTATATGGTATGTTTTGCAAAGTCGATTCTTGATTTAATGGTTTGTAAATATGATTATTTATCCGCCACCTTTAAAAGGTAGGTCGAATCTATGGTAGGGATTACATGTATTATGGTTATCATCGGGTTGATTGATGTCACAGCCTCTATCCCGATTCACCTATTGCGAAGCCAGCATGCTATCATGACGCTGGTACTTGACCTGTCTATCGCGTTTAAGTCTTGGTACCTATCCCTCGTCATGGATGCCTGTAAATGGAACACCTGTTCTACGTACATCAAAGGGTCTCTTGTTATTTAATTTAGGGTAAATCAAGATAATATCAGTTGTCTAGGGTCTTTGACCATCGTTTTTGTCATCAATCGATTACCACTCCGAGTGCCGATGTTTTCATTCATGCCAAACCCGTAGGGGTATAGCCTGCGTTTATGCATGGCTTATCCTGTTTATCACCTGTTTTTGCTTAGCCTTTATTCCAAGTGCTCATGATCTCGTGTTCTGTCTCTTGACGAGCTCTGGTACCTATTTTGCGTGCGGTTACGCACCTGGACTCAGCCAGTGATGGCACCTGTAGTAAGGGTTGAACCCTGCGAAATGACCTTTTTAAATTCGAACTCTGAGCTCGCAGTAAAGGTCGAGGATATAGGGTGGATGCCGTTCTTGAAGAAATTTTCTGATTCGAACCCTGAAGTTACTAGGGTTTTTGCTCTCTCCCTAGTTGATTTTCAAGCAGAAGTTGGTGATCTTCGGTTTTGGGTTGATGAACGGTCAATAGCGGCCGGAACAGGCTTGTCCCTGACTGGTCAGTGATGGTTCAAATACTAGAAGATAAATATAACAGAATGGTGGCAGTTGCTTAAAAACCCTGCTCAGGAAGTCTCTTTTCGAACTAGAGTGGCCCGTAAATATTTCAAGGTAGAATGGCATCCTATCCTTGATTTGATTCACCGTTACTTGACCTGTGAAGGCCAGTTATCGTCAGCGTATGTATATCACCTTCGGCTTATGTCTATTTTTATAGGGTTTCCGTTAAATTTACCTTATTATCTTTTACATAGCCTATTCAAAATGTCCAATGCGATTAAAAAAGGCCCTAAACACGTCAGTCACAGTCTCTTTCATCATGGGTTGGTTCGCATGTTGATTGATACTGAGTTGTTGAAGTTGGGTCGGTCATGGGAGGAATTTGTAGAGTCCAACAGTTTTTCTTCATTTTGTCACTACATGTTCGACAACCCTGATGACTGCATCAAACACAAAGATCCTAGTTCAGTCTCAGTCCCTTCTCTGCGCAGACCTTTGTCGAGTCCTGAACGTATGAGCCCTGAACCCTGCAAAACTCCCATGGCAAATCCGGTTGAAAGTGCTGACACTCCGTTAAGGTCTAAGCGCACGAGGAGAGTTTCACCGTTGTCACCAACTACACCCCAAAATAGTATTGATAAAATTGGCAATCGTGGGCGAAATCAGCCCAAGGCTAAATTGGGTCGTAGATTCACCAGGAGCATGGCGAAAGCTACTTTTGTCAAAACCCCTGTGAGTGAAAAGGTTTAGGTGGAGACTATTGTTTTAGATGAGGAAGAATTTGATATCTCTCCGCCTATTGATGATAGTGTCGTTCAGCCTGAAGTTGTTTCGAATCCTGTCAATGAGACTCTTCCTATTATTGACAAGGATAGTCCTGTGCTCAACAAAGAGGTGCAAGAGGATTCGTTGGTTAATGCTCCGACTCAAGAAAATCCTGTGCATGCAAATTCACCTGGTATTTATTGTGTTGCAGACATGGCTCATCCTTTGTTTATTAATCGCATGTTGGATAAAATTCGTAGTATGGAAGATAGGGTAGGTGAAATGGCAGTGAATCGGGATTTAATAAAGGCTGAAAATGATATGTTGAAGGAGAAAGTTAATGCAAATGATCAACAGCTCCTTCGATTGAGAAATCATAAGAATAAGTTGATTAGGAGGGTTCTCAAATTGCAGGATGAAAATGACAAGAAAGAAGAAAAGGTTCGTGAGCTTAACGCTCAGATTGCACTCATGCAGTTCAAGGTTGCTCCTTCGTCGATTCATTCAAGTGGGGTGAATATCCAGGTCTTTAATGCTTCGGTAAATTTGTAGTGTTTTGGCGGTGTGTTATTTTGATATCAAGTTTGAAGTTTTGATGATCAAGTTTTATTTACAGGTATTTGTTGAGTGTGAATTTGTTTATTAATTATTTTATTTGTTTTTCTATTTTAATTATATTTTAATTATGTTTCTTTTGTCTTGCATCGCAGGTGGTATCATAAATATTTTCCTCCCCCGATTTTGATGAGTTCGGTTGTATGGATGATCCCTAGATATCTGGAAGCAAATCGATCTTGCAGGGACTGTTTTCCAGGTGCCATTACCTTATCTGTGTCCTCGATCTCCTGTTATGGACTGAGTATTCGCGCGCATGCTGAAAAATGACATGTTCCCACTTGTCATTTTTATACGAAATCTGTTAAGGATTTCAAGTTGGATTATCTCCAGCTTTTAGGAGGTTTTAGTTTTGGGGAAATTAGAAGATATTTATAGGGCAGATAGCATAAGTGATGGGGGTCGATAATTTGGGAAAGGGAAGACAAGACCACTGTTCAATCCATCTGTGACTCGTGACAGTTAACTGTCAGTAGCTACAACGTTTGGACTGGTGATGTTTAATACATATATACAGTTTTTATACTTTACATATGATTGATAATATCTTTTGGTTTTGCCACTTGTTTTTCTATATTATAAATGTTTGTGATAATTTCCTTGAAGAATTGTGCAAATATTATTTACAAGTATCGACTGTCACTGTTTCCGATTGTGTTGATATGTCATGTTCTGTAATTAATGATTGATATCATTGTTATATAATATGTAATTAATTCTGTATGGTTTTGTTAATATTTAGATTTCTTCAAATATTGTCAAATGTTTGCATACAGTGTCCTTGTCAACATAAATTGATTACAGGTTAAATTTTTCATTGCTCCTTATCAGGATAGAGGGTAGATTAGGATAATGTGTGTTTAAGTTTTTATTATATTATTTGAAAAATCTATTTGAATCAGATCCTTTTATAGGAATTACCAACATTCAGATTATTTTTGTTGTAATTATTGTACACTGTGTATATTATACATCGTTGTAGGGTATTAACTTTGCTAATTTGTATCTTTTCTATTCTTGTGTTTATAATTAACTGCTTTAAGTAGGTTAAACATAACAGTTTGTCATTCTGTAACTCATAACCTGAATTAACCTTGGTAATCCTAAGTGTAGGACCAGATAACAATCAGTAGCATTAATTTTAACCTTTACACTTTTAAATTTCCAGGCTAACAGAGCCTTTAAACCTGTCGGGAACAACCATCCCAAACAGCTTGGAGCCTGTCCTAAGGATCTTGGTCTGGGTTGTATCCCCCGTTGCGGGCTTAGTCAAATACGCCCATCAATAGAAGGTTAGTCTGACTCTCCATTGAAGGGCTCATCTTTCTGTCAAAGCGGAATTTGATTCCAAGCATTTTCAGTTTTTTGTGCGGGAAATTAGGGCTTCTTGCAAAAGAAGAATTTTTGAGTGAGCCCAGCATAGGATTTCTCTCCTCATAAAAATCAAAGTCTAGAGACCTGGATCATGTTTTTTGGTTGGGTGAAACTCTAGGAAAGTCAAACCCTAGTTTCACCCCGAGCTAGAAAAACCCTAAATACTAAAAATGCTAAGTTTTGGTACATTCGCTATATCCTGAAATTGGAGATGGTTCAGGAGCTGTAAATTTCAGGGGCTGAAGATAAAATATTTCTGTACATTGTGTCCAAACTTTAGCCTTAGATTCACTATATTATGGGAGATATGATCCCTCCAAGTTAGGGTTCCAGCCTCTTCCAGAATTCATCCCTAAACAAGACACCTTGGGAAAATTGCTATAGCTTGGGCTACAGACGTCCAAATAGAATTCCTGAAGATGTTCCACAAAGGGCACGGATTTTAATTTATTTTTTCCAAATTTCAAACCCAGAATATGAAACAATGACACATGGCATGCTGTACAACTTCACTGTTCTGAACAGTCCTGTAACAGGTCACCTTGGGAAAAGGATCATAAATCCAAATTGGTTAAATCAATTTTGATGAAACCTATGGTGTTGGCTCAGGGACATACGAGGTTACCACAGTGAGAAATTTCAGACACAGAGGGGCAGCAATTGCAGATATATCACAGATATAGTGACAGGCATTTCTGCAGAAGCTGAATCGTCTGATTTGAAAGGTGAAGAATCGAGATTTCCAGAATCCAAGTACATCAGTCAACTCACCTCATTCAAGCACATATCCTGGTAAGGTCAGTTTCTCATTCCACAAAATTTCATTTTTTTGTAATTCTCTAGCAATATGACTTCAAGCACTAAGCTTGAGAACAAGCTAGAAGGCATAGAGAATTTTCGAGCATGGACATACAGGATTGGTCTCATTCTCCAAGAGAATGATCTAGATAAGGATGTTGAAAGAAGAAGTGTCAGAACCTGAAGTAGCTGAAGCCAAGGAGAAGCATAGAAAGGATATGATTAGGGCACAAAGAATTATTGCTGACTCCATTGAGGATCACTTGATTCCTCAAGTTTCATCTAAGAAGACTCCAAAAGAAATGTATGATGTGTTTTCCAGAATGTTTGAGGGAAGAAACATCAACAGGAATATGAATCTAAGAGCTCAACTGAAGAGCATCAAGATGAGTTATGGAGAATCCATCCAAGACTACTTTTCAAGGGTTTCTCAAATCAAAGAGCAACTAGAAGCTATTGGAGATAAGCTTGATGAAGATGAAATGGTTATGACTGCTCTCAATGGTCTCACTAGACCATGAGAATCATTCATTCAAATGATGTGTGCCAGGAAGGAAAGCATGTAGTTTGATGTGGTATGGGAAGACTGAATTCAAGAGGAGACTAGAGTGGAAAATAGAGAAGCCTTACTAAAACAGGATGATCAAGCCCTAGCCACTCATACCAGAAAAAGAAGAAGGAATCAACCCATCTTCAAGAAGGGAAGTCACAAAGAGCATCAACCTCCCAAAATATTCCAAAGATTGAAAGAAAGTCTATCGAGTAATGACTACTCTGGTTTTCAATGCTTCCACTGTGACAAGATAGGACACATTGCCAGAAACTGTCCTATAAAGAAGTAAGAATATAAGCAGAGGATCAATAACAACAAAAGATATCATGCTCATCTAGCTAAAGATGAGCATGAAGAAGAAGAAGATGAAGGACCTTCGAGAAAGCAAGAAAGAGAAGAAGATGCGGAAGAATATGTATTGTTTTCTACTATCTCTGGGTTTGTGACTCCTGGAGAAGACACTTGGCTTATTGATAGTGGTGCTTCAAAGCACATGATGGGAAAAAACAAAACTCTGTCAAAACTTGAAGAAAAGAGCTCTCCTCAGAAAGTATCCCTAGGAGATGACTATCAATATCCAATCAAAGGAGTTGGTGAAGCAAGCTACAAACTTGAATCAGGTAATCCCTTAAAAATAAAAGATGTATTATATGTACCTGTTTTAAAGAAAAATTTACTTTCTATCTCAGCTTCAGATAAAAAAGGATTTAGAGTTGCTTTCATAGATGGTCAAGTACTTATGTGGCCCAAAGGAAAGAATATTGAAGATGCAATCATCATTGGTGAATAAGAAGGGGGCTTGTATAAACTCAAGGGGCACTCAGAAACAACCTTTGTGCATGAGTCCACTGACCCTAGTGAAATATGGCATAGAAGGCTTTCCCACATCAATTACAAGGCTCTACCTCATGTGAACAAAGTAGTGACGGGATTACCAGACATGAAGATCAAGCATGAAGGCATTTGCAAAGGATGTGTGAAGGGAAAGAACATCAAGAATCCATTCCCGAAGAGTGAAACAAAAACAAAAGGTACGTTGGAATTGATTCATTTAGATGTATGTGGTCCAATGTCTTCCACATCCTTAAGTGGATTTGAATATTATATCACATTTATTGATGATTTTTCAAGAAAGACTTGGATATACTTCTTGAAGGCAAAGAGTGAAGTGTTTGAGAAATTCAAGGAGTTCAAAGCCTTGACAGAGAATCTTTCTGACAAGAAAATTAAGATTCTTCGATCAGACAATGGAGGAGAGTACACCTCAAAAGAGTTTGATTCCTTTTGCAAAGATGCAAGAATAAAGAGGGAACTAAATACTCCCTACAATCCCCAATAGAATGGGGTAGCAGAAAGAAAGAACAGAACCATCATGGAGGTAGTGAAGACAATGATATATGATCGAGATCTTCCAATGCACCTATGGGCAGAAGTGGCAAGAACTGTTGTGTATGTACAAAATATAATATCTCACAGTGCTCTTGGGCTCAAAATTCCAGAAGAGATATTCACGGGAAAGAAGCCTGAGGTAATTCACCTCAATATATTTGGTTGTCCAGTAGATATTCATATACCAAAAGAGAAAAGAACCAAATTAGACCCTTCTGGAAAGAAGGGGATATTTGTTGGATATTATGAAGTATCCAAGGCATTTAGAATCTACATTCCTGGATTCCACCACATGGAAATCAGACGAGATGTGACATTTGATGAAGACGAAGCTCTCAAGAGATCCAGGAAGTGCCAACTTGAAGAAGTGTATGAAGAAGAGACACCACCCAGAAATAAAGAAACTACATGTCTCCCTGAAGATGAAGCTCCTGAAGAACATGACATGGCAGAACCACAAGAACCTCCCATGATGGAGATATCAAGAAAAAGAAAGCCTACTTGGACAAGAGAAATTTTACGAGAGGCAGAAATATATGGAGCTCCTTAAGGCTCTACAAGGGAAAGAAAGAAACCTAATACTTTTTCCAACTATGTAGCCTTGATGTGTGATCTGGTAGAACAAGAACCTACAAATTATGAAGAAGCGGTACAGAAGAAAGAATGGGTAGAAGCAATGACTGAAGAATACCAGTCAATAATGAATAATGATGGGATATAGTTCCCAAACCAGAAGGAAAGAGTATAGTATCCTCCAAATGGATATTCAAAATAAAGCATGCGGCTGACGGAAGTATCGAGAAGTATAAAGCAAGATTTGTGGCCAGAGGTTTCTCTCAGAAAGAGGGAATTGATTATGAAGAGACATTTGCTCCTGTAGCATGATATACTTTGATTAGAACTATCATGGCACTTGCATCCATAATGAAGTGGGACTTACACCAGATGGATGTGAAAACAACTTTTCTAAATGGTGTTATCGAAGAAGAAGTTTACATAGAACATCCTCAAGTATTTGAAGTTGAAGACAGACATACTCATGTATGCAAGTTGAAGAAGGCCTTGTATGGTCTTAAACAAGATCCTAGAGCTTGGTATGAGAGGATATATAGTTTCCTGTCAAGCATGGGATTTACCAAGAGGAAACATGATCCTAACCTTTACCTCAAGGTTGTAGAAGATGAACCTGTCATCCTACTACTATAGGTGGATGATTTATCGTTGACAGAAAAATATGAAACAAATTATGAAAAGCAAGAAGAGACTAGCAGAAGAATTTGAGATGAAATACCTTGGGTTAATGCATTATTTCCTAGGTCTGGAAGTATGGCAAAGTTCAGAAGGAATATTTCTCAATTAGGGAAAGTATG
Source organism: Pseudotsuga menziesii (assembly GCA_001517045.1). NCBI lineage: Eukaryota > Viridiplantae > Streptophyta > Pinopsida > Pinales > Pinaceae > Pseudotsuga > Pseudotsuga menziesii. The sequence continues at coordinate 338,785 of LPNX010564556.1, read as the reverse complement.
CAGTATATATATTGAAAAGATTCAACATGTTGGAATGCAAAGCCTTGTCCACACCCATGGATTCCAACTTGAAGTTGTTAACTGATGACTCATCAGAGTTAGTGGATGTGACTCATTATAGACAGATCATTGGGTCATTGATGTATTTGTCAAATACCAGACCAGACATTTGTTTTGCTGTGAACACCTTAATTCAATATCTAGTTCAACCTAGACGGGTTCACTTGGTAGCTGCAAAACATGTGATGAGATATTTGAAAGGAACTATAGACTTTGTTCGATATTATGATAATATCCATGAGTATAGATTGTATGGCTATACAGATGTAGTTTGGGCCGAAAGTATCTCAGATAGAAAAAGCACATCAGGTAGATGTTATAGTTTGGGATTTGCTATGATCTCATCGTTTAGCAGAAATCAATCCAGTGTTGCACTAAGCATAGCCGAAGCAGAATATATAGCAGCTTTATCTGCTAGTTGTGAAGCCATATGGCTTCAGAAGCTAATGTCAGGATTATTCAACCTAGAGTTGGACACTACAGTGATTCTATGTGATAACCAAAGTTGTATAAAGATGACAGAGAACCCTGTGTTTCATGACAGATCAAAGCACATAGAAATCAGATATTTCTACATTTGAGATATGATGCAGAAGGGAGCCATAAAGCTCCAGTATGTGAGTACTGATGAACAAGTTGTTGATGTGTTGACAAATCCTCTACCCCAGTGAAGTTCGAACACTTTCGAGACAAGCTTGGTGTGGTTCAAAAAGATCTTCCCCGAAAGGGGGAGTAGTGATGTTGCAGTTCGATTATATCATCCCTATGCACTTTCCCTAAAGTGATCCGAAGACCTCGGTCTTCGAGAATGAAGAGGAATTGTATCATCCTGGGACATCTATCCATAATAGATCTGGTGACCTCAGTCCTTGAGAATGTGGCGGGATTGTATCATCCATGGGCACTTGCCCTAAAGTGATCCGGAGACCTCGATCTTCGAGAATGAAGAGGGATTGTATCATCCCGGGACATTTGTCCATAATAGATCCGGTGACCTTGGTCCTCGAGAATGTGGTAGGATTGCATCATCATTGGACATCATCCTAAAGTGATAGGGACTGAATCTCCCATAATCAATCCTGGCTTCGGTCCTCGATAATGTGGTAGGATTTCATCATCCTTGGACATAGTCCTAAAGTGATAGGGACTGATTCTCCCGTAATCAATCTAGTGGCTTTGATCCTCGAGAATGTGGTAGAATTGCATCATCCTTGGACATAGTCCTAAAGTGATAGGGACTGATTCACCCGTAATCAATCCGGTGCCTTCGGTCCTCGAGAATGTGGTAGGATTGCATTATCCTTGGACATAGTGCTAAAGTGATAGGGACTGATTCTCTCGTAATCAATTCGGTGGCTTTGGTCCTCAAGAATGTGGTAGGATTGCATCATCCTTGGACTTAGTCCGAAAGTGATAGGGATTGATTCTCCCATAATCAATCCGGTAACTTCGGTTGTCGAGAATGTGGTGGTATTGTATCATCCCTGGACTTTAAGTCCAAAAGCGATCCAAAGACTTTTTGTCTTTGATTTGTGGATTGCAGGTTGTTGCTGATGATGATGATGTTGTACTGATCAAAATATCAGATTATGATGATGATGACGTACTGATCGAAAGATCAGAGTATGATGATGATGACATACTGATCGGAAGATCAGAGTATGATGATGATGACGTACTGATCTAAAGATCAGAGTATGATGATGACGCACTATGATTATGATGTTTCTGATCGAAAGATCAGAGTATGATGATGACGCACTATGATTATGATGTTTCTGATCGAAAGATCAGAGTATGATGATGATGTTTCTGATCGAAATATCAGAGTATGATGATGATGATGTTTCTGATCGAAAGATCAAAATGTGATGATGATTATGATCGATAGATCAGAATATGATGATGTTGCTACTGATCGAAAAGTCAAAGTGCTGAAGATGTTTCTGATCGAAAGGTCAAAATACTGAAGATGTTATTGTTGATCGAATAGTCAAAGTGCTGAAGATGTTGCTGATCGAAAGGTCCAAGTGCTGAAGATGTCATTGCTAATTGAAAGATCAAAATGCTGAAGATGTTGTTGATCAAAGACTGAAGATGTTGTTGATGATGAAGACTAAAGATTGAAGATGAAGACTACATGATGTTGAAAAGATTCCAATGATTTATAGATGTGTTACCCTACTGATGTTGATGATGTCCCCTATCTCTACTATTTTTGTTGTTGATGTTGCTGTAGAATACCCTTCTCGTTAAGGGGGAGTCTTGAAGTATCGTAACCTCAAAGAATATTCTATATGTATATTTTTGTGGTCCCCGATGGTCCTACCGGGAGAACCACTTTTATTACATTGTACCCTGATGCTCCTAATCAGAAGAACTAATAAGAGTCATGAGGTAGTCCCCTCTAATTGTAAAGGTGGGTCATTAGCACCCCAGTGTGGCCACTTGAGCCTACATGTGTAACTCGAGCCTACATGATTTAACTCGATCCTACATGTTAAATGAGTTAACTTAAGTGAACGGATGAATATAAATAGAGGTGTAGTGCTCCTCATTTGTGACACACACATTCTCACTTGGGTAGCACATTAGTGGAGAAGAGAAGTAGCTGGAGAAGGAGGAGGATCAGGCTTTGATCTCGTTGCTGGTTTTATCTTTTATCTTTTTGGGGCATGTATATTGAGGAATATTTTCTTGGGTTTTTCCCTTTAGGGTTTTCCTAGGATAAATATTTGTGTTCCTTTTTATGGTTGTGCTTGTCTATCTTTTAGTGATCCTGTTTATATGCTTTTGTCATGAAAATGAAATGAAATATTGATGTCTTAGCTAAGCATATGAAAATTTAACACCTACAATATCTAATATTAAGTAGCCTAACTCTTCTATGCATGCATTTAGGAACTATCCCGACTATTCAAGCAACAATTTAATGCGTGAATCAATGATTTTATAGAAATATACAATTGTTCAGGGAAAACGCCAATATCAGCTCTTCATAGATTCACAATTCAAAATAGTAAATGCATCTAGGCTAAATAAACTATAAGCACACAACTAATTTTCTAATTGAGCAAACACACAAACACACAGCTCAACCCTCTTCTTTAGTTTGTTTAAAATATTTACAATCGGAACAAGACACAAGTTTGTCCATTTCTCTGCAAAATTTGGATTTCTAATCCTGAAGAGAGGAACCCTTTTTCCTTCCCTAATCTATGTATTTAAGCTAAAATATGACTGCCTCTGCTCTGAGTCGTCCTGTAACTACAAAAAAACAACTACAATGCATGATGAAAATGTCCTTGTCCAAAACCAAACAGTCAGATGCTTGATCTCCACACAAGGAGTAATGATACAAAATCCCTCCTACGGCTAACAAACTCTGACTCGGAAAAATAAAAAAATAAAAATGTGGCATAGTATGTGACCAACTCATCACATTACTGGCATGCCATGGTGCTCCTGCATAAGACTTGCAAGGGTGAAAAATTATAAACCCCTATTCATTAGATCAACTACAATGAAACTCTTGGATTCTAAATATGAAATGCTCATCCAAGTAGTATCCTTCATTGGTCTCTCCTTCCATTTGACCAAATACTCCAGATAATCCTTCTTCCTTGTACTCTTTAAAATTTTAGTGTCCAGAATGGCCTCAACTTCCAATGGCTATCCCACACGCATCTTCCCCACCCATTGTAAGTCTTCAGTAGGATATTCACCTTCTGTAAAGGTTCCAGTATCACCTGCTACACAAGGATATATATCTACAACATTAAATATTGGTGAAATTCCCACTCTAACAGGAATCTCTAACTCTTAATAATTTGCTGAAAATTTTCTGAGTATCCTGCAGGGTCCAATCCTCTTCATCTTCAGCTTATTTTACACTCCGTTCAAAAATTTGTCCCTCTTTAGATAGGCTAAGACCAAATCTCCTACTTCATAGTTCTTCTCTCTCCTTTTGGAATCTTCTCTGTCCTTGTAACTGGTGTTACTCTGCTGTAACCTTGCTTTCAATTGCTCCTGTAATTCACTGATCCTGGTTGCAAACTATTCTCCATCATCACTTCTTTTCTCTAGCTGACCTAAGTCACGCAGCTCACACACTCCTCTTGGATGCACTCCATACAAAATTTGGAATGGAATCATCCTTGTACTTCTGTTTGGTGAGTCATTATAACAAAACTCAACTTGGGCTAATACTCTGTCCCACTACTTTGGACTCTCTCCAATCAGAATTTTGAACCTATTCCCTACACTCCTATTAACTACCTATATCTGTTGATCAAAATGTGGGTGCTATGCTGAACTTAAGTTCAGTTTGGTGTCCAAGTTCTTCCATAAGTTCCTCCATAAATGACCTATGAACTTCACATCTCTGTCTGATACAATGCTTCTGGGTAAACCATGTGTTATCCATAAAGTTGAACCTAGACTACAGGGGTTCAAGCTTAAAGAAATCTTTTTCAAAAATATAATTCAATGAAATCAAGATAAAAATTGGGCGGGTATGTAATAAAAGATATAAATAAATCATATAACCATTAAAGACCTGTACAACATGAAATAGAATACAAAATTCAATATCAAAGAAACTACGAGCATGAATTTATGAGATGAGACTGACTCTATCATTAAAAGTTTAAAAGATAACTGTATTTCACCGTAATAATCATGTAATGGGATTCAATTGACCATATATAGGATAAATCACAAAAAATACAATTCATAAGATACAAAGTCAACTTATAATCATAATCATATCAAAGCAGAACCTGTATTGAAGATGCAGACCATTTCATGTCATACAGCATATCATCAAAATTGGATTTCCATAACTCCAATTGCCACCACCTTTTTTCAATCTAGTGACTATCCTTATATACAAAATATCTGAGTTTCTAAGATAGTTATTAGATCCTACTTCTATGGATCGAATTTCTTCAAAAATATAAAAGCCAATCTTCTAAAACTGTTTGCCTTAATTATCTGGAGCTCGTTCTGATTTTCTGCCTGAATAATTGGTTCTAGAATTAATATACTCTGCCATTTGGTATTTGTGTTGACACATGGGCTTCTTTGATGCTTGAACTTGGTTTCAGGATTTAATACTTAAAAGATCATGGATAATGGATCCTGTGACTCATGCCGGCCATCTCAGCAATTCCACCAACAATTGTCACTGATAGGTCCATATGCATCAATGGCCAATCCAGTTGCTATTGTACTGAGCATGCCCAAAGCCGCTACGACAATTGAAAATATGGGAATAATAACAAATTTGTATCCCAAAGCCAACCAAAATATAACATTAGTTGCTGCTCCAGTTTGCATGAATTGGCAACATCTTGGACAGGGATGTAAGCTTTACTAGTGTAATACTCTGTGACAAAACAAATAACAAGGCCAACTCAGAAACCAATAGCAATGCAAAAGAAAAGCTCCCAGTTATTTACAACCTTCTGGGCACCAAAATTGAAAATGGTGAAGGATGAAGGCAATGCAACTAAACTTACAACAATAATGCCAATGGTCATCAATATTGTGGAGATAATAAGTTGCTTTTTCAATGCAATCTCAATTTCGTTCACAGACTTAATCTCAAATATGTCACTCACAAACAGGGTTGTGTTTAAGAAAGCAATGATACCTATTGAACTCATGAGCAAGGGATAGCACATGGCAGTAAAGTCATGAGTGTTTCCAAATGATGATATGGATGCAACAACCAGACCTGCACATGAAGCTTCAACATAGGACCCAAATAAATATGATCCCATACCAGCAATATATCCAACATTATCACCGATATTATTAGCAATGATAAGGGAGTTTCCTTGTCCAGCTATAAATACTCAACAAATTTTATAGCGGTCTTTTTCCAATGTAGGTTGATTCTATAGATTTGGTTTCCTTGCGGACAACTGACCAGTTTCAGTGTTGATATTTAATGAACAATGAACTCGCCCTTTTGGACCCAATATTTCCTTTCCCTATAATGGTTGAAGAAACTTGGAAATCAATGTGTTGATCGAAGATACTTCATGTAGAGAAGCAATAGCATGAGAAGCCTTTCTGGCAGCAATTTTTTTATCACTGATAAATACTTACAGTCCACCAAAAACCCTTCAAACTCCATTCGTACTAGTAAATCACCATAAGGATTCCAATACTATTCATAAAAATCATACATGCTTTTGTTTTCAACCCCTAGAAATAACCAAACCCTCTCAACCAGTTTTGCTCTGAGGCTTTTCCAGAGACTCAATATACTTATAGAGTCTTGGGAAGAATAACATATCCATGACATGTGTTCTGTTCTTTGGATCTCTTCAATAGGAGCAAGAGTGATAACTTTCCCTTCTGTGCCATCCTTCTTTATCTTCATTTTCCCCAAAATTGCTTTCATTGACTCCTTGGCTGTAATCAGCTTAACTTCACTTTCTACAACAGCTCCATCCATGACCCTTGGATCCTTCATAAGAGCTTCAAGTGAATAGCCACCTTCTCTACTCCTTGTAGAATCCCATAGCTGTGCAATATGCATTGTATTAGCATGGAACCCATTGAAATTGATCCCATGATTTTCTATGATATTCTTGTCAAAGCTACAATTATGCCAAACCTTGCTTCTCAATTCTCGTTGAGTGCTTGTGTGGATCCTTCTCGGCATCTTGCTATGAGAATTGGGGCATATATTATAATCTTGATATTGAAAAATGCTACTTGAAACTTCACATAGAGTCTCGGCACCTGGACATTCATTGTGTAAAAGCATCTGTCTAAAAAATTTAGTGGGATAAATGTGGTGACAACACCATGTAGCTTCACAAGTTCATTGAAAAACAAGTTAGAAATGTGTGTAGCATCACTAGTCTTGTAGCATGGAATGAAATGTGCCATCTTAGTGAATGTATCAACAACTACAAATATAGAATCATGTCCTCTGTTATGGATTCTTCCTTTAGCATGCTGGCATACTCTGCATCTGCTTATGAAATTTTCAACTTCGGATCTCATCCTTGGCCAAAAATAGAAATGGCCTAACTGTCCAAAGGTTTTATCACTTCCAAAGTGACTTGCCATACCTACATTTTGTTTTTCTTGTATTAAGTTCTCTCTTATACAATACTTTGGTATACACAGTTTAGTTTTGCTAAATATTAAACCATGATGTAGGGTATACTCCATACATGGCTCTTTTTCCACCTCTACTGGGTTCTTACTGTTGGGCCCAAAAATGGCCTCTTTTGACCACCCTTAATTACCTCTTCTTGTTCTATCCTACCCCATTGAGCATGCCAATTAAACGTTTTACCCCCACTCTACTCTTCAAACCACCAAGGTATGATTAGTCATTGTTTTATTTTATTAATGCTTATGATTGTGATAATTAAGGCTTAATATCCCTCAATGCACTAACATATGATGGTTTATAAAGGTATTTTGAGATATATGGACTACAGGAAGATTGGGCTGAACATGCTACGAAATGGATGGGAATTCATCGCTCAAGTTGATCCCCATCCATCCTATCATTACCCAAGGAATGTGGTTCCAGTGCGATATCCCAGACAAAGTTGTGCCAAGGTAGCTGTAAAAGAATACGTCAGACTTGGAGGTCAACAGTGCGTTGCTGCTGGTGTATAGCCATAATCTGAAGATATCATCACTCCTGGGGTGATTAACAGTTTTCCTATGTTTCCTATTTTTCATCCTGCCACATTTGTAACAGCTGCTGTCATTTAGGGCGCCTGAAGATCAGAGATCTTCATGGCTTCCCCATAATAGGATAGGATGTTATGATTTACATTGTATAAATATGGAGAACTGTTTCAAGCCAGGGGTTGTTGAACATATAATCAATTCATTGTATTATCTATGAGGATGAATTATGTAATCACTCTATCTTTTAATATAAGGAGTTACTTCTGATCTAAAGGTTTTTAGGTGTGTTTAGCCAGTATCTCTATGTGAAGGCTGGGCCCGCCTTCCATAGAGATCACTGAGTTAAATTAGGCATTTTCAATTATTTTGTTGTGTGATGTTATGTTAATTTTATTTATTCATAGGAAGCTGTAACAAGTGTGGATTTACAGTGTGTCATGAGTGCATCTCTTGGATACCTATAGTGGCATGGTGTGACAGTCGACTGAGTAGGTAATTATTTCTTATGCAATTCATGTGGTAACTGTAACAGCTCTGTTCATCCTTAGATATTTTAGTTGTTGTTTCCATGAATCTTTGTAGCTTGCCTCTTATTTTTATGATTACACAATTTCATTCTTGCACTTCAATTTCATAGAACGACTGAACTCAATTTCTGTATTTCGAATTCCTAGATCAATATTCAATTTATGTCTTCGGATTCCTAGGACAATTAGATTAGATAGTTGAGTTAATCATTAAGTGGTGTGAACATAATTTTCCTTTATCTGCAATTGTAATTTAGATGTGACTTTTATCTTTCCATTCTTAGATCAAGACACAACAGAAGGTAATTGTGATTGTATTCCTTAGAAGGTAACTAGATTAATTAGATTCTTGGGATGAGCAAAGATGAACAGAGGATAGTATTGTTCAATTACAGTAATTTCATGTTTAAGCATATACTGTGCATGTTATCCTTGAAATACAAGACTTCCCTGGGTTGACAATAAATATTGTACACTCTGTATGTTAGTTGTAATTCACTTTCATATTGGGTGCTCGACATTTTGGCGCCGTTGCCAAGGAAGGATAAAGATTAAACACCTTCATTAGTTGCATCCTGTAATTGTTTCTATTCAGTATTTTCCATTTTTTCTTTTGTTGTAATGATTTGGGTTGCATGAATACAAGAAGGGTAAAGTGTGATCATCTTTCGACTCCCAAAACCCCACAAAATACTAACAGAGCAGGTGGTCGAGGTCGCGGTCGAGGTCCACAATTGTGTAGAAGGACATTCACTGACGATCTTGTTGACAAAACTGATTCATCCACCAAGGCTTGCCATCAAGAAATGCCTATCAGGAGAAGCCATACCTATCTGGGGCACCAGCGTCAGGGTCCATAGTGGAGAACACACGAGCAGCTGTGACATTCTCAAATATCCCTGCAGAAGAGGACAAAGATGGTACAACTGAACCTGCTGGTAGAATCCTGATCTACCACATTTACGGGAAGCTTGTAACTGAAGAAGAGTGGACGCAGTTCCACCAGAAGATTGCTGATCAGTGGAAGAATGAATAAAATAACGAGGAGAAGAATGAAGAAAAGAACAAAGAAAAGAACGAGGAGAGGAACGAAGGAATGAAAAAAGAGAGGAATGAAGAAGAGAAAATAGAAGAAGGAATGAGTAACATAAAAAAATATGACGAGGAAGAGGAAATGGGGGAAAACCATCATCATGAAGATCATTCCCTGCCTGAAGGAATAGTGGCTACACTTCAATTCCCAATTCAGCAGCCATAAGGGACAACCCCTATGAAAAATATATCACCATCGATGTTGTGTCGCTTCCATGGAAAAGCAGCAGAGGATCTAGACAAATTTGTTTTCGAGTTTGATATTCTTTGTCGCAGCTATGACTACATCACCGATGCACAAAAACTGAAGCTCTTCCCTGCCACTCTGAAGGACAATGCACTGCGCTGGTTCATGAGCCTAGGAGGTGGAACTATTACTAATTGGGACAGGATGAAATAGGTGTTCCTAGACAAATATCAGGAATATTGCAACACCAAATACAAAAGAGAAGAATTGTTCAAAATGGTGGAGAAGGAAGACGAAAGTCTGGAATATTTTGTATAAAGGCTCTTATACAATGTGCAAAGAGATGGATAGACAAACATGGGGTTAGATGTGCTCAAGATAATCCTGCTTCATGGGATTAGGGATGATTGCCTAGATATGTTAAACCTATTAGGAAATGGGGATATCTCCAAGGAGTCTTTTGAAAATATTGTGGAATTATGCAAAAGGTACTCAGGTGATCTTCTAGGAATAACAGGCAGGACAAACGGGATAAGCTAGAATGCAATGTATTTGACAGAACTCAGAAGTCATCTAATGGAGGAGCCACCCTTGTAGAGATAGGCAACCTCCTTGAAAATTTCAAAATAGAAAGGATGAGCTCCATCTTCTTAGAAATCGACGTGCTGAGGGAAAAGCAAAAATAGGCAGTAGAGGACCTCACACTAGAAGTGTTCTGCCCTCGATGTAGAAAGAACCACCCTATGAAGGAGTGCCCGCTTGACAAGGTAGAAGTGTGTCAGCTGTGCGAGCTAAACCACGACACAAAATAATTCCCCTCACCTCCCCAAGTGAAGGCTATTCTACAGGCATCAACTCTAGAGGTGGAACCGGCTTACTTCATTGCACAAAAGAAACCCTGGCAGCCTCGAAACCAAGGTATGACCCTGAACTCATTTCCATTTTTGAATAATATGAGCAATTGGAATAATATGCAAAATGTGAATACACAATTCTCTTCATCTTATTCTCAGTGGAACCCTTATCAAACTTCAATGAAAAATTATAACTCATGGAATCCCTGGACACAGCCACCACACCAACCTACCACACCAACCTGCTTCTTGGTCTCCTGGATGGAGGAATTTCGATCCAGGGAACCAGTTTTCTCAACAACTTCCACATCAAAAACAACCATATCCTCCTCAATATCGTCAATACCCACATCAGCAGTCGCAGCTGCAGTTGCAGAACAATTCTATGCCTAATGTACCAACACTACCTTAGCTGCCTACTCAACCTAATCCTAACCCAAATAATAAAACAGTCCATCAATTTGAGACTGTCAACATGCCTACCTACTCCCTTTCTTCTGTGCCTTGCAACGATATTCACTTACAGTCAGGGAAAATAGTAGAGCTTGTGATCATAGAAGATGTTCCACCCTCTGTACATGAAGAAGGAATGAATCCACAACATCTATCTGATACAACCCCCATTATTGAAGATGTTGAACATCACACAATTGGGACATCTGAAACAAAAAATGATAAATCCAGCAATATGTAGCCTACCCAGGTGATTAGGCAACCACCGTATCCCAAGAGATTAATGCTACCAAGGACAAGGGGACAACCCCAGTTTAACCTATTAGGAGAGTTAAAGAATCTTTATGTTAAAATGCCCCTCCTTCAAGCTCTTCAAGACATACCTATCTATGCTAGAAATATTTGGGACCTGTGCACAAAGAAACGAGGGAGGAAACCCATAGATCCTCCCACTGTCCAGGTCGTAGGGAAATTATCTGCATTAATAATAGGAAAAACCCTATTGGCCAAGTATTACGACCTTGGGAATCCCACTATCACTGTGTAGATTGGGCATACACAGATACCAAATGTACTAGTAGATTTAGGAGCAGCGATTAGTGCCACGACAATTGAGACTGTAAGAAAACTTGGGCTCACTAATCTTAGGCCAACCCCCACTATTTTATAACTGGAAGATAGATCCACCATTAAACCTGAAGGAATTCTGGATGATCTCGTCATCTCAGTTGACTCTTGGGAGTATCCTACTAACTTATTGGTTTTACAACCTAAGTCACAGCTGGGAGGACACCCATTGATCTTGGGAAGGCCTTGGTTGGCCATAGCTAATGCTTACATCAGCTGTCACTCTAGGTCTATGACCATATCAGATGGCACCAAGACTAAGAACCTCACGCTCTATCCTCCAGCTCAGCCGAGTCTCGAAGCTGAAACTTCTTTTTGGATGGAGCCAGAGGAAGAGGAGGGCATTCAGCCATTATTAACTATAGGGAAATCCTTAACTTTTAAAGATGAAAATGAAGATGATGCCATTAATAACTTCATCAGTGAACCCACCTTATTCAATAAAGAATCTTATCAAATCCTGAACATTACTCTGGGTAAGGAAGAACAAGAAAATCTCACACAAGAAGCACTAGTCGGTGACATGCACATAATCCCAGTATTGAAAAATTCAAAAAGTATTCCCATTGAGGTAGAGTCTAGAAAACCTTGAATATTAACCCTGGCCTCTCCTTAGATGAACATAAGCGCCTGATCAGTCTCTTGAAAGAACACAGGGGGGCATTTGCTTGGGAGTATACAGACATGAGGGGTATTCCCTCTAACCTGTGCACCCATCATATTTATATTAAAAGTGACTCCCGGCCTATGTGTCAGCCTCAATGACGAATGAACCCCAATCTTAGGGACATAGTGAAGGAACAAATTCAGAAACTCTTGGAAGCAGAATTTATATATCCTATTTCAGACAGCGAGTGGGTCTCCCTGCTCGTAATTATACCCAAGAAAAATGGTAAATGGAGAATCTGTGTCAACTAAAGGGAGCTGAACAAAGCCACACAAAAATACCACTTTCACTTGCCCTTTATTGATCAAGTACTCAACAACCTATCAGGGAAGAATTTCTTCTCCTTCCTAGATGGGTTTAGTGGGTACAATCAAATTCAGATTGCTCCTGAAGACCAACATAAAACTACCTTCACTTGTCCCTGGGAACGTTTGCTTACAGAGTGCTTCCCTTTGGTTTATGTAATGCACCAGAAACATTTCAAAGAGCTATAATCGACATGTTTTTGGAATTAGTTAATGACGGTATGGAAATTTTTATGGATGATTTCACTCCTTATGGCAAATATTTTGAAGAAGCATTGGAAAATTTGAAAAACGTTTTAACTCGCTGTGAATAGACCCAACTCTCTTTAATCACTGAAAAGTGCCATCTGATTATGAGTGAAGAATTAGTATTGGGGCACTTCATCTCTGTTGATGGAATTCAGGTGGACCCCTCAAAAATCAAGGTAATAAAAAATATACCTACTGCTACAACTCAAAAAGAGATGCGAAGTTTTCTGGGACATGCTGGATACTACCGAAGATTTATAGAGAATTTTTCCAAACTTGCTTCTCCTTTGTTTTCATTATTAATGAAGGATGCACCATTTGTTTGGAATGAAGCATGCCAGACAACGTTTGTTAAGCTTAAGGATAAGCTGTCCACAACTCCTATCTTAAGAGGGCCCAATTGGACCCTACCCTTTTACATTTCTTCAGATGCTTCTGATATCGCTATTGGAGAAATTTTAGGACATCGAGATGGTGGGGTACGTTATGCGATTTATTATATTAGTAAAAACTTAGCCCCTGTTGAAATTAATTATACTGTCACCGAGAAGGAGTTCTTAACTATTGTCTACTCCATTAACAAATTTCGACACTACATTACTGGGTATCCTACATTTGTGCACACTGACCACTCTGCCATTAAATATCTAATGAAAAAACCCATCACTAATGCCAGGGTGACTAGATGGCTCTTATTATTACAGGAATTTGATATTACCATCATAGATAAACCTGGAAAAGAAAATGTTGTTGTTGATTTTTTATCTCGTTCCACTAACAATGATGATAATTTTCCTGTTGAGGACTCTTTTTCAGATGAACATTTATTCTCAGTTTCAGCTCATTCCCCTTGGTATGCAAATGTCACTAATTACTTGGTTGTGGGAAAGCTTCCAGCACATATGTCTAAAACAGAAAAGAGAAAAATCATCCAGCAAAGTGCCAGGTATTGTTGGGTAAACGGTCATCTCTTTTACACATGTCCTGATCTTGAAATCATAAGACGTGTAAGGGAAGATGAAATATTTCATATACTGAAGCCCTGCCATGATGAACCTTGTGGGGACACTTTACAGACAGAAGGACAGGACACAAAGCGCTGAGGATGGGATACTATTGGCCAACTCTTTTCAGGTATGCAAAAAGATATGTTCAGTCCTGTGATAGCTGCCAAAGGATGGGTCAACCCAATAGATTAGATCAAATTCCTCTGCAACCACAATTAGTAATTGAACCATTTGATAGACGGGCTTTGGATTTTGTTGGCCCTATCAGCCCTCATTCCAAACAGAAAGCTTACATCTTGGTATGTACCAATTATATGACCAAATGGGTAGAAGCTATAGCTTTGGAGAAGGCTAATGACCAGGCTATGATCGACTTTCTATACAGTGAAATCTTTACCCATTTTGGGGTACCTAAAGAAGTAGTTACTAACGGGGGACCGTAGTTCATGTTGCATCAATTTGAAGCTCTGATACAGAAGTATCATGTTCAGCATAGGGTAGCTTCACCTTACCATCCCCAAGCCAATGGCTAGGTGGAAAGCACTAATAAAGTTATTGAATCCATCCTTACCAAGACAGTGAAGAGCCATCATAGAGATTAGGCTGACAAGCTTCTGGAAGCACTATGGGCATATTGCACCACTTGGTGTAACACCATAGGTTTCTCTCCTTACGATTTAGTGTATGGAAAAAGTGCCATATTCCCAATTGAATTTGAGATCAAGACCCTGAAGATGGCCACCGAAGTAAACTTGGATGTAACTAAAGCTGAAAAAAGAAGATTGAACCAACTGAATGAGCTGGATGAGATTTGGTTAGCTGCAGTGGACCAGACAGTGTTAATTCAACAACAAAGATCCAATTGGCATGACCGATCCATTAAAAAGAAGGTCTTCTGTGAGGGAGACTGGGCACTATTATACGATTCCAGATTCAAAAGAGATTTCAAGGGCAGATTATGCATAAGATGGCTAGGCCCATACCTAGTAGACAGGGTATTTGATAACGACACAGTCCGCCTGGTAACTATCGATGAAAATCACACACCATTATTTGTTAATGGTCACAGGCTGCAACTGTACCGTAAACCAATTTCAAAGGATGCATTTATCTCGTAAATTGCCACTGATCTAGATTACCAACTAGCACAAGGGAAGAAATTTCTCTATGCCTCTGTCAATCCTTAATTAATCACTGTAAATCGCACATGAATTATTGTACATAAATAATTGCCATTTTTTTTGGTTATGTTATCTTTTTTTTTTCACTTGATCTTTTTTTTCCCTGTTGTTGTTTTTCCAAAATTTGGAGGGAAGTGCCCAAGGATGAGGGTCAGATCGGGCCTGTCGACTAGAAGTCATTTTTCTGTGCCTTCCTGCACCATGAATTTTTTTTCCCTTAAATAAATTTGTCGCAGCTGCGACACCCATTTTCCGGCAGCTGCGACACCCATTTTTTGGCAGCTACAACCCATTTTCTGGTAGCTGCGACACCGATTTTTTGGCTGCTGCAATCCATTTTCCAGCCACTACAATTAATTTTTTGGCCACTGCAATCCATTTTCTGGCCGCTGCAACACCCATTTTTCGGCAGCTGCGAGACCCATTTTTCGGCAGTTGCAACTCATTTTTTGGCAGCTGCAACACTATTTTCTGATAGCTGCAACACCGTTTCCGGTAGCTACCACATCATGAAACTCTGCCTTCTTCCATTTCCACACACTATGACCCCATTTCACTTTTTACCATAAAACCCATTTCCCGTCTCTCTAGCACAGTCACTTTCCATCCGCTTAACATTTTCTTCCCTCTTTTCCAGCAGCTGCGACATCTTTTCTAGCAGTTGCGACATCTTTTCCAGTAGCTGCGGCATTTTTTCCAGTAGAAGCAACTCCGATATATTTAGCTTATTTTTCTAGCATTGAAGGTCGCGTCTCTGCTTCGATTTCTTTATGACCTGCGACTGTGACTCCTGTGTGTTATAGCGGATTTCACCACACTAGGTGAATCACACATTGTATGGCCTTCCCCTATCCTGCTGAAGACTCATTAGCCCCTATGGATTACTTTTTGTCTTTTGATGTGTCCTTGATCATCCCTAAAAACATAAGAAAAGTGATATACGCAGCTTTTACCCCGATAACCACGTACATACGCGGATATTACCCCTATAGTCGCATACATCGGGATGTGTACATAATCCAAATCCTTTTGGAGTGTTCCTTGACTTGGATCCGACTCATATGACTCCTGGCCTTCCATATGCCTTGAGATCGCACAGATTCGACCTCTTAGTATCCCTTTGAAAAGCTATATAAGGAACCCCTTGAGACATTGAAAGCATAAGAGAGAATTGAGAGTAACGAAACTATAGTCCATTGTTGTCAGAACTTATGCTTGAGTCTGCATCCCTTTGTCCCTTGGATCACTGTTGTGTTCTTCCCAAGCTTTCCTTTTGCTAGTGAGCTTGCTATCTGAGTGATGGAGGATTGAGGTGGTGGAGGCCCAAGTGGGGGATTTAGTTTCTCCGGTTCGCAAACGTGCCGTCAGAGGTTGTCACTTGTAATCTCTCATTCATATTAATAGAAATATCTTTTCCTATCCAGTAAGGTGTATTTGAATGAATCTTGTATCCATTGGAATATGTCAAATGCTTTTACATTATTGATTATATATGCTAGCATAGATCTAACACCATGATATATAGTATGCTTGTATTGTTTACTTATTGTTGAGGAAGTATTATATCAATTCAAGCTGAATATTGGAAAGCTCAATGGGGATCTACTTCAACCGTCCGGAATAAGGTACGAGGTTCGATCCTTTAGTGTTAGACATTTTATTTCTATTGCATATTGGGAAAGATTGATTTATGGACTCTAGATGTCTTTTGTGGTACCCCAAGCCATCGGAATTTCTCTCAGCTTGGGCATGGAGTGGAGTCGATATTGCCGGTTGAATGCGAGATTCCTTCGTTAAAGTTAGCCGTGGAACTCTTACCAGACACTTCGCCTTTGGAGGAGCATTTGGTTCATCTTGAGCAACTCGATGAGCAGCGTAGAGATGCCTTGGTGACTCTAGAGGTTAATAAGCATCACGTAAAGGCCCAATACGATAATTCTATCCATCCGAGAGTGTTTAGTGAGGGAGACTTGGTCCTTTTGTGGGATCAATCGAAAGAACCCTTGGGGGTAGGGAAGTTCAATCCTATGTGGCATGGTCCTTACATGGTCAAGTGTGTATTAGAGAAGGGTGCCTATGAGTTAGTGGATTACGAAGGGACGGCCTTGGCGGAGCCCAGAAATGGGCTCTATCTCAAAAAATACTATGCATGATCTTTAGCCAAGGCTGCTTGTATATTATTGTACAACTTTTTTGCATAGTTAGGTCTTGTTTATCGTGATCGGGTTTGTGATTAGTTTTCATTTCTTGTGGCAGATGTCAATGGAATCTTCCACCTACATAGGATTCACGGATGGTGCAAGCTGTCACACTCAGCACTCAGCCTCAGCTGCTTGGGTGATTTATACTCCTATGGGTCAAGTACTGTCTTCAAGAGGTGTATGTCTACGGCCATCTTCCAATAATGTTGCTGAATATAGTGCCGTTATCGAGCTTCTACAGGATGCCATTTCGGATGGTGTTCTATCTCTTGAGGTACGTCTTGATTCAGAGTTAGTAGTGTCACAGCTTGATGGTTTGTACCATATTAGAGATCTGACGTTATTGAGGAGATTCTTACGTGTGAGATTGTTAGAACGGCAATTTGAGAGTATAACATATATACACATTCCAAGAAATTATAATCAAGTTGCTGACTCATATGCTAACTACGTGTTAGATTGGCATTTGTTTCATTCATCATAAATTAATCATAAACACAATTTTTACACATGTAAATAAATAAACCGATCACCATAAAATCTTTTATATACATCAAAAATGTAGTAATACATAGTGTCATAATACAAAATTGGGGCTTGGAAAGCCACCACCATATACACGGTAGTACAAAATAGATACACTCCTAGATGTCTAGTCCTGTGGAGGTGGAGGAGGGTTGTGATCATGATATGTCACTATGGCTCTAGCTAGCCGCTGGAAAAATCGCACCCATGTGCGTGGTACACCCACCACCTGTCTCTGCATAGCCTCAGGAAAGTCCTTGACTTGTGCCATGGGAACTCTATGAGTTAGTCGCACGAAGTTGGTATGGATGTTTTGGAGCGTTCGCTCCGCATCCACACCGGTGATATCGTCTCCTCTTCCCCTCCATCTATGACGTGGGAAGCCCTCTGGTCGCCGTGGTCCCACATCTGCACATGATGTCATTATGTATTGTCACCCAAAAACATGTCTTTTTGATTCCATATAATCAAGAAAACACAAAAAAAAAATACTTTAAAAATTTTAAAAAGAGTGAGGTTCGAGATTCGTTACCTATGTCTCCATATGCTGATCCTGGTGGCAATGGCATGTCCGGATCCCCCCGAAAATCTATCCCTGCATAGGGGTAGTCATTTATGGCAACAATCTGTCATCGCCACGATGGAAAAAAGTCAGCTAGATAGGGGTTGGCCACCCTACCACCCCCCAGTCTGCACATCGCGTCTGCCCAACGTTGTTTGCCCGGATCTCGAACCCTGTGGAGAGGAACATCCACTCTAGGGCTCAATCTTGGAACACGCTTGAAGAAAAACGTGCTCAAAATGCTGCTAAGCCCGAAGTTTTGTATCCTACCTGCCTTACACTCACTGAGCTGATGTTTCATTTTGCTCAGTAGTGAAGTACTCCAGTCATAGATGGTCGGTGTCATACACTCCACCACATAGAACATCAGTGGCCGAGAGGCTTGATGGAGTGATGCTAAGCCTGCTATCCTGCCCAGCGTCAGTAGTATGGCCTTTAGGCCCAGCACCTATATAGCGTTGGTGGGAACTTGAATCCCCACCTTCTCAGTATCTGGGTAGCAGTACACAGCTATGTACTCATCGATAGTAAGCCCATGACCTACCCCACCTCGGGAATGAAGGTTCACCATATCCCCTCGTCTAGATAGACCTATGATAAAGTAGATATCCTCCACCTCAATGGTGAGGGACATACCATCTATCCGGAAGGACTCTGAGTTTGGATCCCAATAGTCTACCAGCATCTGTAGCAGTCCTGGTTTGGATCTCAAGCCACCTAGGCACCAAAACTTATAGAGTCCACATCTTCTTAGAGCTTCTTGAGCCATTCTGTTGTCCCTTACTACTTCCTCTACTTCACCATTCTCGCGTTCTCGCCATTCTAGCACCATCCTGCATTAGAAATGGACAATTTTTCCATTAGATTCTTGTAAATCCACTTGCGCGGCGTCATACGCGGCTGTTTTGCAAAACAACCACGTATGTACGCGGTTTCCATCCCCTTTTTTGCGTATAGCCAGCCCTATACGCGGAAAAAGCTTCGATACCCGCATGGGCCGCAACGCTCATGTAGAATTGGCCTTAATAACCTCATTTGACCATGAAAACTTGTAAAAATTATATTGAAATGCAAGCTGAGAGCATGAGTAAATACCTGGAAGAAACGGTTGTGAATTCCGCCGGCTGGATCTCCTAGAATTTGCAGTTGAAAATTAGAGCTCAAATGGGTAAAAGTTTCAAATGATTTCTATTTTTTACTATTTATAGAAAAAATTTCAAATATTTGAAAATTTTTACCCCCTTTCCTTTAGTTTTGACCGTTTCTAACCATTTTGGACCGTTTCTGACATAATATGTGATGTAGAAGATCGTTTTTAGCGCCGTTTCAGCCTTTGGATTGACCTGTTCATACTAATCTCAGGTATAATGTCTACACTAGCATATAGGTTAGGTTCACCACCGTTTGCATGATGCATGACCTTATGACCATGTCACTATATCCTTAGGTACGAACCCACTCTATTATGTCATGGAACCTTCTTGCTGCTATAGAAGTGGCATGATATGAGTGGTATAGCCTCACCTTACATGGGTACCCTAGTTAGCGCCTTATTTGCATTTGGTGCCCATGCTGATGTTTTTCCCTTTAGGGTGTGGGAGTCCGTTGTATAGTATTGCCATGACATTTAGCAAGAGCCTCATACTCCTCTTGATCTTATGCTGGCCATGATCCCCCGAAATCCCTTGTATCAAGTTGTGGATGCATTATCATGAGCTTTGCCTGTCTTATTGAGCTTTATGCCGGCTCCCCTGACATTGCGTTTCAGCCATATAGCCCGAGCTTGTCTCATGTCTAGCCATGCAGAGCCTTTCTTTATATCCTTCGCAGCTTGATTCCCTTTTACCGGGAGGGGATTTTCCCCTGAGTGTCGATATCCTACACATGTAACCTTGCATTGAGCATAGGTATGTTCCACTTCTTGGAACTAGTTTGTTTTCCCTAATGACACTCGTCTCCTCCTAGTTTGTAACTATAACGCTAGTTTATTCTTTTTTCAAGCTTTTCAAATAACTGAAAAAGACCAAAAAAATCAAAAAACCAAAAAGCCGGACAAGAAAAGATATTATCTTTGGTAGTTGTCGAGTTGCGTCGCCTTCGAACAAAGCATTGTATATCACATCCATTGGTTGGGTTATAGTTTGAATTTAGGAGCTGTACTCATTTATCTGAGTTTATCTCCACCGACTAGTTATGCTTCCAGTCCCTATGGAGCCTATATTGATGCCTCTTACGTCATAGAGATGTCCCAGTTTGTATATCGAGTCTATGCTTCCTTCATTCAGTCACCATATGCCGTTATTCTCTTGTTCAAAGGAAGTTGAAACCTGAGTCGGCCATTCCTCAGTTATCTTGACTTTGCATGTCGGCCATTCCCGATACAGTTACTGGTTCATGCACTTTATGATCAAGTCCTTCCACATTATACAGCCTTGCTGAGTACCTTGTGTTGGATGATGGGGGATGCCCTAATGCCCTCCTTCCAGTGGATTTCATCCCATCGACTTCAGATCATTTATTCTGGGATTGGAGTCTAGAGTCATTTTGAGTGCCTTGAGACTTCCAGTCATCAGTGGCAGGTTCTCTCGCCATCGACAGTTTTGGGAATACATCAATGTCCCTTGATCAATGGAATCTCTCAAGTGTTCGACCTTAACACATTTATTCACACTTGTTAGTTTTCACTCTAGTACCTTGATTCCCATTTTCATTATCGGTGGGTGATCTCGCGTCTGTTAACGGTATACATCAATGACCGGTAATCAGACAATGGACTACTATGTTTGACCTTGACACCTCTATTCGCATAGTAGGACATGTACTCGTAGCGGTGTGTGTAGAAGACCTTCCAAATTGGTGGCATCCATTATATGCTACATCCTTGATTGTGCCAGTGTTCATGAGATTTCAGCTCTCGTGACTTGTTCTAGTATATGTCAGACATTTCCAGCCACTATGGAGATCTTGATCTATTATATATCTTCAGCCTTTGTGGAGATCATGGTCCTTTGTATATCTTCATCATGGAGATTCTGATCTATGTATATTGTACATGGCGATGACCACATATGTGTTATCATGTTTCATGCCTATTCATGGCCATTGTACTCTTATGTATCCGGGACTGCTATATTTATTTGCAGTTATATGCAGAGTTATATTATTGTACTATGCTGATTGGATGGCTGGTCTTCCATTTGGGTACCTTCATCACTCCACTTCTGGGATGGACTTATAAGGTATTTCAGCCATCGTATAACCCCTCTAATCTCATACATTAGGGGGCATCTGTTATAGCGGATTTCACCACACTAGGTGAATCACACATTGTATGGCCTTCCCCTGTCCCGTTGCAGACTCATTAGCCCCTATAGATTACTTTTTGTCTTTTGATGTGTCCTTGATCATCCCTAAAAACATAAGAAAAGTGATATATGCGGCTTTTACCCTGATAACCGCGTACATACGCGGATATTACCCCTATAGTCGCGTACATCGGGATGTGTACATAATCCAAATCCTTTTGGAGCATTCCTTGACTTGGATCTGACTCATATGACTCCTGGCCTTCCATATGCCTTGAGATCACACGGATTCGACCTTTCAGTATCCCTTTGAAAAGCTATATAAGGAACCCCTTGAGACATTGAAAGCATAAGAGAGAATTGAGAGTAACGAAACTATAGTCCATTGTTTCCAGAACTTATGCTTGAGTCTGCATCCCTTTGTCCCTTGGAGCACTGTTGTGTTCTTCCCAAGCTTGCTTTTTTCTAGTGAGCTTGCTATCTGAGTGATGGAGGTTTGAGGTGGTGGAGGCCCAAGTGGGGGATTCAGTTTCTCTGGTTTGCAGACATGCTGTCAGAGGTTGTCACTTGTAATATCTCATTCATATTAATAGAAATATCTTTTCCTGTCCAGTAATGTGTATTTGAATGAATCTTGTATCCATTGGAATATGTCAAATGCTTTTACATTATTGATTATATATGCTAGAATAGATCTAACACCATGATATATAGTATGCTTGTATTGTTTACTTATTGTTGAGGAAGTATTATATCAATTCAAGCTGAAGATTGGAAAGCTCAACGGGGATCTACTTCAACCGTCCGGAATAAGGTATGAGGTTTGATCCTTTAGTGTTAGACATTTTATTTCTATTGCATATTGGGAAAGATTGATTTCTGGAGTCTAGCTGTTTGTTGTGGTACCCCAAGCCATAGGAATTTCTCTCTGTAACACTATGTTATTCACAGATCCTTTTGCATGCCATCAACTCCTCTGGGTATGGCTTCGATTCTTGATGCCCGTAATCTGACCCATAATGTGATATTTCTCATATTTCTGACCATTTTGACATGATGGTTTTTGCTTCACCAGTGGAAATAATTATTGCAGTACCTCCGTAATAATGATTATATTTAATGACTGCATAGCGCACAAGTTCAGCTTCCGCAATGTCTGCAACCACACGTTCTATTATTCTCTGAAGGACATCTAGCGCGCATTTTCGAAGGTATGGCTTTGATTAACCACTTGATTAAGCATCAATATGATTTAACAATGTCAGTCGTACCTCCCTTTTTATCCCCATTATTGTATTGATTAACTCTCTTCCCATGAGACGTAAAGACTAATTATGCTACCTAATAACCGCCACCTTTCCCAATTCGGAATAAAATTTCAAATAATACGGTGCACTGAAACTTTCCAAATTTGCCTAAATCTCCTCTCAGCAGTCCATGCATACTCTGTGCTGTAACCTCCATTGTCGGAGTCTATAATCTGTTGAACTGCAAACTAATTCTGAAGTCAGAAACATGGGGATTTCAGCTTGTTATGAACCTTCAAACACATGAGAACTCAGGAGAAACGTTGCAGTCTTCGCTATATTTCAAGCTTCCAGTTGGATGGAATTTTTTAAACGTCTGAATGGATTTCATCGTGAAGTAGCCTTACAGTTTTCTCTAAACCTCACCGAAACTTACTTAGAGGTTTGGGGATTGCGCATGGAAGTTTCTGAAGCCATTATGGCTGAGGTCACTGGTATCCATCAAGTGGGAAGGGCTTGGTTTGGGTGTCGAGTCCCAACTACTGTAGTAGTACAGGACTTTCTAATAGAGGTGGAGTAGGTTCAGATGACAAAAAGGGGCATAGTATTACAGTCTTTGCCACAGCCATGGAATCAAGTCATTGTTTTCCTTAAGAAATATATCACCTGTGAAGGTAGGTACCAAACCATCTATAATTTTGAATTCCCTTTACTATCTCATCTTTGTCATAGGGTTCTGTTAAATATTCCATATTATTTGCTCAATGATTTGTATCATATGGCGGGGTTTGTTTGAGTTGCCAAACACCCACTCACCTCACTGACCCACCATGGCCTACTTAAATTAATCATCTTAAGGATCCTTTCTCAACACAATATAACCTAGGAGCAATTTACAGCTCAAGTTCAGGAACCGACTCCTTTGCCCAGTATTCCAATAGAAGAAGAGTAGGTCCATCCATAGTTGGGGGAAAATGAAGCACAATAGGAAGATCGGAGCCCCTCCATTATAGTTGGGGGGGGAGATGAGACTAGATCAGAGGATCAACTAGGGGCACAAGCAGAAAAATTGAGAGAAGATGTACATAAAAACCCTATGGAAGAATTAAATAAAAGGGTAGCTCTGACAATGGAGGGTGAAATTGGAGCAGTATTAGATGTTGCGACAACTGAACCCGAAGATGATAGAGCCATGGAAACAGAAGAAAATACTTAGCTGGTGACCATTGAATCCTCACCCAAGTGGGGAGGAACTTTGATTGAGGAAGAACATCCCAAGGAACAAGAAAATGATGAAACTGAGAACATTCCTTTTGCCTCAGCTGTGAATCCAGAAACTCCAGCACCACAAAGAAAAAGGAAGAGATCAAAGGATGAAATTAAGATATCTCGACCAATAAGAAGGAAAATAACCGGGTCGGTTGCAGCAGTAGAAGCAGCAAGGAAAAGATGGGCAACCTTAGAAGCACAAATTGAGTTCCCCATTCTTAAACCCAGGCCAATTGATACCCCACAAGGGTCAGTCAAAGAAGAACCCCAAATTGAAGGACTTATGTTCGAAAATGGCCTATTCAAAGAGGAAGTCCAAACACTCAAAAAGGAATTGGAAAATTGGAAAGAAGCATGCAGAAAACAGGGTCAAAGGAAGTTGCATACATTGGTGTTGGCTGCAGATCAATTGGAGGGACCAAATCCTACTGAGCCTGGAAATGAGGAAAAAAGAGTGGTATATCCCACCTGTGGAGAAATATTTAAGGAAGTAGGCCACAAGATTGTAATTCATGCTTTTACAACACAAAAGTATGCACCTACAATGGAGGAAGCTATAGAGAAAGAATATGCTGTCACACAAGAACCAGCATCTTTAAATATTCTTGCTGAAGTTGCCACTAACTCTGGGACAGAGGAACCAAGGGATGAAGTTATTCCCGATTTTGGGGATGAAGATTGCACTATGACCCCGGAGTCCTCCCATGACATAGAAATTATAGAAGTTGAACTAGAACAACAAGGCAATGATGGGGTTGAATAGGATCCTGTCACACAAGAACCAGCATCCCTGAATGTGCTTGTCCAAGTGGTTGACCAAATGGGAGGAGAACCAGGAATTGAGGGCACTCTGGAGTTTAATAAATAATTGTGTACTACGACTCCAAAATTTCCCCATGACACAGAAATCATAGAAGAGGATCCACAACAGCAGGGAGATGAAGAAGTGAGTCAGGATATTATCACACAAGAACCAACATCCTTGAAGGTTGTAGTAGGGACTCTTGAAATGGAACAAGAAAATAACCCTGAAGTGGATGTCATTCCTTATATGGATTGGAGTGAATATGAACAAGTTCAAACACAATCCTCAGGTGATACTGAAATACTTGAGGAGCAGTTGCATACTGAAGAAGACATCGAATCTCAGTAGCAGGAGGAAAAAGAAACACAGGGATCTGTCACACAAGAACCAATAGCCTCACAGCCTCTCGCTGAGATATCAACTGATAATCAGGTAGAAAATGGAATTAAAATTTAGGAGGAAGTTGCTCCATAAGAACCAACGTCCTCACAGTCAGCTGCCAAAATTGCCATGAGAGAACCCCAAGGAAGAGGATGTTGTGACATAAGAACCAACATCTCCAAGAGTGGTGGATGTTGCTGATGAAGAGAGTCTAGAAAAGGTTGCAATCACACAAGAACCAGCACCCCCTGAGATAGCTTCAGATGTGCATGGTGTCCAATGTGGCACATCAGGTGACAAGGTGTGGATTGATCCCCTTCAAAACTTCATCGACCTGGATTCTAATAAGGAGGAGCATCACAAAGAAGAAACCCTGAACCTTATAGTAGAAGTCTCAATTCTGAAAATGGAGGTAATAAAATGGAAGAGCTAGGTGAAGGAATACCAAGGAGGGATATTTTCCCTTACTGAGCATAAAAATATTATTGGAAGACTAGAGGAGAAATGGGTAGAAGAACGTACGACCCAGAGACTTCGAGAGGAAGAGCTAGAGAGCAATTTAAGGGAGCTGAAAAAGTTCCAATTTATGCAGAAGGAAAAAAAGCAGATGTATGCTCTCTCTCAAGAACTCCTGGGCACTAGGGTACCTTCTTCTTCTTACCCTGTCTTCTTGTTTGAACAATTTGTTTGGTTTAAGTTGAGAGCTGTGAAAGAAGGGAGTTCATTTGAGATAATGACCTCAACAAAAATTTTGGAAACATTTTTAAGAAGTAATTTTGAAGATCAAAATTTGCTATGTGAATTATATTTGCATGAGATGGCTTGCCCTCTGGACCACCATTGAAATCCTATCCCTTTTTTAGGGGATGTTCAATTGAGGGCCTTTGCTTCTTTTGTGAGTAATCATGCTTAGTGGGAAAGGTTTTTTCAAACCTTTTCTCACAATGAAGCTCACTCTAACCTGTGGGTTCGAAGTGAGCCTCAAAATCCGAGTATTTTTCTTGCCCGACATAGGAGTTTGCTTTCATGCCCCATCCAGAATCGGCACACCAACAAGCAGCATTGGAAGGAAGTAAGCACAGATGGAAAGTTTCCTCTCCTATACTCAGGAGTAGAGACCCCTATTATTTTAGAAATTTTGACTAGACACTTTCGAGGGTCGAGGGTTATGTTGGATGTATCAGGGAATGCGGGGCTAATTGGTTGTGCCTAAAATTTAAATTTCCTCTCATTTGGCGGTCGACAAAACCATATAGGATGGAATTCTCACTAACCAAGGTAGAGAAGCAGCGATGTTGGAGATATTGGATTGCTCACAGAGGGTTCATAGAAAAATAAGGGATTTCTGAGTTCCCCTATAACTTCTCTTCTCTCCATGAACAGAGCTCAGTGCAATATTCGAATTCAAATTAACGGAGGTTGTTGCATGAGGACATGCAATAGGTCAGTTGGGGGGAGATGTTGGGCCCAAAAATGGCCTCTTTTGAGCACCCTTAATTACCTCTTCTTGTTCTATCCTACCCCATTGAGCATGCCAAATAAACGTTTTACCCCCACTCTACTATTCAAACCACCAAGGTATGATTGGTAATTGTTTTATTTTATTAATGCTTATGATTGTGATAATTAAGGCTTCATATCTCTCAATGGGCTAACATATGATGGTTTATAAATGTATTTTGAGATATATGGACTGCAGGAAGATTGACCTGAACATGCTATGAAAACGATGGGCATTCATCGCTCAAGTTGATCCCCATCCATCCTATCATTACCCAAGGAATGCGGTTCCAGTGCGATATCCCAAAAAAAGTTGTGCCAAGGTAGATGTAACAGAATGTGTCAGAATTGGAGGTCAACAGTGCGTTGTTGGTGGTGTATAGCCGTAATCTGAAGATATCGTCACCCCTGGGGAAATTAACAGTTTTCCTATGTTTCCTATTTTTCATCCTGCCACGTTTGCAACAGCTGCTGTCATTTAGGGTGCCTGAAGATCAGAGATCTTCATGGCTACCCCATAATAGGATAGGATGTTATGATTTACATTGTATAAATATGGAGAACTGTTTCGATCTGGGGGTTGTTGAACATATAATCAATTCATTGTATTAGCTGTGAGGAGGAATTGTCTAATCATGTTGTCTTTTAATACAAGGAGTTACTTCTGATCTAAAGGTTTTTACGTGTGTTCAGCCAGCATCTTTGTGTGAAGGCTGGGCCCGCCTTCCACAGGGATTGCTGAGTTAAATTAGGCATTTTAAATTATTTTGTTGTGTGATGTTATGTTAATTTTATTTCTTCATAGGAAGATGTAACAAGTGTGGATTTACAGTGTGTCGTGAGTGCATCTCTTGGATACATGTAGTGGCATGGCGTGACAATCGACTGAGTAGGTAATTATTTCTTATGCAATTCATGTGGTAACTGTAACAGCTCTATTCATCCTTATATATTTTAATTGTTGTTTCCATGAATCTTTGCAGCTTGTCTCTTATTTTTATGATTACAGAATTTCATTCCTGTACTTCAATTTCATAGAATGACTGAACTCAATTTATGTATTTCGAATTCCTAGATCAGTATTCAATTTATGTCTTTGGATTCCTAGGACAATCAAATCAGATAGTTGAGTTAATCATTAGGTGGTGTGAACAGAATTTTCCTTTATCTGTAATTGTAATTTAGATGTGACTTTTATCTTTCCATTCTTAGGTCAAGACACAACAGAAGGTAATTGTGATTGCATTCCTTAGAAGGTAACTAGATTAATTAGATTCTTGGGATGAGAAAAGCTGAACAGAGGATAGTATTGATCAATTACAGTAATTTCATGTTTAATCATATACTGTGCATGTTATCCTTGAAATACAAGACTTCCCTGGGTTGACAATAAATATTGTACACTCTGTATGTTAGTTGTAATTCACTTGCATATTGGGTGTTCGACACTTACAATCCCTATAAGCTTCCTGTAAATCAATGTCATCCTCATACAAATATCTTAAATGATCAAATCCCAAGACTTGGATCTGATTCTCTTGCAGAATCAATAGTCTCCTACTTAAGGCACCAGCTACTCTATTTAACTGTCTACTTGTGTGTTTCAACACAGAGGTAAATCTCTTTAAGAACTAAACCCACTTGACATGTTTCAAGTTCAACTTAGGTTGCTGCATAATGTACTGTAGTGCATGGTTATCAGAATATAACACCATAAATTCTTTAGGCATCAGATAATGTCTCCAATTATTCACTTCTGGAATAATAGAATAAAACTCTTTTTCATAAGATTAATACTTATGCTTTTCATCATTCAACTTCTCACTGAAATACATTATAGGCTTGTCCTCCTAACTCAGTACAACTACGATTGCTACTCCACTAGCATCACACTTTACTTAGAAAGGGTGTTTGAAGTTTCGCAACTTCAGTACTGGTTGTTCAGTGATCTTCTTCTTCAACAAATGAAAACTCGTTTCAGCCTTTGTTGTCCATTGAAATGGATGTCTATCCTTCTTAATTGTCTCAACAATAGATATATAAATACCACTGAAATTCTTTATAAATTTTCTATAAAAACTTGCCAATCCATGAAATCTTCTTACCTCAAATATGTTCCTAGGTGAAGGCCAACCAATGATTTCTTGCACCTTTTATGGATCCATCTTCAACCCATCTTTTGAGATAAAAAAACCTAAATATACTAGTTCGAGCTTCAGAAATGTACACTTCTTTACCTTTACCAGCAACTTTTCCTATTGGAGCCTCTATAAAACATTCCTAGATGCTTCATATGCTCTTCTTCTGTTTGGCTGAAAACCAAAATGTCATCAAGGTAAACTATCACAAACTTACCTATGAAATCCCTCAAGACTTCATTCATCAATATCATAAAAGTGCTTGGTGTGCTAGACAATACAAATGGCATGACCAACCACTCATACAACCCATCATTTGTCTTAAAGGTTGTTAGAATAATCAACCCATAGTTAGCTATCTTAGACATTAATTAATCCAATTTTTATCTTATTTGCCTAATTTCTATATTCCATCTTATGCAAGTTGTCCTCCACACATCCATAGTGGTCAAACTTTCTAAATTTGAGTCATGGAGCACTTGGGAAACCTCTTGGAATCAAATCTGCTTTATTCTTGGCCTCCCTAGTGCATGTCTGCTTTTTCTGCTTTATTGCTTGCTTTTTCTGAGTTTTAAGGCAATTGGGAAAGTTTGACTAGGTGAAGTTAACTTGTTTTTTGTTCTCAACATCCTCCACTCTTTTCTCCTATGAAAAGCATGTATGAGTTTTCCTTCCACCACCTATTAGCTTGCCTAATTGTTTTTGCCAATTTGTGAGCTCTTAGACAATTTTGGAAACTGCTTTATGCACCTATGGGGGATTTGCTTAGATTTAGTAAGCCTGCTTTTGACCAAATTTGAATGGCATCCTTATGCATTTGAATCTCTCATGTAATTATTTATTGTGGCAGCCTATGACTTCACAGGGTTGGCATTGTACACTTATTCAATACAGATTAGTGTTCTGCTCCATATTCAGTCTCCTTTTGTGAGTAATTTGCATGTGTAATTGGAAATTGTTGTGAGTGTAATTGTTCTAACACCTGGGTTCAATTTCCACTTGGTATCAGAGCCTTTGTAGATCTATTTATCTCATTCCAATTTGTTTTGCAAGTTCAACATCATTGACTGGGAGCATTCTGCTGACTAACGGGACAATTTTTGAGCTATGGATCAATCTCAGAAGATCATATTGAATCCATTTAAATTCTTTGAATGGAAAGTAGAAATGGAGATACTATTGAGATTGAAAGGCCTCTATAGAGTGACTATGGAAATAGAAGCAAATCCCAATGAAACTGTAGAGAAAATTAAATGGCACAACAGGAGGGATGAGGCCTATGGTCTCCTGTGTCTGAGCATATCCAGAGACCTCCTTTTCCATATTTATGGATTAACATCACCTAATGAAGTATGGGAGAAGCTTACTAAGATTTTTGGTAAGACAAACGAGATGAGGGGACATCAAATTGAAAATGAATTGATCTCCCCGAGTCCCAATAGCTTTAAATCCTTGCAACTCTAGTTTTCCAAGTTCAAAGCACTTTTTTTGTAGCTAAAACAATGTGGGATCAAAAAGAAGGATGATCAGCTGGTCCTAGCCATACTCTCAAAGCTTGGCCTTGACTATTCAGTGTTTGTTTCAACCTTCTATGCCACAAAGTTGATAGCTCAAGCCTGGAAAATGCCTAGCCTTGTAGATTTCATGGAATCTCTCACACAAGAACAAGATAAATTGGTGATGATGGGCACCATCAATGTCATCCAAAGACCAAGCTCTAGTTTCTAGAGATTTGAGGGTGGATTCAAAAAGAAAGAAGAAACCTAAAAATCCACCTGAGCAAAAGAGAGACAAGAACAAGTCTCCAGAGGAGCCTCAAGGTTCCAAGAAGAACCCCCAGAAGAAGAAGAACAAAGGAGAAATGAGCAAGTGCGCATACTACAGTAATGGAAATCATTCTGAAAGCTCTTTCATGAAGAAGCAAATAGACATGCTGACCCAACTTCTGGAGAATAATGGCATCTCCCTTCTAGACAGCTCAAAGAAGAGGGAAGGAGGATCAAATTTAGAAGACAGAGAGAGAGTTCATGCATTGGTTGCTGGCACATCAAGCTCACCTAGTTTCATCATTGATTCTGGAGCTTCAAGACATATGGTTTTGACCAAGGAGGCATTCACCTCACTTGACATGTCGAAAGGTCCACCAATTGTACTGGGAGATGACTCTCTCACTGAAAGTTTGGGCAAAGGGAGGATTGATCTTGACCATGGTAAGTTCAACAATGTATTGTATGTGCTAGGTCTTTCCTCTAACCTCTTATCAGTGTATCAGATGACCCAGAAAAGGTCTCCAAAGAAGGTCATATTATCCCCTGATGAAGTTGAGATCACAGAGATCTCAAGTGGTAAAGTCATTGCAAAAGGAATTGTAAATCATACTTCGAAGGTATACATGTTCTCACACTTCCTACCCTACTCAAACCCATCTGCTCTTCTGATTCATGCTAATGAGGCAAGCAATCTTTGGCATGAAATATTTGGCCACCTAAATTACAAGTATCTTTCTGATCTTAGTGAAAAATAAATGGTCATAGGGTTACCTAAGATTAAGTTTTCCAAAGGAGTTTGTCAAGGTTGCATCCTAGGAAAACACCCAGAGCATAAATTTGAGAAAGCTAGTTATGAGAGAACCTCTGCACCTCTTGAGTTGATCCACAGTGATGTTGCTCGCCCATTTCCTCATATGTCAATGAGTCAGGCCAAATATGCATTGACATTCATAGATGACTTTTCTAGGTATTGCTGGGTTTACTTCCTGAAACACAAGTCTGAAGTTTTTGGCCTCTTCAAAGTCTTTAAGGCTTTGGTTGAAAACCAGTCTTGGAGGAAACTCAAGGTCCTCAGATCTGACAATGGTGGTGAGTATTTCAAGTCTGATTTCATTCAATATTGTGTATATGTAGGTATTCAGATGCAACATTCTATCCCTTACACACCACAACAGAATGGTGTTGCTGAGAGGAAGAATAGATCACTGAAAGAGATGGCAACATGCATGATGGAGGCTAAGACTTTGCCACCAAAGTTTTGGGACAAAGATATAAAATTTGCAGCCTATATCTAGAATAGGGTGCCTCATAAACAACTTTATAGTATGACTCCTTTCAAAGCATGGAGTGGGCACAAGCCAGATGTGACCCATTTCAGGATTTTTGGCTCAAGGGCTTGGGCTAGAATTCCAACATAAAAGAGGAAGGCTTTGCAGCCCCAAAGCCAAGAGTGTCTATTTGTTGGGTACTCTGAATATTCAAAATGGTACAAGCTGATCAATTTGAGCACAAACAAAGCCTTCATTGAAAGGTGTGTTCAGTTTCAAGAAGAGCCCCTAGTAGTAGTGGAAGTTGGAGAATGCTCTTCACCACCAGAACCTCTGAATCTAAGTGAAGAGATAGTTGAACATGATTATTCTGATATGTCTAATAATGATGATTTGATTGCAGATCCTAACATTCCTACAAGACCAAAATGGGCAGCCAAGACCATTCATACAGCTGGAGAACTAGCTGGAAATCCTAATGATCCGAGGAGGACTAGATCTCAGTTTGAGAGTGCTCTGTTCATGAAAGATCCTATGTTTGCATAAAAATTCTATATGATGATTGAATCAGATCCACATACATATGAACATTCAGAAAAATATCCAATATGGCAAACAGCCATGGAAGAAGAGTTCATTTCACTCCAGAAGAGCAACACTTGGGAGCTGGTTGATCTTCCCCCAGGGAGGAAGCTAGTTCAGTGTAAGTGGGTGTACAAAACCAAATTTGCTGTTGATGGTTCAACTCTAAAGTAAAATGCCATATTTTTAGCCAAGGGCTACTCATAGGTTCATGGCATAGACTACAATGAGACCTTTGCACCAGTGGCAAAGATGGACTCCATCAGGCTAGCCTTAGCCATTGCAGCTTCAAAGCAATGGGAGGTAAACCACATGGATGTGAAGTGTGATTTCTTGAATGGATATATCACTAAAGATATATACATGCAACATCCTCAAGTATTTGATACTAACCCATCTCTTGTGTGTAGGCTAAAGAAGTCATTGTATGGGCTTAAGCAAGCCCCCAAGGCTTGGTATGCCAAGATTGATAGCTTTCTACTATCGCTGAATTTTGTTCGATGCAAATCAGATCCAAATGTCTATTTGAAGCTGATTCATGGTTCATTAATGATCATTGTTTTGTATTTTGATGACCTTCTCATTACAGGAAGCTCAAAGGATGAAATTGCTTCTTTGAAGGATGCAATGAACCATGCCTTCTCAATGACAGATTTGGGCTTATTGAGCCAATTTTTGGGGCTCGAGATTGCTCAAACCAAATAAGGAATAAAAGTACATCAGTTGAAGTATGCCTTGGATTTGTTGAAAAAATTCAAAATTAAGTATTGCAAGCCAAGCAAGACTCCTTTCCTTTCAGAAGTTAAGCTTGAAGAAGTTGATTCTTGACCTATGGTAAACAATACACTGTATAGGAAATTGATTGGATGTTTGTTGTATCTTACACATACTAGAACTGATATTTCTTATGTAGTAAGTGTGGCTTCTAGATACATGGATCAGCCTCATGAGATCCATTGGAAAGTAGACAAAAGGATCCTTAACTTTGTTCAGGGAACAAGGACTCATGGGATCTTCTACAAAGCTAAATCTGATCTTGATTTGATTGGGTTTACTGACAGTGATTGGGAAGGTGATAGCACAGATCAAAAGTCAACATCATGATATGTGTTCATGCTTATAGAAGGGCCAATTAGCTGGTCAAGCAAGAAAAAAAGTGCCATTGCACTCTCATCTACAGAAGCAGAGTATAGAGGAGTTGTAAATGCAGCAACTCAATGTTTATGGTTGTAGGGGTTACTTGGAGAGTGTGGCTTCGAATCATAATACTCAAATACTATCTACTGTGATAATCAGATTACCATTTGAATCTGCAATGATTCAGTTGATAAGCATAGAACCAAACACATTGAGATCCATATGCACTACATCAGACAGCTTGTGCATGATGGCACCATTCACCTACTCTTATGTTCATCTTCAGAACAAGTAGCAGATATATTCACCAAAGTTTTTTGTGAGAAGACATTCAGCAATATCAAATAACTGCTGCGGATTGTTGATCATGCTGTGAAGCATGAGTGATGACAATATTTCCAAATTTTGTTTTACTGTCCATGTTTAAGAGAGGATTTTTCCCACTAGGTTTTTGCCTCTTTCCTTGGTTAAATGGACATGCAGTATGTAAAGGGTGACTAAGCCTTGTTGCTAGGCCCTATAATTTTCTGATATTTTACTCATAATTCAGGCTTAAAGGGGGGTGTTAGAATAATCAACCCATAGTTAGCTACCTTAGACATTAATTAATCCAAATTTTGTCTTATTTGCCTAGTTTCTATATTCCATCTTATGCAAGTTGTCCTCCACACATCCATAGTGGTAAAACTTGCTAAATTTGAGTCATGGAGCACTTGGGAAATATCTTGGAATTAAATCTTCTTTATTCCTGGCCTCCCTAGCGCATGTCAACCTTTTTTGCTTTATTGCTTGCTTTTTCTGAGTTTTAAGGCAATTGGGAAAGTTTGACTAGGTGAAGTTAACTTGTTTTTTGTCCTCAACATCCTCCACTCTTTTATCCTATGAAAAGCATGTATGATTTTTCCTTCCACCACCTATTATCTTGCCTAATTCTTTTTGCCAATTCATGAGCTCTTAGACAGTTTTGGAAACTGCTTTATGCACCTATGGGGGATTTGCTTAGATTTAGTAAGCCTTCTTTTGACCAAATTCAAATGGCATCCTTATGCATTTGAATATATCATGTAATTATTTATTGTGGCCAACTATGACTTCATAGGGTTGGCTATTGTACACTTATTCAATACAGATTAGTGTTCTGCTCCATATTCAGTCTCCTTTTGTGAGTAATTTGCATGTGTAATTGGCAATTGTTGTGAGTGTAATTGTTCTAACACCTGGGTTCAATTTCCACAAAGGTTGTATTCCGCTCATATCCTTATCCGCTTCGGATATGGTGATATCCACTCTTCAAATACAGTATTGAAAATCTTGTTTCCCCACTTAGGAAATCCATCATGTCATCCATCCTTGGAAATGGAAACGTATATTTGATATTAATCTTGTTAATGGCTCTAGAGTCAGTACACATCCTCCACTCATGGTCCCTCTTTGATGTCAGTACTGCTAGTACTAAACATGGAATCAAACTCTTCTAGACCAATCCCTTGTCCAACAATCCTTGGACTTGTTTCCTCACTTCTTCATTCTCTTGAGGTGTCAATCTACATGATTCTTTGTTTGGTAAACTGGCTCCTGGAATAAAATCAATTTGATGACTTATATCCCTTCTTGGTGGTAACTCATTAGGTAAATCATCCACCAATATGTCACTAAATTCTCTCACCATCTCCTGAATCTCTTCATGTAGATCTGTCACGTTAGTCTTCATTGTTACCACTCTCGGTTTGCATACCAAAACATATCTTAACTCTTCCTCCTCAATTTTCTACAAATATTCTTTTCCTGACAACATCAGGACTTTGGGTGCTGACTATCCTACTGTACCACCTTCTTTCAAAGGGTGAAGTACATGTGTTATCCCATTCTACTCAAAACTATGATAGTTACTCCTACGATCATGAGTCACTTTCTTATCAAATTTCCACTGTCTACGTAACAATATATGACAAACATCCATGTGCATCACATCACACAGAATATTGTCCTTATATGGGCCTATTTGGAAATCAACTTCACACTGTTCATTTACCAGTATTTAATGTCCTTTATGTAACCAAGATACTTTCTATGGAACAGGAAGCTTGATCCCCTTAAACCTCTGCTTCTCCACCATCTTTGTAAAAACCAGAGTGCTAGTACTCCCATTGTCAATCACCATCTTACAACACTTCCCTTGGACTTTACACATGGTCTAGAATAAATATTTTCTTTGAGGAGACCCTACTTGCTCCTTCTCAAGTTTCAACAAGACCTTGTTCATCATCAAATCCTCTCTTGTCTCTGGTAAAACATCAACCACCATCGATTTTTCTTGTTGCTGCTCATTCTGAGCTACTTAGGCTCCTCTCCTCCCTATGTATTCCTTCCTTGGACATTCAAATGATTTATGCCCCAATGGGTTGCATTTGTAG
The DNA here is from genome assembly GCA_001517045.1 of Pseudotsuga menziesii. Lineage (NCBI taxonomy): Eukaryota > Viridiplantae > Streptophyta > Pinopsida > Pinales > Pinaceae > Pseudotsuga > Pseudotsuga menziesii. The sequence goes on along the minus strand of LPNX010564556.1, from coordinate 302,799 downwards.
CACCTATAGAAAGTTCCTCTGCCTCTTCCTCTACCTTTACCTCCTTGGTAAGGTCTTCTTCTGGTAGATTCACCTCCTCTACCATGCCACTCTTGCTAGTTAGAGCTACTGGGATCTCCTCTTTGGAGGGCCAAATCTTCCTCTTCCAGCTACTTGTCCTCATCCTCTAGTTGGACCTCAACCTCTGTTGAAGCTCTAATTCCTCGCTATCTTTTCTTCTTCCCTTAAAGCACATTGATACGCCTCCTTCATTGTTATAGGTGATATCACACTGATCTCTTCTTGGATATCCATCCTTAGACCATTGACATATCTAGCATCCTTCTCTGCTAACTCTTCCACATATCTTGCCCTTAGGTTTACTTTGTAGAACTCCTCATTGTATCATCTCACGGTTAACAACATTTTCCTAATGTTCTGTACTTGTCTATACATAATTAACTGGTAATGTTTGGGAAAGAACTTAGCCCTCATATTTTCTACCATCCTATCCCATCTCTTTATCAATGGCTTATTATTCCTTCTTCTTTCTTCTTGCACACTATCGCACCACAAGGATGCATGCCCTTTCAACCTTGTCACAACCAATCTGACTCTCTTGTCTTCGTCAACCTCATAGTACTCAAAGTACTTATCCAGCTCACTGATCTAGCCAATAAGATGCTTAGCAATGAGGCTCCCATAATAGGTGGACAACTTAGGTTTCAACCTTGAAGTCGCCCCTAAACTCGATTTGAAATACCTTAGCTTAGGTGTTTCCTACATAGGTGCAGATTTTTCTCTTTTCTCTTCATCCTTGGGTTCACTTATATCCCCTAATTTTGGGTCTCTTTGTCTATCTGTCTCCATGGCTTCTAGACGTGCTCGTAGCTCCCTCATTTCCTCCAGAACTTATGGGTTCGCCGCTGGTCAATGACCTCTTGCTCTGCCAACACGTGCAACCATCTTCTCACACTAAGCCTATGCAATAACAACTCTCTTTCACGCTATTACAATATTACCTCACCAAGCCCCTTCTATGTACTTGGTGTTTTGGTAATGCTGGTCCTCTATATAGAACCTCTTGAGAACTCTTCTTGCTCTTTTTAGGATTATATGACTACACTTCTCTCTCACATGAGCTTCTCCTTGCTATGATACCAAAATTTGGTCTAGGCCGGACTGACCACATCAAATCCTACTAGCACCTTTAGGATCTGGTGGCTCCTACACTTGGCAGGACTACAAAATTTGGCCTTTGGCAAAATTCTTCTACAAAATTGCCTCATAATTTTTCTTCCGCAACAGGGTGTCCCGCAACTCTGTTTCCACAACAGAGGTTCCACAAGTGGGATGCGGGATGTCAAATTTCCAAGTTGTTCCCCCAGAATTCCATTTTCACAAATTTGTCCCCGCAATAAGCCTTCCGCCTGTGGGTTGCACGATGCAGAATACCAATCTTCCAAATATTCTCCCCCACAACTTTCCTTCTGCAAGTCTTCTCCGATAATTCCTTCAACCATCCGATCTGTGTAGCATTTCATCACAGACATCGATCTACTCTTTGGTGTGTATATCATAGATATTTGGAGATCCATTATCACCCTCACAACTCTCATTGTAGATCTCTCCATGACCATCGGATCTTCCGCTGCAATTTCAATTCTCACCATCCATTTCCTACAGAACTTGCTATGTGCAAAAAATATGTGTTCAGCGATTGATCATGGAATCGATCAACCCAACCTGCAATCTCTAATATTAAGTAGCCTAAATCTTCTATTCATGCATTTACAAACTATCACAACTATTCAAGCAACAATTTCATGCATGAATCAGTGATTTTACAAAAATACACAATTGTTCAAGGAAAACCCCGAGATCGGCTCTTCATAGATTCACAATTAAAAATAGTAAATGAGTCTAGGATAAATACACTGTAAGCACACAACTAATCTTCTAATTAATCAAACACACAAACACACAGCTCGTCCCTCTTCTTCGGTCTTTTTAAAATATTTACAGTCGGAACCAGACACAAGTTTGTCTGTTTTTCTGCAAAATTTGGAATTCTAATCCTGAAGAGAAGAGCCCTTTTTCCTTCCCTAATCTATCTATTTAAGCTAAACTATGACCACCTCTACTCTGAGTGGTCCTGTAACTGGAAGAAAAAAAAAACAACTACGACACATGATGAAAAAGTCCTTTTCCAAAATCAAACAATCAAATTCTTGCATTAGAGGAAATTTCAACTCAAAATGGGCCTCCTAAAAAAAATTAATAAAATAATAGTTAAAATAATAAAATATTATTTATTAGTTTTGGAGCAAAAAAAGAAAAAAACTACTTTTTTGTTTGTATTTTCGACATATCTCCCTGTGTTTTTACTCAAATTTTGATTGGGAGAGCTCGTTGGATGCAGAATTAAATTCTGCATCCAACGAGTACTCACTCAACATACTTTTGATGGACTCTGCTACCCCAAAAACAAGAAATACCTGAAAAAATGTGATGATGTTGAAAATACAAACAAAAAAGGTAGTTTTTTTTATGATACCTATCCCCAAATTTATATTAAAAAAGTGTTTAAGACCTATATGGTATTTCAAATTTAAAGAAATTTCATTGGCCAACACATGATGACATGGAATTTAAGTTAAAGTTAAAAGGCCCATTTTGAGTTGAAATTTCCTCTAATGATCTCCACGCAGGGATTCATGAGACGCAATCCCTCCTATGACTAACAAACTCTGACTTAGAAAAATAAACAAATCCAAATGTTCCACAGCACGTAACCAACTCATCACATTTATGGCATGCCACAATTCTCATGCATCATAATGAAATATCCTGAGAGAGAGAAACTGGGTTCTATTACCAATACTCCTTCCCGGTCTCTTTTCAAGTTGGAAGTAGAATTCAACATCAAGCCTTATGAAGATGAGATAGATTCTCTAAAACTAAATCATTAGTTGTAGTATTTGTATTTTTATTTTAGCATCCATCAAATAGCCATGTTTCAAAATATCTTAGTTTCATGAATGAAGCTAGATGACTATTCATTAACATGGTGGGAAATCCCAATGAAATCACTTAGGATGGAGGTTGATCCACCAATAACTAAGTGGGAGGACATTAATATATCATCGATTTCGATTTATACCATATCGAATATGTATGGGACCAATGGATCTACTGGAAATACTTCAAGCAAATGCGAGGGAAGAGTGTGCAAGAATACACCACCTAGTTAAGGAATATGGATATCATGTTGGGAATATCATCGAAGAACCCATATGTACTCCTCAACTATCTATGGGATTGTAAAATCACAAATGGAGACAGGTGATTCTCTTCAAGATTGCATCAATTGATGAAGACTATGTACAAGAAAATTATATAGAAAACATATGCTAGAAGAAAGGACAACCAAGTGATTCAAAAAATAAATAGATCAAAGATGCTACAAAGGTGGGGAAAAATAAGTGGAAGAGAAAGGGGATGAAGAATACAAACACAACATATTAATGCTAGCATCCTAAAAACCATTGTAACCATTGCGATATCTATGGTCACACTAAAGAAAAGTGTTGGAAGCTACACATCTATCTGAACTACGAGAACCACAAGAAGGATGCCAAGAATAAGAACCTTCTATCCATGAAGTCAAGCAAGAAGTTAGAAAGAAGCTTGAATGTGGATGAAAATATTATTAGTAACACAGTGTAGAAGGAGGTGAATTTGAGTATCATCCACCCTATGGAAGAGAAAGAGATTATTAAACTATTCTATATCAAGATCTAGGTGAAAAAGTCTAAGACAGATTCTCTATTCGATTTTGGTTCACAAGAAAAATGCATAACATAGGATGTGGTGCGTGATTTTGGATTGGAAGTACATGATCATCCGAGTTCATATCCATTGGGATCGATTAATAAGGATGCATAAATTAGAGTCATGAAATAGTACAATATTAAGTTGGCCACAAGTGCAAAATATATTGAGGAAGTGGATGTAGACGTAGTATTCTTGAATGTTTGTGGTGTAGTTTCTAGAAGCCCCTACATGTATATGATGGATGCGATATTTCTCAGGATGGAAAACCAATACCACTTGATCAAGGATGGCAAATTTTTTGTCATTAACATGAACAAATTTAAATTAGATAGCTCTTTGGTAAGTCCAAACCAAATGAAAACTTTGATAAGTTCAAGTAGTAATTTTGTATTGATCTTCTTAAGAGAAAATCTACAAGGAACTTAATTGGTAAAAGTGAAGGCATCCATGGAGGGATTTACCAAAGAGTAGAAACATCAATTCAAGACACATTTGTAGTCTTATAAAGAAATTTTCTATGATCATAAAAGGATACCTTCTAGGAGCCAGGTGTAGCATGAGATACAATTATTTCTAGTTTCTCCATTGTTAAACATCGAACATTATAGATGATTTTTCATAGAGGTAGATGAAGTGAGGAAGAAATTACAACAATTGTTGAAGAAAGGTGTGATATGAACACGCACCTCACCTTGCGGGTCACCTATCATCACAATGCCCAATAATGATGGGACTTGGAGGATGTGCATCAACTACAGGGAATTGAACAAGATTAGATTCAAGTATTAAGAGAATTAGGCCAATTGTGGCATCTCAATTACTTGACCAAGTTGGATCTCAAATCAGTATACCACCATATGTGATTGAAAGAAGAAGACACTTAAAATACCACCTTCAAGACTAGGAAAGGTCTAAGTGAATGGTTTGTAATGTCATTTGGTTTATGAAATGGAACACCGACTATATTTTTTCATTTGATTAATGATGTACTATTCCCTTCCTTATATGTGTTTGTTAAAGTATATCTATATGGAATATTTTTTTTTAATGCTATCTAGGATGAGCACATTTGAAATCTCAAGTGAGTGTTAGAGACTTTGAAAAATAACTAGTTGTTGGATAATTTGAAGAAACATGATTTATTCCAACAACCCTTTGCCTATTTTGGGTATGTTATTGGTGGATGAGAAATCAAGATTGATATTACAAATATGGATGCCATCACTAAGTGGCATACTCCTACAAATTTCACTAAAGTTGGGATATTTTGGGGGGCGAACAATACCTCTAGAAGTTCATAGCTTCCTTTTTTGTTTTGGATGCACCCTCCATGCCATAAAATCTAGAAATAAGGGATTCTAGTGGGGGAATAATCAACAAAGATCCCTTGAATAGATAAATTGGCATATCAATCAGGCACCAAATTTTTCATTTCCTAGTTTGCATAATACTTTTGAATTAGAGACATATGAAAGTGGGTATGCCATGGGAGGAATTATAATGGAAGAAGGAATACCAATATGTTATCATTATGAAATGTTTCATGGGGTATTTTTAAGCTACCTTAACTATTATAAGGACCTTTATGCCAATGTACAAGTTCTTAAGAAGTGGAGGTAGTATCTTATGGGAAAGGATACCATCATTTATTGTGATATTTAGCCATTGCCACTTGCAAGCCTAAAGTAAGATATAACATAACATACATTATACATGGATGGGATTCTTAAAACTGTTCCATATCATTACTAAGTATAAGAAGGGAAGTAAGACAAGTTGGTAGGAATTATCTCAATGTCACCTACAACCAATATTATAGCATCGATAGCTGTTATGCACATGGAACCTTTTACCCATGATGCATACAAGGATAATTCCACAAAATATGAGGACTTCAAGGACGTATTTCAACAATCGCAAGGACGTTTCTATGTAGAATAACGTGACAACAAGGATGACTATAATATTTAGGAGGATTTACTCTACAAGCTTAAAAATATTTATCTTCATAAAGGTGAGATATTGCATGTTATCAAAGAGGAACACACCTCCAAAGTTGTAGGGAATTTGGTGTAGGGAAGATAGTTGCAAACTTATAGAGGTATGTTTAGTATTAGAATGCATTAATATGTAACTTGGTTTATCAAAGTATGCATACGCTATTTTAAAAACAATCCTAGTAATAGGAAGCAGGGTCTATGCCATCCCTTACATTTTCATATGAGACCATGGGAGAGAATCTCCATGGACTTTGTGGGTGGTATTCCAACCACTAGGAAGGGACATGAATATTTAATTGTGGAGTTTGATAGATTCAGATAGATGTGCATTTGTATGCCTTCTTAAAAGACTATAAAAGTGAAAGAAGTAACAAACATGTTCTTTGAACATGTACAGGTTTACTTTGGTATACAAAGGAGAATCATCTCATAGATATATACTATATTTATTAATACATTTGGACTACACTTTGGTAAAAGAGGGACACTAATTTGAAGAAGTCTACAACATTGTATCCACAGATAGATGTATAGACAAACGTATTCAATTGGAATTTGGTACAACTTTTGAGGGGTTACAATCAAAACAATCCAAATACTTGGGATGAAAATGTGATCTACATCCAACACTCTTATGATAGATCTAAACACGCTTCCATTGGAAAGTCCCATTTTGAAAGTTGTTGTCGATAGTTTGTACTTTCACCTCTAGAAGTTATTTATGGACAGCAAGAGGGGATAATGAAAGGTGAAGAAGTAAGGTATTAAAATTTCATTGATCATATTAGGAAGGCTCATTTACAAGTACACGAGCTATTGAATAAGTTGCAGGAAAAGTACAAGGTAACACATGAACAAACAAGGTTGAGAAAACATTCAAGCTTGGAGATAGAGTATGTTTACACCTTAACAAGTAAAGACTATAAGTTCCTAGCAAGAATATCAATGCTTTGAGGTATGGTACCTTTGAGGCATTAGATAATGTGGGATATAATTCCCATAGACTTAGTCTAACCCCACACATGCACATTTACTATGTAGTGATTGTGGAAGATTTAAAACTTTAAGAATATTTAGTGTTGGTTTAGGAACTTGAGTAGGTATTACCTTTTGTAGAGGACTTAGAAACATAGGTTAAAATAGAGTTAGAATAATACATAGTGTTGTAGAAAAAGTATATAACTACCACACACAGATACAATGAACTTTGTTAGGTGGGGATGAAAGGACAACTTTTAGGAAAGGCTAAATGGTACTCTAAGGAGAAGCTAGATGAATTTTGTTTGGACCTCATTCAATAAAATCTTTTGGATACCATAACCCTACAAAAATGTGGAGGTGTGATACAAAATGGATCAATATATAATTTTATACTAAACTGGAGATTTCAAAGTTGAAATATTGGATGAATTGTCTTGTAGGGCCCATTTTATGGGAACAACTCATTTTGTAGATTTGGAGTCTGAAACCTTCTGTGGTTTGTTTGAGGATGTAAATGTATTTTTTTGGGGTAATACAACACATCACTAAATATATGGGCCATGAATATTTTCTGCAATTTGATGCCTTTCCTAGTGTCCAAATAGTACCTTAATCAAAGTCTGTATGCACAAGTTATGCCTCTCACAAGCTAACCTATCATGGTGACCAACATGGTACGAAGTTGATTCCATGTAACCTCTCATTTTTCACACTTATGGAGCTAGTCCCATGTGGACCTTCAATAAAATTATAAAAGTATTAAATCCCTAGCCCTAATCAATATTTGAGGCATGCCAAGAACTTGAAATTAACCCTAGACGACTATCAGGCTATGTTAAATATCAAATCACTAGAAGAAGAAGATGGTTCCATTCTTTTGATGAATTGTATTGTTCTATATTTATGAAAAATAATAATATAGGATATAGAAGATCCTATAATAGACTTTGTGGTTGTAGATTCATAGGTAACTCCATATAGAGCACCATTTCCTTTGTATTTGCAATTTGACATAAAGAGGAAGACATAGTTCTCATTTGTGGCTAGGTTTTTCTCCATAGTGGATTTTCCCAAGGTATATATTGTGTTATTGTGTGGATTATGTACTTTTTTTCTCTAGTTAAACTTGTTTCAGTTTTATTTATTTGGCATTAAATAAAAATAATCTAATAAAATAAGAAAATAATTTGTAATCTCTATTGTGACGAGCTGTTACAGTGGAATATCCAAAACAGTTTATTGTTCAAATGTCAAATAAACTATGTCAAAAATATAATCATCCAATTCACAAATTTCACACCAAACATAAGGTGAAACAATATAAACCTTAGACATAGCCTAGTTTTTCGATCATAAACCTTAGACATATACAATTTTAGGAACATAGCTATCATTTATTTAGTTTCATGTGCATTCCATATTGAGATAAAGTTGATAGTATCATGAAAATGTCTAACATGTAAGAATAAAAAAAAATTCACTTCCTTTAACTTAGTTAACTTGAACATCATTCTTCAACCACAAAGGATTAAAACTAAAGGTTATTGGGGTATATAATTCATCTTTATCTAAGTAAATAACAACTTGCATATGATATGAATACCCTTTAGATTTAGTACATGAAATATTCCTACATTTGATTGAACAAAATATTTTGAAATGATAAAACAATATAACCCCTTTTCCACTCAATCTACCCTTACCCTCCAATTCATTTACATGAGTGTGTCTTCATGGGTTCTAAATCTACCCAATTTCCTCCAACTTATTGAACAAAACAATTTGCTAGAGGATATACCCTTGTATAGATTCCTTGGATTTTAACTCCTCCTAGGATATAATTGCAATCCCATACTAAGATAATATTCTACCTTCTCAAATAATCATAGATTCCTATTGGCATCAAACCCATTGAAATTAAATTAACAAATCATTGAATACATAAAATAGATAAGTGACACATTCAATTTGAAGACACTACTCTAATTCCCTAGAGTAACTAAGGAAATGCACAACGATACCCAAAAAATAACAGTAAGGTTCTAGAACCAAAAAGATATCATAAGTCAACTATATCTCACAATAATGGGAAAATTGAATATCCAACTCCCTCTTAACCAATAGATAAATATAAACAAAATAAACCATGCAAAAATTTCATAAATTTGCACTTTAAAATAATTCATAAATTTCTCGGGATTGCTTTAGGATTCCCACATTTAATTTCTTTGAACTTTTAATGGAATGGATAAAAGTGAAATATAAATTGAAACAATGTATATTTCACTTATGTCCATTGAAATTTAGTAGTAAGTTCAATAAAACAAATTCCAAATAAATGCACTTGAAGGGGAGAATATTCACAAACCTGGGACCGTGCATAGTGTTCCCCATGTCGAACATGTCCAAAAACACACGAAATAGATTATCGATATATATAATGATGCTCGATTTTTGTTATGCTATAGGAACATATTCATAGAGTGTCCCTCAAAGGATTAAGTAGGTGAGATGCATATTTCCATAAAATGATGGATCTTCTCACATAAACAAATTGTTGACTCTCTTAGAATCATGACATTTCCTTCCATACAGGGTCATCTCTATCGCATGGGTCCATATCCTAGTTATTGTCTTGTTTAGGGATAGCATAAACTAGGGTTATTCTCAATCAAGGACTATGAATTTTTTGCATGATGAGGTCACCTATTGAAAATCATTGATGATGGGCCATGCATAGTGTTCCCACATTGGACATGCCCAAACACACATGTAGGATCTCACTCAATTATTATCTTCAATTTTTTTTATTACCTAGAAATACATTCACAAACATTGTGTGCATTAAAAACTTACGGATGTGAGTTTCAACTCATGATGGAATGAATACCATGGATTAGATTGATGAAGCATTGAATTCATTAGATTTGTGACAATATATTCTAGCTAGGGGCACCTCTCTCTTATGGTGCCATTGTTTAGTTCTTATCTTATTCAAGGATCTCATAAGATATGGTTCTGATTAGTAAGAGGCTATGCAACTCTCTCTTAATGATTACAACTATTGAATCCCATTGACATTGACACCATGGATATTCTTCCCCTATGTTGAACATGCCTAAGGACACATGCAATATCTTATAAAAATTAATTTTGATGCTCGGTTTGGTTTTTATTCCCTAGGAATAGATTCCCTAACTGTCCTTCAAAGGCTTAAGGAGGAGAGTTGAAAATCACCATAAAATTACAAGCATAGCTTAGATCGATGAATCATAAAATCCATTGTACTCATAACAATGAATTCCATCCATGCGAACCTTTCTTCCATAGGTTCATCACCTACCACTTGTCTTGTTCAAGGATCTCAGAAACTAGGGTTTTGCTAAGTAAAAGACTATGCAACTTTGTAATAATGAGGAAAACTATTGAAACCCATAGATTTTGGTATTGTAGGTAGTGTTCCCATGTAGAACAGTCACAAACACACATGTAGTATTTTATGGTATTTAGTTATGATTTTCGGTTTGGTTTATATGCCCCTAGCAAAAATTCACCAAGTTTCCCTTAAAGGATTAAGGATATGAGTTGAAATCACCATAAGAAGATGATTGTTGCTTAGATAGATGAACCATAAAATATAATGGGATCATAAAATTTTATTCTAGGTAGGGGCACCTCTCTTCTCTGGGTCCATTTTCCAGTTCTAGTGCTTTTCAGGAATCCCAGAAACTAGGGTTTTTCTCAATAATAGATTATGCAATTTTTGCATGATGAAGTCAACTATTGAAATCTATAGACATTGGGAACATTGGTAGTGTTCCCACATTAGAAATTACCAAACACACATGCTTGATATTATGGAACACAATTATGATTATCAATTTGGTTTGTATGCCCCCAACACAACTTAACCAAATGACCCTGAAAGGATTAAGCAGGAAAGTTGCATCTCACCATAAGACGATGTTCATTGCTTGGATCAATGCAGCATAAAAATTTTTGGAATCATGATAAGGCAGTCCAACTATAGGAAACTCTCTCCCATGAGTCCATCACTTGGTGATAATCTTTTCCAAGGATCTCAAAAACTAAGGTTTTTCATATTCTATTGTTGGAGTAAAATCATTTGAAAAGGGGAGCAATTGAATTCATCATTATACTCAATCCCATTATTTGATGGAAAAAATACAATAACATTATGACTATGATGAAATAGTTAATGAATCAAATTGAGGATACACTAACATTAGAACATTAGTAACCCTTTATAACACTAAGACAAGGGTTAAGTGTTCACATTGAAGCTAGTTTACCATTGGAGCTTCAATTTTGGTTATAAAATAAGGACATGGTGATGTGTTACAATTATAAACAGTATTATGGGGATGTGAAGAGAATTTTCAATAAACAATAATACTATATCTTTTTGAGACAAGACAACAAGAAGAGTGTTGTATCTAATCGTTTAATTTAATAATCAACTTGTGGAGGCATACAAACTTATGAGAGTACTGCACAATATAAGCAACTACAAAAAGGGATAACTATGCTTAGTAGTATGTATATTTAATCTAATAAATCAAGACATTGAAATTGATAATAAAAAAGAAAAGAGAAATTCAATATGTAACTAAGGGTTGCAAGAAACATGGATTTCATCATTCAACTAGGTACTTATTCCTTTATTAGTAATTTCAATGACAAAAATGAAGAAGTTCTTTGTCTAGATTTAGGAAAACGTTTTGAATAATTTCCCAATTACCATACCCTAAACTCGTAGAATATAGTCATTCAGTCACATAAACTTCCATGCAAGTGGTGAAACAAACAAAGAATTAATGATTTTCCATGTTTTGTATAAAAAGATCATATGTGTGATATAAATGACAATTCAATCTCAAACCTATTTTAAGAATGGTAAAATGAATTTACACTAATATCAATTGCAAGAATAATTCATTTGGAATCGTTCTATTAGAAATGCTAGAAATATCTATAAAATGAACAAAATATACACTATCTTCTATGTTTTACTATGCGGACATGAATTAACAAATCTATTATAATCATACAAGTACATGTATCCACCTATGGATGGCCCCTAATCTAGGTGATGAATATATAGAAAATCTACTTTGTAAGATGAAAAAATAATATCTTTCATTAAACTATAAACTGGTTAACATCAGAACATGGGAAAATACTGAAATCATAACATATGGGCTCTAACATGAATAGATACCCCTTTTTTATCTTAAATATAAAATGTATTTTCTATTATGATATATTAACCTCTAGTCTATTTAAAAATGACTCTTTGTAAATTGCACTAGATGCACTAGTGGGGGTAGATATGATCAAGTAGGATTGTTCTCATGAAAATATCACACACGTATGACATTTCCATAATTTGCATGTTAAATCATCATTAACATAAAAAATGCATCCAACTCAAGAAACCTTCATAATACCCAAAGAGCAGTATGAGTCAAAAAAAGGCCAAAAAGAATTCAAATTGAAATACCGTGGAACCAATGATCCATTTAATGTGCTACAGTTTGTATTACTAGTTCAATGTTGTGTAAACAACGTGGACTTACCTTAAATATCCACACAAATGACACAAACTATAGGATACCACCCCCTAGCATTGAATTAAAGGCTCATGAAAGCTCCATTTACTCCAATAATTTTATTCTTCACTCTTCAGATGCTTGGTTTCCTTAACTGGCCTATTTCGTGTACCTTGGAGCGAAATCATGGATCATTGGGTTCACATTTAGATCTTCAATTATTTTTTGGCCACCTCTTGTCCTATAAAGAAATCCATGGGCATGCTTATTGAAAGGAATATTTTAGAGAAAGGTTATGCTAATGGCCTTTTTCTTGAGGTCCCTTATAGCTCACCTTTTACCTCATGTTTACTGTTCACCAATATCCCTTGCCACCTTCCTCCAAGTGGCAAGTTTTCTCCTCATTGTTTCCTCCTTCCTCTAGGAGCACCATTTTAGCTTAGTTTAGCTTAGTTTTAGACTTATTGAAGTTGTTGTAGCTTTTGAGTACAACTACTATTGTTTCTTTGGCATTAAGTTGCAAGGATAATAGGGAATATTACTCACCCTTGTTCAATTTTTCCCTCAACAGTATTTATGGTGATCCACTATATTTTAGTTCATTTATCTTTCATTAGGTTTTTGTTTTTTAAGTGGTTAGTTTCTGGTATTTTTTCCTTGCTTGTTAATACGTCCATTTCGGCCATCCTAGAAATTTGACCTTCATTCATCTAGCTTATTCATTTTATTAGATGCATAGATCTCGACATCATGACTACACTGTCAACATGGATGATACCTTCATAGTTGCGCTATTCGCACAAGTAATCAAGCCTATTCTTATGCAGGTGTATGTCTCATGTCAACGTGACCCCCTTCACATTGTAACTACACTATTGCATGTTAGTGAGTCTTTTTGGCATGTGAAAAGATATATATTTATTTATTTTTCTATGCAACTTCAATTTATTTACTTTTTATCAATTCCAACAACAATCTTGCATCTCCATTGCTGCTCACTAGTGAACTATGAATAAGTTAAATTGCAATAGTTACTTGTTTGTTTAGTTATTAGCTCATATAGACTAACATTAGGAAATAAAGGGGTCATCTCTCAAAATATACTTGGGTAATCATACTTGAGGCTTTCAATGGGCCACATTGGTGTCACTAGTATTCAAGGGTTATCCTATTTCTTTTCCTACTTAGCATATTTAGTTAAAGTAGTGTAAAATCTAATTTTTGCACACAAGAAAGGACCTAAATACTCTCCTCTCCCAAAGTATGCTCTTCACCTCCCATTCCATAGAATCTTGGTGAATTAGAAATGGGAGTGAAGTAAGAAATACCTATGTTGCAAACTTAGCATTTGTTTCTTTTTGCAAGAACCATTATCATATTTAGAGATCATGTTACAATATCCATTTTATTTTATTTTAGGACTTTAGTAATTGCAAAAAATTATAGTTTTTTCTTACATTGCATGTGATTTCCCACTTGCACACACTAAGGGACCAGAACATTCTTTCAATCCTAAGATTATATTCACCTTGCATTTCATACGATCATGGTGAATAGAAAAGGAAGGGAAGTGTAAAATACCTCCCTTACACACCTTAAGTTCAATAAAACCCATAAAATCAACCATTATAAGAAATATTTTACTTTGGTAGAATTGATTGGACCAGGAATCCAAATGGCACCCACCAATCTAGTTTCATTACGAATTATTTTAGAAACATAACATTGTTGTATTTTAGGGTACTATCAAAATATTGATGGCCTCCTATTTTGACTTGTTCAGCACTATATTTTCTAGTTCAAAGTCCCATGAAATCAAGTAATAATCAGCTTTATCTAGTTATGTTTTGTGCTTGGTTATGCCTTTTGAGGAGCAACATTGCAAGGTGTTTTGGCAGTTGAATTTTTAAAATTTTTCATTGTTTATTTATTATTTTGTTTGGTTTTTATTTATATAATGAAACTTTTAGTTTTTATTTAATAATTGGTCAATTGATAAGTCTTTATTTTTCATGCCGTGGTCTTTTGGGCTGTTCGATTAAACGCTTGTCTCGGCACTTGAGGAGTGTATGTCAACTGATGCAGAGATTTGGGGGATTTTATTGCCAGGGATAATGTCTCATTTGATTTCAAATCACTTCCAGGACGCAGGTGAAGTTACCCACTGCTGTTTTGTAGCTATCATTCGCTCAAGGAAAAGTTTCCCTAAATCTTCATCAATCTATGGATTCCAGGAAGTTTGAATCCAATCTTTTGGTTCATGTATGCCAAGATAGGTGTAGAATTGTTAGGATGGGGTCCATCCTTGCTCCAAGGTCAATTTTATTTTGTATTTCAAGTATAAAATGTGACTTTGAAACCCTAAGTGGGGATAGAAGAGAGAAGACACTGTAAACTCTGTTTTTGTTAATTGATCAAGCGTTTATCTTCTTAAGGCTTTAATTTTCAGACTTGTAGGCATTGAAGGCAGGGCCCACCTTCAACTCTGATCATTTGTGTATAAGTGTTGCTTTCACTGCTGTAAGTAGAGTTATATTGCATGTTTTAACACTATTTTTATGAATGCATGCTAATGTTTTTATTCACTTGTGATTTGGAATGAGATTTATGCTTACATGAGACTAGTCGATATCATTACAATATGCGTGATGAGTTTGAGTGTATTTAGTTTGGCCTGTAGGATTAATCTAGTAGAGTAGTGAGAGTTGGATTTGGGTTTCATACTTCTTTTAATTCCATAGTGATACCGATTACTGGATGGCCACAATCTTCATTTATAATCCTTCAGGGTTATAGAGTCTACAAAGCTGTGGAGTATTTTAAAGGTTTGGATTGTATTGCTTTTAAAAGTGTGAAAGAACTTGCAGTACTTATTGAATCCATAGAGGGTTTAGAGATATTAGTTTATAGAGTTTCTAGGGTTTTCCAAACAGCGTTTCGAATTGGCTACATAAGGATTGGAGTTATGCTTTTGTTTACTCCATGATATTGAATGAAATTAAGGAAAATAATCATAGTTTATTAACAGGTGACAACATTGTTTCCTAGGGTTCGAATATCAATCTTGTAGGACATGCAAATGAAAGTGAAGTGTGCATTTTCTGAATAGTTCCAATATATTTTGTGTGCATAGAACACAGGTAGAGTGTATTTGTTGTTAGCAGAAGATAGGTTTCATTCTTGTAATTGTTTGTGAATGATTTAAGGTTAAGAAGAGACATTATAAGATTCTTTATGTGCGATGATTGCAAGTTTTAGATGGAATATTAGGGAGATATAAAGCCATTAAGATTGACCCAGCATGTTCATCTTGTAGGCAAGTTTGAAACTGGGATTTTCTTTTAATAAATGATTTACTGGCTTAGTTGCTTGTTTTGAAGAATAGATTGATAATTAGCATAGCTTAAGGTTGCCGTAGATTACATTTGATTTGAAAGTTTTGTAGATTGTAAGACAGGGATCAGCAAGCAGATTCCCTTTCCTTAGGTCAGACCTAATACCTTTTGGCATTGATTATTTAATAAAGTAGTAGTTCCATCAATCCCATTTTGTTTCTTGTCTGTGAGTAAATCAAAATGACTCTAGTCATGAGCTTGAAACCAATTTTCCCTGCACATATCATGTAGCGACTCGAAGTTTATGTGTCCTGGTTGACAATTAATCAAAGGTAAATCAAATAGCAATAATTTTACCCAACATTTTGGCGCCGTTGCCGGGGATTTGCTCCAAGGTAAGCTGGTATCTTACTCATTTTTTTCACAGCATTTTTAGGTGTGACTAGTTGTTGCGGATTGGAGGAGAAGGGATGGTAAGACAAGAGGTAAGAACCTGTGCATCTATTATAACAGGTTCCTTCAAACCCACCTATAGCATAGGTGTGTGATTTTTTTTTTTTGTTACTTAGACAAAATCTAGCAATAGTAGTAGTAGGTACATTTAGACATTTTTTTTATCAGTTTTGTTTTCTACGGATTTGGTGACTATTTCCTTTTGGTATGATTAGCTTTTGCAGATTGGAGGAGTAGGGGTAGTAAGATGAGAGGTAAGAACCTGCACATCTGTTATAACAAGTTCCTTCAAACCCATATGTAGCATAGGTATTTTGATTTATTTGATTAGAAGTCTTGTTATTTTCAGTAATTTTTTTGATGAGACCCAGAGATAGTAAGGGTAGATACATTAAAATTTATTCCGATCTTTTTGGAAATAACCCCCCCCCCCCTCACTAACCCTAGGGATAGGAACACCAGCAAAGAGATAGAAAGCAACAACATTCAAAATTCAGTGGAATTAGGAACCAGACCAAAGGGAACTGAGGTTACACTCAGTGGAGATTCCACAGACCCAACAAGCTTCACCAACAAAGGAAGATTCCAATTTAGTTGAAACACTGAACATAGAAAGAGTGAATTCCCTTTTCAGACATACTCAGAATTTGGTGGTTTCTCAAGTGGAATCTACCATAGATCCTTTCAATCTTCAATCTTGGCCTAGGCCAGAACGTTGGGATTTTATCCCATCCCCAAGAAGAGATAGGTTAGGTGTCAATTGGTTTAGGAATCCTCTTGTTATGAGTGATCAGGAAACCGAACACCATATGGAAGGGGAGGGAGAACACGAAGGATGAACTGAAACAAATTTTGGCTTCCCCATTTTGGATCTTGCACAGGATGTCAATATGAAAAATATCCCAGCATCTTCATTACCTACCTTCTACGAGAAAAGTACTAAAGATCTAGATACCTTTCTATTTGAGTTTGACATCCTGTGCATGAGTTATAATTATCTACATGATGCATAAAAATTAAAACTATTTCCAGCCACCCTTAAAGATTCTGCACTTAGGTGGTTTATGGGTCTGGGGGAATCGACCATTCGAACTTGGGAAGAGATGAAGAGTTATTTCCTTAGAAAATACCAAGACTACTGTGGACCTAGAGACTCTCAAAACGATATCTTTAAAATGCAACAGCATGAAGAAGAGAGTCTTGAGGACTTTTTAGAACGCTTTTGCTTTGTATTACAGAAGTATAAGTATAACACTTTACAAGAGGATGCAGTCAGAACTATTTTTCTAAAAGGGACTCTGGAGGAATATGTGGAAATCCTCAACCTTATGGCATGAGGTGATGTATCTCATTAATCCTTTGAGTATATTACTGAACTATGTAGAAAATATTCCAGAAGTAGAGCCAAGGCTGGAAAAAGCACAAGGGAAGGTCCTTCCCACATTTCAAGGACATCAAGAACTAGTGGGATCACAAGAATTGAATTGGGAAAATTGTTAGAAAATTTCAAAATTGACATTTTAGGCACCTTGAGTTCCCAATTTGATGCATTGAAAACAAAGAAATGACAAGAGTAAGAGGACATAGTAGCACTACACATATTCTGCCCTAAATACAGAAAAAGACACCCTTTGAAAGAGTGCCCTCTTAATATTATTTTAGTCTGTGCTCTTTGTTCTGATAAACACCCTACTGACAATTGCCCTTCTTTACTAGAATTGCAAGATTTTAACAAGCTTAATAGTGAACATATGGATCCATCATATGCATCAAAAAGGCCCTGGCAGCCTAGACCCCAAAACATGTACCCAGAACCTATTTTTCCAAACCCTGCATATTACTATCCCATGCAGCAACCTCAACAACCATGGAGTCCACAAATGTGGCAGAATTGGCCTTCTCAGCATACTCAAACCCAACCATGGAAACAAGGCTGGCAAGGACAGTCCTATGGGGGACTTCAGGGACGGTCCTATGGGGGAACACAACCAATAGCCCCATTACACACCCCTCCTAGTTATTGTCCAATTCCCCCAAATATGCAACAACTATTACCTAGATTTACACCATATGCACTTCCTCCTATACCCCCAGTTCCACAATAGTATCAAAATCCAAACCCACCTCGACCCACGTTGTTGCCAGCTCAACCTATCCCAAACCCTAACAATAGACCATCCCAGCCTCTTCATAATGCTGAAATACAAATGGCCCCAACTTATGTGATCCATTCAGCTCCTATACAGGAATTACAATTAAGGTCTGGGAAAACATTAAATAAAATTCGTCCAGCAGTGATTATTCAAGAAGAGTCTGGAGAAGAAAGCACTGAAAAAGAAATAAACAGAGGAAGAAGAAGTGCAGATTGCCTCAAAAAGCACTCAAGTACTTGGAACTCAAGATTCCCAATGATCTTCTCAGCCACAATTGAATAAAAACCCCCTTATCCAGAGAGGTTATTAATAGAGAAGCCTGTGGTTCATCCGCAATTTGATTTGGAAAATGAGTTGAAAAATGTTTGTATCAAGATTCCATTACTTCAGGCCATTAGAGACGTCCCTATTTATTAAAAAATGGTAAGGGAATTATGCTTGAAGAAACCTATTCAAAAACAAAAAGATCCACCCACAATACACATTATAGGCCAGCTGTCCAATTATATTTTAGACTATCCCTTACCCCCAAAATTTGCAAATCCTGGGAACCCAGTGTTGACCATTTGCATTAATGGGATTCCAATAGGAAACACTCTAGTTGACCTAGGGGCTACAATTAATGTCATGTCTATGACCACCATGCAGGGAATTTAGTTGTATAATCTCCTCAGACCTACTCCTACCATTTTGGAGTTGGCTGATAGGAGCACAGTTAAACCTGTAGGGGCATTAGATGACATTACTGTCACTGTAGCTTCTTGGGAGTATCCAGTGGATTTCCTGGTACTCCAAACCAAACACCCAATGGTGGAACATCCTTTTATACTAGGCAGGCCTTGGTTAGCCACTGCCAATGCCTTTATAGGTTGTAGAGAAGGTATTTTAACTATATCAAATGGCACTTCTCTACAAAACCTTATTATTTATCCCCCAGCACAGCCTGTATCAGAAAACATGCTATGGTTAGAGAGTCCTTACTGAGATGAGGATATGGAAAAACCCTTACTGTCCATCATTCAAACTAGGGGGCTGGAAGACCAGACTGAAGATAATATCCTAGATCAATTTATCTCAGCCACTACTAGTATTGAGTTCCCCCAGTCCTTCTCTAACTTAGACCATGTTTTCACAGAATATTTTCAAGAACAGTACTACCCTTCAACCATCTTATCATGAGTAGTTTTATTCATAGATGAGAAGGTTGGAGCCTCAACCATACCAATGGAGATTAGTCCAGGAAGGTCTTTGTTTATTAATGAAAATCTGTCTCAAGACGAACAAAATCAGTTAGTTAAGTTACTCAAAGCTCAGTCTGGGGAATTTTCTTGGATTTATACAGACATGAAAGGCATTCACCCTGACACATGCATCCATCATATTTATACACAGGAAAACATTAGGATGGTAAGGCAACCACAGAGGAGAATGAACCCTGCGCTTAAAGACATTGTGAAGGATGAGTTACAAAAATTGCTTGATGCAGATTTTATCTATCCCATTTCTGATAGTAAATGGGTATCTTTGTTGGTGATTGTCCCAAAGAAGGGAGGTAAGTGGAGAATATGTGTAGATTTCTGGGAATTAAACAAAGCAACTCTCAGAGACTACTTCCCTCTTCCTTTCTTAGATCAGGTCTTGGACACTTTGTCAGGAAAACAGTATTTTTCTTTTCTTGATGGATACAGTGGGTATAACCAAATCAAGATAGCCCCAGAGGACTAAGAAAAAAAATACTTTCACTTGCCCATGGGGAACTTATGCTTACAAGGTGTTACCATTTGGGTTGTGTAACGCTTCTGCCATTTTCCAGAGGGCAGTGTTAGGTATTCTGGCTGATTTAGTCCATGATTGTGTGGAAATATATATGGATGACTTCACAGTGTATGGTAATGATTTCACAGAAGCCTTAGATAACCTAGAGAAATTTTTAATTAGGTGCCAAGAAACAAATCTTGCCTTAAGTCATGAAAAGTGTAAAATGATGTTAACTGAGGGCATTGTTTTAGGGCACCACATTTCATCAGAAGGTATTAAGGTAGATCCAGCAAAGATTGAAATCATTACTGGTTTATCTCCACCAACTACACAAAAGGAAGTCAAACATTTTCTGGGACATGCGGGTTACTATCGTAGGTTTATTGCCAATTTTACCAAGATAGCAGCTCCACTGCTCAAATTATTAGCCAAAGACATTGGTTTTTGTTGGGATCAACACTGTCAGACAGCCTTTGATACTTTAAAAATAGAATTGTCTTCAACACCAGTTCTGTGGGGGCCAAATTGGTCTTTTCCCTTTCATATACAAACTGATGCTTCAAACCCTGCCCTAGGGGGAGTGCTCAGACAGAAAGAAAATTAGTCTTATTATGCTATTTATTTCATCAATAAAAATTTAACACCAGCATAACTAAACTATACAGTGACTGAAAAAGAGTTTCTAGCAGTGGTTCATGCCATCAATAAATTTCGGCATTATATTACTGGTTATGATGTATTTGTTCATACTGATCATTCTGCTATTAAATTTTTAATGAATAAACCTATAACTAGTGGCAGAATTACTAGATGGCTTCTTTTGCTACAGGAGTTTAACATCACTATATTTGATAAACCAGGGAAGGAAAATCTGGTTGCAAATTTCCTCTCAAGATTGATTCATACTGATGATAATGTTCCTATAGATGATACCTTTCCTGATGAACATTTATTTACTGTTTCTATTAAAACACCATGGTTTGCAGATATAACCAATTATTTGGTCACAAGAAAAATACCTACTCATTTAACATCATATGAAAAATGAAGGATCATACAACAGAGTGCTAACTATTCATGGGCAGGTAATGACCTCTTTCGCACTGGTCCAAATTTGATTATCAGGAGATGTGTACGGGAGGATGAGATGTATGATATCCTTCAGGCCTGTCATGATGGACCCTGTGGAGGGCATTTTTCAGACAAGCAGATAGCATATAAGGTGTTACATCAAGGGTATTATTGGCCCACACCTTTTAAAGATGATGAAAAATATGTATAGGGCTGTGACAGCTGCCAATGAATTGGTAGGCCCACTGCTACTGATGAAATTCCTTTACAAGCCCAGGTAAAGATTGAACCTTTTGAAAAATGGGGATTGGACTTTGTTGGACCAATCTCACCAATGTCATGAAAGAAGAGATATATTTTAGTCTGTATTGACTATGTGACTAAGTGGGTAGAGGCAAAATCTCTATTAAGGGCCATTGAGAAATCAATCATAGAGTTTATTTATGAATAAATTTTCACTCGCTTTGGGATTCCTCGCGAAATTGTAACTAACAATGGGGCATAGTTTGTCTATAAATCAATGAAAGCACTGACAGAGCAATATGGGATTAAACACTATAAATCCTCTCCTTACCACCCCCAAGCAAATGTCAGGTGGAGTCAACAAATAAAGTGTTAGAATCCATTTTAACCAAGACTGTTCAGATGCATCACAAGGACTGGGTAGACAGGCTACCAGAGGCATTCTGGGCTTATAGAACTACGTGGAGAAACACCACAGGGCATACCCCCTATCAGCTTGTTTATGGGAAACAGGTTTTGCTCCCTATAGAATTTCAGGTGAAGACTTTTCGTACTGCTACACAATTGAGCCTGAATTTAGATGAAGCCTAGGAGCATAGGTTGATGCAATTGAATGAGCTTGATGAAATCAGACAAGATGCTGTCCAACAAACTGCTTTAATACAGAATCAGAGGACTAAATGGCATGACAAGTTTTTGAAGAAGAAATTTTTTGAAGAAGGTGATTGGGCTATGTTGTTTGACTCATGGTTTAAACACTTCAAAGGTAAGCTTACCACTAGATGGATGGGACCATATGAAATAGTAACTGTTTTTTATAATGGTTCTGTCAAAATAAGGACAATAGATGAAGAACAAGCTGCATTTGTGGTGAATGGAAATCGGTTAAAGGTATATCATAAACCTCTTTCTAAGCAATAATTCATTCATGATATGAATCAGCAATCTGAACTAGAGCTGGTAGGTGAAGAAATGACTTCTTCATCCCCTACTTCCTCCGAGTAACATCCAATGAAATTGTTTTTTGTATATATGTACTGGAGTTTTTTTTAACAATAGGTTTCTTTTTGAAGGATGCAGATATTCTCTTCGGTGAGGCTCAGGATGTATTTGAAAAAAAAGGGAAGTCTTTCTATTACTATTCCTATTTCAGCCATTGATTACTTTTACAAAGAATTTTCAAAGACTGTGTTAATTTGACTTAAATTTCTGAGTTTCACTGGGTAACTGGAATTCCTGTGTCAAGTAAATAAATGTGTGCTGCTAGGTTTTTCAGACTTTTCCTCTTTATTCATACAAGTACTTATCCACCTGGCACTGCCTCCATTAGTAATTTAAGCTTCAAAATGGGTTTTTACTTATGAACTCATGGGTTACTAGTGCCATTTGACTTGGTTTCATACTGGATGGGATGAGGATATTGTTTTTTTTTAAGTAATAGCAGCTATGGGCATTGAGTTATTATCCAGACATGCACCATTATAGAAAAAGGTCTCCAGGACTGAGCAGTCTGTTGATTATTATCCATTGGCTTCCATTATATTAAACACATATATATATACATTTTTGTCGAGCCACTTCATGACTTTCACTTTATACAGTTATAAGGGTTAGTTGTTCATTTGGACAAATATTTACAGGCATGTTTCAAGAACACTCTTCCAATTTGGATACCATCCCACTCCTAGATGGTTTTCAGAGCTTCTCCCTCACTCATCTATGCATAAGCAAATCATAAAATTTATCTTTAAGATGAATTTGGGACAAGGGCCTTAGATAGAAAACGGGTGTAAGAGGTTAACCCGTCGGGATACTGAAGAGGTCCGTCGGCAATGGGTATCGACATGTGGTATAAACAGGCAAACCCATCAGGGTATTGAACAGGCCTGTTGGCAATGGGGCATCTTCCTGGGGAAGAAGCTTCTTAGATGTTACAGTTACCCCACGAGAGTACTGAACAGGCTCGCTGGCAGTGGGTTCTGACTCTGATATCTCTTTTAAATCCTCAT
Source organism: Pseudotsuga menziesii (assembly GCA_001517045.1). Lineage (NCBI taxonomy): Eukaryota > Viridiplantae > Streptophyta > Pinopsida > Pinales > Pinaceae > Pseudotsuga > Pseudotsuga menziesii. Next base: position 279,407 of record LPNX010564556.1, on the reverse strand, counting down.
CTATACTTGTCTGTGTGAACAATGTACCTATGTAAATGTTAAAGAGAGGTCATGTGTGTGTCAAATAAAATTTAAGGAAAATGTTTGTAATAGCTAGTTGATAATCATCTTCAGATACTCTAAATTTTGGTTACCTGATCCTTGCTAGAAGAAAAGGTTTATGCCTTTAGAGTGTACTGGTGTTTACTAATTCAATGAATATAGCTGTGAACCTCAGTATTGGTTTTTCTTTTCACTGCTCAAACTGTCTTATGTGAAGCTGAGTCAAGTTGGCCAGTACACCATTGGCTTCATTTAATACCCCTCTTGTCTTGTGTTTTAAGGCACATGTTCTGGTGAAAAAAAAAGTTCTATCTGAATAAAGAGAATGAAGTATGTGCTCATGGTTGAAGTTCTGAATACAGGAGTGAGATTGATAAGTCTATGGATTGTATTTAATTCTGTTGTTTTTTTATTGCTAATAAAGATTGGTTTTATGACTTAGCTCTGTTTCCTGTGTGGTCAGGTGAAGAAGCAACCATGGAATAAGGTAATTGGGCCATGAGCTTGTTGGGGTAAAACAAATTTTCAATCAGTTTTACTTGCCTTTTCAACTCATACAAGTGGTATATTTTGGGAAAACAGTTGTTTGATTTCATATCATTACCATGCTAGTAATCATTTTCACCTTTACCAGCATGAAAATATTCCTTGTGTCCTATACTGACTGTGGTGCCGGATGAGGTACCAGAATGAAAATTGGGAAATTGATATGTTACGTGGTAAAGGTAATGAATGCTGGGATAAGTCTTAATTGTTATAAATTAAGTGTTATTCTTATAAACCAAGTGCTTTTTCCCTTAATATAAGTTCAATGAATTGTGGATTTACCATAATAACCTTGTCATCTATTTAGTTGATACACCACCGTTTCTTCGTAAATAATTTTATGGCAATGACCTTTGGCAATATTTCATTTCTTTATTATTAACTTTCCATCCTTAATATAATTCATGTCATTAATATATTTCAATTAGGATTCTTAAACGCTATGGTTAAAGATGTCTTAAGGTTACGGGTTGATCGAGACATTTCCATATTATCATAACCAAATACAACGTGGACAGTATGTGCCTCAGTTCACCATGATTTTCTTTGCATGATGCGTTGTCATTACCACCCTTTGCCATCATTTTTACGACCTATTTCCAGTTTTCACCATCGCCAGCGGAAGAAAGATTAATGAAGTTTTTTTAATTGTCTTCAAATTAACTGCATGCTCTCTGTTAATTCACTGTCTCATCTTGTTCCTGGTCTCCACGATGCTCAATCGGCATGAACCCTTGGAGTATGGGCAGTTATTAGCCACGCCTGAGTTTCTAGCCTGTAAAGAGATGTTTATTCGAGCTGGGTGGCATTCTTTCTTGACCAATTTGCAAGGGCATGATGATGCTGTCTCCTTGCAATTCGCCTTAGGGTTTGATGGATACACAGCTAAGGTCGGGTCACTAGAATTTCCATTTATAGAGGAGTCAATTGCGTTGGCTAGAGGGCTTCCATGCACAGGGGATCGTTGGTTTAAGAATTTCCGATTGCCATGAAAAGATTACGACTGTGTCTTCAAAGGCTGAATTTTTGGCCATGAAAGGTGAAAAAGGCTTCTCAAAGCTTTGGGTCAAAGAAGAATTTCACAATTCCTTAATGATCATTACCAAGCTCATTACGTGTGAAGGTTGATTCTCCACCTTCAAAGCCTGTCACTTTCGCCTACTTGCTCACTTTTAGTTCAGTGAGCTTCTTAACTTTCCATTTTATTTTTGGAAGAGCTTCGGTAAGATGGCCTCGCAAGTTAGGAAAAACATAGAGAATCCTACTCACATTCTATACCATCATGGGCTTATCAAGATGCTTATTTTAGCTGAGTTAAAGAAGAAGGATCAGGTATGGGAGCAATTTATATATGAGTTGTCCAATTCCCATCTCAAATCACCCCTAGGTAGTGATCCATGTGGGCCTCTTATCCCTGATTTAGTTGACAAAGCATCCTCTGTAAATGTTTCTGAACATCAAACCAGTCATACTCAGGAACTAGCTGTCAAGAGCATTAAGAAGGCTGGACCATCCCATACTAAGAAGTCTCGAGGGTCTAAAGGGAAGTGTGTAAACTCTCAGTTTGGAGGGGAAAAAGGTCAGTCTGGTAATGAAAATTTTCTTGCTTCATCAAATCAAAGATTTACCTGTAGTATGGTTGTTCAAGAGAAGAAGAGGGAATCCAAAGGTAAGGCACATGTACATGTCGAGTTGTCCTCATCCACTTTTTCTTCTGCCCATGATAATTCTGATTCTCATGGTTCCCATCATCATTCCTCCATACCGAGTCCTGTCAATGAGCCTTCATTACCAGCATCACCTTCCAAATCTGGTCCGAAGTCTACTAAATCTCATCGGTCAGATGCTTCATCTTAGGGAGTTGATTACTTTCGACAGAGAAACTTTAAGTTGACTAAAAAATTATAGGATTATGTTAGACTGGACTGATTTATCAAGCAGGAAAATGCAATTTTGAAAGCTAAGGTATCTTCTTTACAAATCTTAGTTGATGACATTACAAGGTCTGATCGCAATATCAGGAAACAGTTAAAGAAAAAGGACAAACAGTTTGAAAAATTGATTCGTGTACAACAACAAACAGCTCCATCTCCTTCTCAAGTACAAGTCCTGTTTAATACTTCAGCCTCGGTTACTGGAGTTTAATCCACAGATTGGTCATCTATTTTTAGTTTCAAATTTTCTCTGTTTGAAACTTTCTTGCATAGGGACATGCAAGGTCTTCAGTCTAGGGGAGATGATGGCCTCCTATTTTGACTTGTTCAGCACTATATTTTCTAGTTCAAAGTCCCATGAAATCAAGTAATAATCAGCTTTATCTAGTTATGTTTTGTGCTTGGTTATGCCTTTTGAGGAGCAACATCGCAAGGCGTTTTGGCAGGTGACTTTTTAATATTTTTCATTGTTTATTTATTATTTTTTTGGGTTTTTATTTATATAATGAAACTTTTAGTTTTTATTTAATAATTGGTCAATTGATAAGTCTTTATTTTTCATGCAGTGGTCTTTTGGGTTGTTCGATTCGACGCTTGTCTCGGCACTTGAGGAGTGTATGTCAACTGATGTAGAGATTTGGGGGATTTTATTGCCAGGGATAATGTCTCATTTGATTTCAAGTCGCTTCCAGGATGCAGGTGAAGTTACCCAGTGCTGTTTTGTAGCTATCATTCGCTCAAGGAAACGTTGCCCTAAATCTTCAGCAATCTATGGATTCCAAGAAGTTCGAATCCAATCTTTTGGTTCATGTATGCCGAGATAGGTGTAGAGTTGTTAGGATGGGGTCCATCCTTGCTCCAACGTCAATTTTATTTTTTATTGCAAGTATAAAATGTGACTTTGAAACCCTAAGTGGGGATAGAAGAGAGAAGACATTGTAAACTCTGTTTTTGTTAATTGATCAAGCGTTTATCTTCTTAAGGCTTTAATTTTCAGACTTGTAGGCGTTGAAGGCAGGGCCCACCTTCAACTCTGATCATTTGTGTATAAGTGTTTCTTTCACTACTGTAAGTAGAGTTATATTCCATGTTTTAACACTGTTTTTATGAAGGCATGCTGATGTTTTTTATTCACTTGTGATTTGGAATGAGATTTATGCTTACATGAGACTAGTCGATATCATTACAATATGCGTGATGAGTTTGAATGTATTTAGTTTGGCCTGTAGGATTAATCTAGCAGAGTAGTGAGAGTTGTATTTGGGTTTCATACTTCTTTTACTTCCAGAGTGATACCGATTACTGGATGGCCACAATCTTCATTTAGAATCCTTCAGGGTTATAGAGTCTACAAAGCTGTGGAGTATTTTAAAGGATTGGATTGTATTGATTTTAGAAGTGTGAAAGAACTTGCAGTACTTATTGAATCTATAGAGGCTTTAGAGATTATAGTTTATAGAGTTTCTAGGGTTTTCCAGACAGCGTTTCAAATTGGCTGCATAAGGATTGGAGTCGTGCTTTTGTTTACTTTATGATATTGAATGAAATTAAGGAAAATAATCATATTTTATTAATAGGTGACAACATTGTTTCCTAGGTTTCGAATATCAGTCTCGTACGACATGCAAATTAAAGTGAAGTGTGCATTTTCTGAATAGTTCCAATAAATTTTGTGTGCGTAGAACACAGGTAGAGTGTATTTGTTGTTAGCTGAAGATAGGTTTCATTCTAGTAATTGTTTGTGAATGATTTAAGGTTAAGAAGAGACATTATAAGATTCTTTATGTGCGATGATTGCAAGTTTTAGATGGAATATTAGGGATATATAAAGCCATTAAGATTGACCCAGCATGTTCATCTTGTAGGCAAGTTTGAAACTAGGATTTTCTTTCATAAATGATTTACTGGCTTTGTTGCTTGTTTTGAAGAATAGATCGATAATTAGCATAGATTAAGGTTGCTGTAGATTACATTTGATTTGATAGTTTTGTAGATTGTAAGACAGGGATCAACAAGCAGATTCCCTTTCCTTAGGTCAGACCTAATACCTTTTGGCATTGATTATTTAATAAAGTAGTAGTTCCATCAATCCCATTTTGTTTCTTGTCTATGAGTAAATCAAAATGACTCTAGTCATGAGCCTGAAACCAATTTTCCCTGCACATATAGTGTAGCGACTCAAAGTTTACGTGTCCTGGTTGACAATTAATCGAAGGTAAATCAAATAGTAATAATTTTACCCAACAAATATCTCTATAAGCAAGTGTTAAAAGAGATCCCAAACTAGATTGTGTCGTAACCAAGGAGGTGAAACCAAGGTATAAATTCCCTTCTCTACCCTATGAGTCACTCTACTTGTTGTAGGGAGAAGAAACTATAACGTGTGGGTAAAACCACTGATCCACACTTGACATAAGGTAACTTAGTTTTTAAAATTAGGGCATCTCCAAGGAAAACTTGTGAGTTCAAGTGACTACTGAATTCAACTATTTTCATTGGTAGGTGTTACCAAGTCTTCTTCATTGGAATATTATCCCCATCACCAGTACAATTAGCTCTTTATTAACTTCACTAGTTAGTTGTTGTGTGGATCACATTGTCAACAACAATTTCTCTTTTGGATGGACTAGTTACATTCGAGAGGAAGGACGTCAGGTATTTTAGGGAATTTACATGTGTTTTTATTTCTAAGTACAAGTTATCTTAACTTGTAATTTAAAAAGAACCTAGATGTGGATATATTTGCACTAATCCATCTTTGCACATATAGTGTGGCCCCATTTTTCCTCTATTGTGGTTGACATATCTTTTCCTATGTTCATTTGTGTTTAATAACCACATATTAGTCTCTCTTTGTCACTAGAATTCCATCATAGAGTAACAAAATACACCTAAGGAAGTCCTGTAGACCGTGCGGCCATTTCCCTCTCTTGAAGGGTGTTTTCCCATTTTCTCCTAGTAGCACACGAGGGAGAAAAACTGGTTAGGGATGCTTCCCTTCCACATTTATCAAATACTATAGACAAGGCCACACCTTTCTTGACTCTTTCTCTCCCCTAAGAAATATTTTATACCATTTTCCCTCCTCCTCCCATGGGAGAGATTCACCTTTTATTACCCCCCTAGTGGAAATGCGCCACCTTCTTCTCCCCTTTGGGAAGAGGCCACACTACATCTTCATCTTCTCATAGAATACAATTATCACTTCCACACATTCCCCATTCTCTCCCTCATGGAAACAACACACAATATATGATTGTGGGACCTAACCCAAACCTCCCATTTATGTCTATCCTTAATCTCCCTTATATATAAATTTGGTCAATAATCCCATTACTCATGATACAACATAGCCTGAAATGCTTGAAAATATCCCATTCGACATTCCTAAGTTGGAAGGAAAACAATGTGATGATCCATCTAACCATATCATGTCGTTGCATGAGAGGTGTTCCTTAAATAACATAGTTGTAGATTCGTGAGACACCGTCTCTTTCAAAGAACCATCACAGGTACATCTATAAAGTGGTACATGAATCACACCAAATCCTATCATACCAATTTTGATACAATAGCCACAACATTTCTCACCTACCTTGATTTACCAATATGACATGACCTAGGCATCAAAATTCTCACATAATTTCAACAAAACACTAAAACCCACATTGTTGACCACATCCACGAGTGGTTTCATCGTGTAACGTTGTCTAAAGTTGATATTAAACCTCAATTTCTTTTGAATTGGTTCCTTAAATCACTCCAACCATCTATTGGAAAGGATGTCACCACCTCCATTTAATAATATGAGGAAGAGGACATCCTAAAGGCCCAACATTTTGATCTCATCTATGCAGAATCTACGTACCTATACACCATCCTACCCAATTCCTCTTGGAATCGGTATTTAGATCCTCCCCTTACAAGTATGACAAATTCAAGAGATATGATTATTAGGTTCATTTTCTCCCAAGGTAAAGTTTACCTGTATCAATTTATTGCACCACCCAATTTGGCAATGCAATATGTTGCCATCCCTGTTGTGTTGAATCCCCCTAATACTCTTCCAAATACCCCATTTGAATAACCAAAGTATGGGCCCTAAAACCCTACTTACCCAAATAAAATCCAAGCAAAATTGTTTCTTCCACAAAAAATGGCACAACCTACTCCTACACCCACATGAGATGGAACACAACCGATTTATATCCCACCATTGGGATATAACCCTTACTACCCTTACCCCTATCCTCTTGGTTCAAATCCCATGCCTCATATGGGGTTCCCTTTAGTCTAACCTTATTTTGAAAAACAAACTCAAACGTTTGAGCAGTTGGACATAGAAAATCCCTTCAATCCAAGAAAACCACAAGGTTAAGTGGGAATACCCCGAATAAAGGTACAAATGAAAACCTAAGTACCAACTAATCTTATTTGATATTTGGTGAGTATGGCCACTATACGCATCATTTCCCACTTAACCTTAACAACCAATAGTTTGTGGAAGCAAAGAATGCTACAAGGAAAATCACTTGTAGTGGCAGTCATATTGGAGGATTTTAGTGTTACAATTTTGGCAAAACAAAGTTAAAACAAACCTCCACTACAACCTTCTACAATGGTAGTAGATGTTTTAATGAAGGTCATAATGGATAAATTTTCTAACTAAAAAAATCTCTGCCGCCAGATATTTTTGCGGATGGTTTTTTATCACTGCATTTCATTCAAAATAGGAGCAACGGTTGGTTTCATAAGACAACACACTGGTGATGTAAAATGTAAGGTATCTATATTAGTGCATTCAAACATAAAGAGTACCAAAAATAAAAAAAAATATCAAATGACGTATCAGTGCTCGTGTATCGATTATACACACCAGTTCTTTCTTACATAACAAATGCACTAATTCAATATGTCAAATAGTACGTACCATAAAAAATTATTATTTTTTATCTTTGTCATCACAATCGGTTGATATGAGTACACATGTGTGTATAAACCAATGATATGCACTGGTGCGTGTAAACTAATGTTATGCTTTGGTGCATATAAGCCAATGATATTTACCGATGCCAAAAACAAATGAAAACGCAATGGTGACACCATTTGACATACGAGAACCTTTATTTTAAAATTCAATTGTGCATTGAAGTTACATAACCACATTGGTGTGTATAAATCTTGTAGACACACCAGTGCAGATAATTAAAGTAGACGCATAGGTGCATCATTGATTACCAAAAGAACCACATATGATTCTTCAAATAGTGGTTACTCACATTGCATCGAAATATATCAATTTTATTGATTTTGTTTTGAGTTTTATTAGTGTTTGGGGACATACACCAAATTAAAATTAATGATCAAAAGCATGACATATGATTCTTTAAACAATGACTACTATCATTATAGTGTAATATATATATATATATATATATATATATATATATATATATATATATATTACACTATTTATTTGAATTTTATTTATTGGGTTTGTTTGGATTAATTTCTTATATCATAGATGCAAACATCTATTGTAATATTCAATCATCCATACATTTAATTACCAATGTATCTTCTCATGTAACATTTGACAATAAAATTGAAGAATGCAATTGAATAAAAACGTTTCTTTTATTATACATCTAGAACACTTCCTTGACATACAAAATAGGACAATATAGAGATAACAATAATCAAAATTTCAATATGCGTGTAAATGTTACACTTATTGGTAACCCTGTCACATACCCCAAATTGCAGAAACATTTTATGTTTAGGAGACATTATATTTTAATTTTATAATAAATTTTGTAATTATTGACCAAGTGAGGTCAAGGATAATTGCATTTAATTGCTAAATTTTTTATTAATTAATAAATAAAAGATGAGACACCAGCTTAAGGAGGTTGTTAAATGAGTGTTTACTGGTCACTTGGTGGAATATGCTGGTTTGAGAGCAGATTGACACTTGGAAGCATCCTCAAACTACTTCTAGTTGTTGCAGGAGGCAACTTCCCTATTTTTGTGGTCATGTTCCCCAACAAAGTGGAACAAAAGAATGTGGCTCATTAAGTAAAAACTGACCCAAAAGACCTAGGCATGCTGATAAAACTACCCATTGAATTTAGTTGAGGAAGCTCATTCTTCACTTGTGAAATTTCTAAGTGAAATTGGTGCACAAGAAATTTGATGGAGGGGACAAGAAGAAGTGTTTTAGTGGAAAGTGTTGATTTATTGGACTAGTGCAGCTGGTTGAGCTGAGTTCTTATTGCTACATGCATAAATATTATTGTTGATTACTCTGTGGAGTTGCCGAGGTTTCTAAACCTATTCTCTCACCCAGTGCTTTCAACCAGGTGGACCAGTAGACACACTCGGGGGTCCTAATATTTGTAGCTCAGCTGTCTTCAAGAGTTGGTTGGGAGGAATGGACTCCTTAGGTTGTTGTCTCCTCTGCTATATTACTGGGTTATTCATGTTATTTCCAATTTCTCTATGGAAGTATAGAAATATGGAATGTATAAATTTAGGATTTGATGCATCTATATGAGTATTTTGTTAGTTAGTTAAATATTTTATTGATCTAAGATTTATAAGTTCTGTTTCAGTTATGTATCAAAATAAATGATTTAGTGTTAGTGTAAATTTAATGGTGGTTAAAAATACCTTACTGTATTTTTCCACACCTTCAAGAAGGTAGTACTCTAGTACAATAGGTGAAAATAAGTATGATGAATAAATCAAATCAAGAAGTGTAGGAATATGATTATTTACCTTCAAGTGTTAAATATTTATAGGGATGTTTAGTAGATAGATTCCTCTATTTTCAGAAGTTTCATTATCTAAAATGCATCTGTAAAAATTATAAATATAAACTACTACAAAAGAATGTTTATTAAAAGTCACTACATAGTTAGTGTAACTGTGTTCTTTTTAAGCACACTAAACACATTGTAATTAAAGCATAAAATTAATATAAATACCTATAATTATGAACTATTAAAGAAAGAGAAAAATACCATAAATAAGAATAACATAGATTCTTATACAGTATATTGAAATTGTAGAAATAATCTAAGTTTTATAAATAACAAATACATAGTTGCAGTAACATTGTAATATAAAATAACAAATCCCAAACAATTAATAGGAACCCTAACAAAAACAATGTAGAACATAATTAACAATAAAATTTCTATAAATGTTTCTTGAGTCTAAACCATAACTAGGAAATTCTGTCAAATAAAGACAACTTATGTCTTTTCCCTTCTAAGCATCGAAATCCTTAAATAAAACCCTCACTGTTTACTAGCCTAGACATATATATAAATATTATATTCAATTTTACACAACAAATTAAAAATCCTTTAGAAATAAACAGAGTCGGAAGGAATAAATTTAGAATGAAAATTTTAAATCTTTCACAGGTTTAAAGGTCAAATCGCATGACCAAGAAGCATCTCTCTTCAATTTTATTTTCTCAACTTTTATTCATAATAAAAACCATATATTAATATTTTAATAAAATACAAATTAAATCAACATAAACATCTCAGAATCAAAGACCATAATTTCTTGGAAGGCTGTAAAATTTATTAAAAACAACCACAAGTTCTTTTAAAACCCAAAATGTCTTTATGTGTTAACAATCTTTAACAACCAAATGGTCGAGCGATACGGCTATAAATGTTACCCATTATATACAATCCTGCAAAAGAAAAACTCTATCGTATTTTAAAAATGCAACACATCATAATGAAGTTATGGACTGTCCAAAAATTACTTTAAATTAAACAAGTCATGGCCACATGGCCTTTACAAACAAATGTTTTTCAAAACGCAGATACGGAAAGGGAGTTACAGACTCTGTGAGACAACATATTTTGAAACCCCATACATCACCACAGAAGAAACCTCACATCGTGGAGCCAAGGCTTACCAATCAACCGAGAAATGTTGGCATCCCCAGGTCACAGCTACTTGCTGGCTCTTTTCTCCATGCTCAACTGGGAGTCGTGTTAGAAACCTCCTCTCTTTTAAATATGCACATTCAAGATTGAAACGATAGTAACTTTCCTTTTACTTATAGTTCTTTATAGTTCAAGAAAACTTGTTCATATCCTAATTAAATATATAAAGAATTTTTTTATCACTTGTTTCAGCTCTAGTGCTCATGGTCGTGAAGAGTCCTTTTGTAAAAATCTAAGTATACAACCATGTCAAAAGATGGGGAAGGAACCAACGAAGAAAAAAACCACTACAGTAGCTATGCAAAATAAAACACTCCCTAAGGACCTTGATGAGAAAGGGGAAAACAAACAGTAAGCCATGACAAAACCCAATTCTTCCCACTATCAGTGCAAATGCACAATGTAAACTGTGAGCTTAGAACCATAGTTCAATGATATCAAAAAGAGGTTTCAACTCGGTTGACAAGTGGGTTAAGATACTCGCAGAGCCAGGAATATGGCATCAATAGCCATCTCTCATAGAAACCAGCTGATGGCATTAAAGGCCTATGAGGCCATAAGCCTAGCGTCATTTCTCACAGCAATGAAGGGTATGGTGAACAATGAAAGAATTTAGGGCTTTGAACATTATGTAGTAGGGTTTACCAACACCAATCCCTGTCCACTAACCGAAATCCATGTGGATACCACTCGAAATTTGATATTGTGTGTGATGCTCTATAGTTCGAGAGCATGAAGTGAAGCCTGCAACAAGATTTTTATAACCTTTGTTAATATTGGTATACTTATTTATTTATATAAACACCATTATAATGAGTAATAGGTTATGCAAAAAGGATATTCATAACCTATTTTAGTACATTGGTTAAAACCATATAAGTATAATATTTCAAGTATAGAGATGCTTTAACATGATTTTCAGGTAAGGGTATTATAGTTTAGTTTTGCATAAATAGGGTAGTAATTATTACATAACATCTCTTAGTGAGAATTAATTTATGCAAAGGCTTGTGTTAGTTATGTTCATTAGGTAATGAACTCACCATCCCTTACAACAAAGCATTAATTCTACATGTATAACCATATAATGTTTTTCTTTTTTCATTTTTCACCTGGTAAATACCTAGGGAGTTAGTAAAATTATACTCTGCATAATATCATTAGTTTCATATTTATAAATGTCATTTCTTGTATAGCTTATGACAACACCTAGACTTAGGTATTACTTTCTTATGTAACATTCGAATGTATGCTGATACAAATACATATAGATTACCTTGGTAACAAGTAATAATGCATTGCAAGTTTTAGTTTACAAAATTTATCCTTCTCTAGAGTTGTATGTAGGATTTAATATAACAACAAAAGGATAAAAATATGATGTACAAGTTATATTCAAAACTAGGTAGAAAGAATTTATTTCTATTTGTTCTTGTATTTCCAAGTACTTATGCTTATAAATAAATAAATAAGAAGCAAATATACAGGTAAACATGATGACCTTAAACCAGGAATAAGAAGGTTAATAACTTAGACCTCAAACATTGTGTAACAACTTAACAATTTCAATATTTGGAAAAGATACAGGTTTGACGATAGCTTATTTTTCTCAAAGCTGTAAAATAAACAAATATTCTAGCATTTTACTTTTGCTAGTTGAGATAATTAATCTTGATCCTGAAACTAGAATACAAAACTTCTTACCTGTAAAAAGACCTGTGCAAGAATCATCATTTTAGTGCTTTAGCTTCAAAATCTAAGTAAGCCTTGGGATTAAACTAAAGTTCCTTCCTTTTTAAACATAAAAACAAACTTTAGTACATAGTAAACAAACATTTATTTTCAGCTCATACTACTTTAGATCTTTACGTACTAAATCATTCTTTCAACACTTAATTATGAATTCAGATAATGAAGAATGCAATTATCGAAATTAATAAATGAATTTGTTTAGTATCTACGATAAACCTTAGTATGTTAACTATTAGCAATTACATGACTCTCTTAAGCGATGATTTAAAACATTAACTGTCGCAAGAAAAATTTTAAATTTTTATGAAAATTTGGAGTATTACATGTAGTATCAGAGCACATGTTCATGTTAGAATAATCAACCCATAGTTACCTACCTTAGACATTAATTAAATCATTTTTGTCTTATTACCTAGTCTCCTAGATTCCACTCTATGTTAGTTGCCTTCTACATGTCATAGAAGTCAACACTTGCTAAAAATGAGTCATGGAGTGCTTGGGAAACCTCTTGAAAACCATATTTAGCATGCCTACTTTATTCCAGATCCTCCAAAGTGCATATCTGCTTTTTATGTAAAGCTTCCTGTTTTATTGAGAATTAAGGCAAAAGAAAAAGCTAGACTAGGTGTAGTTGACTTGTTTTTTATCCACATCATCCTCCATCCTTTTCTCCGAATAAAAGCATGTATGAATTTTCTTTCCATCCCTTATTAGCTTTCCTACTTGAATTTTCCAATTCGTGAGCATCTTAGTGGATTTGGAAACTTCTTTATGCACTTATGGGGGATTTGACTAGATTTAATAAGCCTACTTTTTGACTATTTCAAATGGCATCCTTATGATTTTGAATCTCTTGTTAGAATAATCAACCCATAGTTTACTACCTTAGACATTAATTTAATTGTTTTTGTCCTACTTGCCTAGTTCATGTGTCCCACCTTATGCAAGTTGTCATTTACCTATCCATAGTGGTCAAAATTGCCTTATTTGACTCATGTAGCACTTGGGAAACCTAAAGGAATCAATTCTGATTTATTCCTGGCCTCCTAGGCACCCTTCTACTTTTTCTGCTTTATTGCCTACTTTTTCAGTGTTTTAAGGCAATAGGGAAAGTTTGACTAGGTGAGGTGAACTAGTTTTTTGTCCTCTTCATCCTCCAGTCTTTTCTGCTTGGAAAAGCATGTATGAGTTTTCATTCCATCACTCTTTAGCTTGCCTAAGCCATTTTGATAATTCGTGAGCTCCATGATAGATTTGGGATCAGCTTTTTACACCTATGGGGGATTTGCTTAATTTTAGTAAGCCTGCTTTATGCTAGATTTGAATTGCTCCTCATGCATTCGAATCCCTGATGTATTTTATTTATTCATCAACCTATTATGTTACAAGGTTGGCTATTGTACATTGATTTAATACAGTTTGGTGTTCAACTCCAATTTCAGTCTCTTTTGTGAGTGATTTTGCATGATCAATTGTTAATTGTTGTGAGTAAAATTAATTTATCACTAGGTTCAATTTCCACATGGTATCAGAGCCATTGTAGATCGATTTATCTCCTTCAAAATTGTTTTGCAGCTTCGACATCAGTGACTGGGAGCCTTCTACTGACAGTCGGGATAGATTTTCTAAGCTATGGATCAATCACAGAAAACTATCTTGACTCCCTTCAATTTCTTTGAATGGAAAGTAGAGATGGAGATACTATTGAGAGCGAAAGGCCTCTACAGGGTGACTATGGCAACAGAAGCAAAGCCCAATGCAGCTGCAGAGAAGATAAAATGGCACAACAGGAGGGATGAGGCCTATGGTCTCCTGTGTCTGAGTATTTCTAGAGACCTCCTTTTCCATCTTGATGGATTGACATCATCGAATGAAGTATGGGAGAAGCTTGCTGACCTTTTTGGAAAGACAGATGAGATGAGGGGACATCAAATAAAAAATGAGCTGATTTCTCTGAGTCCAAATAGCTTTGAATCCCTGCAGCTATATTTCTCCAAGTTCAAAGCACTTGTTTTGCAGCTAAAACAATGTGGGATCGAAAAGAAGGATGATGAGCTCGTCTTGGCCATTCTCTCGAAGCTAGGCCCTGACTATTCAGTGTTTTTTTCGACCTTCTATGCCACAAAACTGACAGCTCGAACCTGGAAGATGCCCATCCTTGCAGATTTCATGGAATCTCTCACACAAGAACAAGATAAGCTGGTGATGATGGGCACCATCAAACCATCCAAAGATCAAGCTCTGATTGTTGGAGATTCAAAGGTGGATTCAAAAAGCAAAAAGAAAGCTAAAAATCCACCTGAGCAAAAGAGAGACAAGAAACAGTCTCCGAAGGAGCCACAAGGTTCCAAGAAGAACTACCAGAAGAAGAAAAACAAAGGTGAAATGAACAAGTACACATACTGCAATAAGGGAAATCACACTGAAAGCTCTTGTATGAAGAAGCAAATAGATATGCTCACCCAACTTCTCGAGAATAATGGCATCTCCCTTCCAGAAAGCTCAAAGAAGAGAGAAGGAGGATCAAGTTCAGATGACAGAGAGAGAGTTCATGCATTGGTTGCTGGCACATCAAGCTCACCCAGTTTTATCATTGATTCTGGAGCTTCAAGACACATGGTTTCAACCAAGGAGGCCTTCTCCTCACTTGACATGTCGAAAGGACCACCTATAGTACTGGGAGATGACTCTCTCACTGAAAGTTTGGGCAAAGGGAGGATTGATCTTGATCATGGTCAGTTCAGAAATGTGTTGTATGTGCCTGGTCTTGCCTCCAACCTCTTGTCAGTGTACCAGATGACCCACACTGGGTCTCCTAAGAAAGTCATATTCTCCCCTGATGAATTTT